>CM056957.1:28870607-29245877 GCA_029856935.1 Cyclocarya paliurus | reverse complement strand
CTTGGTTGAGATCCACGAATTTGGCCACCTTGGCAAAACTTCTTGAAGAAGTTTCCTCCCCCACATGGCAGGCCATCCACTGCCATTGGGTGCACCCAATAGTGCCTTGATGTGAATGAGGAATCCACCCCATCAACCCACCTATCTCACAGCTGCTGCAGGCAGTCTTTTCTCCTCTCTATTCTCTACTTTATGTCACATAGCCACCTCCAATCAAGAGTCATTCAAGCCAATAACTTCACCCTCCATAAGTCTAGAGTCGTGGAAGGCACTATTCCTTTCATTTCATCACTTCATGCCGTTATTAGAGAGAAACTCAAAAGAGCTCTCTCAGACAGATTTCTGTGTCTTTTTGGGTGGAGTTTTCTGACCTTTTTTTCTCGTATTTCGTACTTTATTCTTGTAGAACGCGACGATCGAGGTAAGTTAGCTCTTAACTTACTGTCAATTTACTGTGTATGTGTGATGGGTAAGAGAACTACATTTATGTTCGCATGTTGCTATATATGTCATGCCATGCCATGTCATTACATATTTATCTGTTACACAGAATTTATTCTGTCACAATTATTTATTTGCTACACAAGATATTCTGGCACGTATTGCTATACATTACTAGTATGTCATGTTAAGTATACTATCTGTTACATGTATGTTATGTCATGTAGTATTCACTGTTGCAAGTATGTCATGTTAAGTATGTTTTCTGATACATGTTATGTCGTATTACGAAATATTTCTATCTCAAGTAAGTCATATCTTTTGATCTACGTTCAAGTCAGTTATGTATAGGATACTCACGATGTAATCATTCTAATTGTCTGAGTATCTCTGACAGAATATGTTGGGCGAAATCATTCTGATTGTTCACTATTCCTGACGAAACGACTGGTGGAATCATTTTGATTGTCAGCATTCAAGTCCATGTTCATGTTAAGTAAAGAATTCAAGTTCAATTATGCAGATACTCCTGGTATAATCATTCTGATTGTTACGGTATCTCATTTAAAATACTCATAATGGAATCATTCTGATTGTCTGAGTATCTCTGATGGAATATGTTGGATGGAATCATTCTTATTGTTTACTATTCCTGACGAAACGATTGGAGGAATCATTTTGATTGTCAGAATTCAAGTCCATGTTCATGTAAAGTAAAGAATTCAAGTTCAAGTTCAAGTTCATACTATGTTTCAAGTTCACATTTATGTCATGTTATGTTCAGGTTCATGTCATGTTCAAGTTCACGTTCATGTTATGTATGTTCATGTTCATGCTATGTTTCAAGTCCATATTATATTTCAAACTCACGTTCATGTCAGGTTACGTTTACGTTCATGTTATGTCATGTTCACGTTCACGTTATATTTCAAGTTCACGTTTATATTATGTTATGTTCAGTTCATGTCATATTCAAATTCACGTTCGTGTTATGTATGTTCATGTTCATGCTATGTTTCAAGTCCATATTATGTTTCAAGCTCACATTCATGTCAGGTTATATTTACGTTCATGTTATGTCATGCTCACGTTCACGTTATGTTTTAAGTTCATATTTATATTATGTTATGTCCAGGTTCATGTTATGTTTAGGTTCATGTTATGTTCAAGTTCATGTTCAAATTATGTATGTTCATGTTAACTAGAGGAGGTTGACTAGATGCCACAGACACGACGCGGAGCATACAACGTCCATAGTTAGGTCTTTGGATAGTATTCCAGTATCGTTGTCGAATTACGCGAGTCACTAGACAAACTGGCCCAATAGTGTATTTTGGTAATGTAAATATGGAGTTTGGTCTCCCATATTTTGAGATTATAGTCTTTTGAGACCCGTACTGTAATCGTGGATGTTTATTTTGTTAAGTATGAATGGATTACGTTTTAATTACTTGGGATACTATAAGTTTGGTGCATAGTATTGCTCAAAAAAACATTATCCGCTGCAATATTGCATAATGTTATATGCATATTAGGAACATTATATCTTATATGTCATGAACGGGGGCAGGTAACCTTGTGTTGTATGTCCCGACGTTTCAGATGTCCGTCCGATCCCAAGCAGAATCTGGGGGCGTCACAAGGGCAAAACACGAGAAACTGTAAGAGGGTATTCTAAAAGTTAGAAATTTAATTACTAATAATTAGCAATGTGAAAAGAGACAACTTAGAGTAAAATTATCATTTTACCCTCTACATGTGGAAAAATGACAATTTTACTCCTAACTTAAAAATTTCACATCCTAATTCTAAAAATTACCAAAATTTATATTTTTCATGTAAATTTTTTCCTAAACTCAAATATCAACTCAGAAAAATTTTAAATCATTCACAACCATTAAAACTTTATAAGGCCAAAACTTACATAGGCTATATTTCCATTGATTTGCTACAATTCTTTCAAATTTTAAAAACTCATGATCAAATCAAATTTTTGCAACAAATATCTTTTTATCCTAAGTTTAAAAACACACTTAAAATACCCATTAAGAAAAAGCTAATCATCAACACTAAACTTTTTGTAAAAATATTCAAACTTTTTAACAAAAAATAAACCATTAAATCACTAATTTTAACCTTAATAAAAACATCTCCAAGAATTTTAAATATTTCAAATCTTACTCATAACATAATCATAGCATCATCCTAAGATAAACCATGCTTTAAATCATGAAACAAAAGTCATCAAAAATCTCAAAACAGCACTTGGAATATTTGGTTTTACACTTGATCCAAAAACATAAACTTTTCTCTAAACTAACTTTGATAAATCTCTTGATCAATGGTTTAAAGACATATGATCTTCAAACTAAAACATCACATGATTTAAAAATGTGTCTTAAAGAAGATCCAACTATCAAACTTAAAATCACATGGCTAAAACTTAATAAAACATGGATCTAACTCAACAACATCAAATCTTAGGCCTAACCAAAATCCTCTCGCATAGAAAATTATATCTTTGGAACTAATACTAAATATCTTCAAACTAACATCCTAACATGAAAATAAGAAACTTAGAATTATCACATAAAAATATCAAAGCCTTTGGAGTAAGATTAAACCACGAAATATTCAAACTTTCTCAAAAACTTTAGTCATACAATAAAACCTCAATGAACATTCATAAACACATGCTAAAAAGACTCCATAAAATTTTTGGATCAATATATGTCCATTAGCTTGGTCAAAATTTTCAAAACATAACATACTCTCTAGTATCACGCCGAGAATGACCTTTCCATGGTTAAAAATACTTTTGATCAATCAAACGAGCATGAAATGAGATTAATAAGATATCTACAGAAACTAGACTCAAAGAAGAACAACTTTTATGAAGGAGTAATCATGCGAAATTCTACAACCCCAACTAGAGGGAGGAACCACCCAAACTTCAACTGGAGAAATGATCAAGCAACCCACTCGACACCCCATGCACCTAGACCCATTCAGTATGCAGCCAAGACAAACCCAATAGCACCAGGGCCTCCTCAATACCCTGCACAAGCACCTTGAGGATACTCTCCAGCACCTGGCTGCAAACTTCCAACAATTTACGCAAGAACAAGCCACAATCAACAATCAGAACTCACAAGCCATCTATGACATCAGGGGGTCCCTTACAAGACTAACCACAACCTTGAATATCCAAGATAAAGGGGAATTCCCTACACAACCACAACCAAATCCACAAGACCAAGTCCAGCAAGTTTCTGATGCAGCTGAAGGTTGAAGCATTAAATCAATAAAAGTTGTCACCACATTTGGAGTCGTAGAGTACTAGAAAGTCCCCCTCCAAGGTCATTCAACACAGGTAAGAGTTATAACCCACCTCAAATTGAAGCTAAAAGAAGTTGCTATCCCACACCTGCACCTTTTCCTACAACATTAGCTTGTTAGCTTCTTTGCACAACGATAAGAATCATGTTGAGATCTTAGAGGTTTTTAAGCAAGTAAGGATTAACATACCTCTATTAGATGCTTTTCAAAAAATTCTCACTTATGCAAAATTTTTAAAAGATTTATGCACTATTAAGAGGAAATTAAGTGTGAAAAGGAAGGCCTTCCTTGCGAAGCAGCTCAGTGCAATCATACAAAGTAATACCCCACCTAAGTATAAGGACCAAGGTTCACCCACTATTGTCTGCATAATTGGAAACTCAAAAATTGGTCATGCATTGTTAGATTTAGGGTTTAGTATGAACCTGCTGCCTTATACTGTTTATGAAAAGCTTGACCTAGGAGAGTTGAAACCCACCTCAATTACCTTGCAGCTAGTTGATAGATCTATAAAAATACCTAGGGGTAGTAGAAGATGTTTTAGTTCGGGTTTATAAGTTCTGCTAACCAGTGGATTTTGTAATTCTTGAAATGCAACTTTCAACCAATTCTATATTTCAAGCTCTTGTAATTTTAGGAAGATCATTTCTTGTCACTTCAAATTCTTTGATAAATTGTAGAAATTGAGTCCTAAAATTAAGTTTTGGAAATATGAAATTAGAGCTAAACATTTTTAATTTGTGCAGGCAGCCCCAAAAGGTAGAAGAAGTCCAGGACGTGAACGTGTTGTAGAGCATCCTCTCATAATCTTTTCCGCTATCTCACCAAGTTGACAATTCGACATTTGATTTAGGTTAGGTTTAGATTTAGAAATACTCTTAATCCATTTCATCTCATCTCATCATTACAACTTTCACAAATTCTCACATAAAATACAATAAGCAATTCAACTTTTTTAAATCCTAAAATAATAATAATAATAATAAATAAATAAATAATATTCTAACAATATTTTATTCAACTTTTAACTTTCATTTCAACTCATCTCATCTCAACTCACTATCCAAACCTAACCTTAGAAAAAGAATCTGAGCAAATGACCATTGCTAATGAACTTCACTCTGTTTTATTTGTAGGGAACTAGGCAGAGTTGCAGTGGAAGCCCAAAGTCGAACAACTCCCTCCAGTGGCCACAACAATTAAACCTTCAGAGGAACAGGTACCAACCTATGACCTCAAACCCCAACCATCATAATTGAAGTATGCCTTCTTGGGACCTCCCAGCACCTTCCCAGTGTAATCTCTTCCCATTTAACTGATAGGTAATAAGACAAACTATTAGAGGTCCTAACAAAACATAAAAAGGCCATTAGATGGACATTGGCTGACATAAAGGGTATCAACCCTTTAGTTTGCACCCATAAGATCTACTTGGCAGAAGATGCCAAACCCTCTAGGAAGATGCAAAGGAAGTTAAATCCCACAATGAAGGAAGTTGTGAAAGTGCAGTACTGAAATTATTAGATGTGGGTATCATTTACATTATCTCAGATAGTAGGTGGGTCAGTCCTATCCAAGTTGTGCCAAAAAATCTGGATTGACGACAATAAAAAATGAGGAGAATGAGTTAGTTCCCACAAGAGTGACTACAAGCTGGAGAATGTGTATAGATTATAGAAAACTTGATTCAGCCACAAGAAAGTACCACTTCCCCTTGTCATTTCTTGACCAAGTCTTGGAAAAAGTTGTTGGTCATTCATTTTATTATTTTTTGGATGAGTTTTCAGGCTATTATCAGATTGAGACAGCACTTGAGGACTAGGAAAAAACTACTTTTACTTGTCCATTTGGAACTTTTGCATTTAGAAGGATTCCTTTTGGGTTGTGTAATGCCCCAGCAACCTTTTAAAGATGCATGCTTAGTATTTTCAGAGATTTAATTGAGAGTAGATTAGAAGTCTTCATGGATGATTTCTATGTTTTTGGGAGTACTTTTGAAAAAATGTTAACTAACTTGAAAGTTCTCTTGACCCGGTGTGAGGAGAAGATTCTATTGGTTAACTAGGAAAAATGTCATTTTATGGTACAACAGGGTATAGTCCTCAGTCATATTGTTTCATCTAGGGGCATTGAAGTCAATAAAGCCAAATTGAACTAATTTCTAAGTTTTCTACTCCCAAAACAGTGAAAGACATTAGATCATTCTTAGGATATGCCGGTTTCTATAGGAGATTCATAAGAAATTTTAGCTCTATCTCTAAGCCCTTATGTCAATTGCTCATGCATGACACTATTTATGAATGAACCTCTCAACATCAAAATGCATTTGATCAACTAAAAATCTTGCTCACCATAGGCCCTATCATGCAACCCCTTGATCGGTCTTTTCCTTTTGAAATCATGAGCAATGCTAGTGATTTTGTCATAGGAGTTGTACTTGGACAGCGAAGAGATAAGTTTCTTTGTGTCATCCATTATGCAAGGAGAACCTTACATGGAGCTCAAAAGAATCAATTTACCACAAAGAAAGAGCTGCTTGCAATTTGTTTTGTTTTGGAAAAATTTAGAGCTTATATTCTGGGATCTCCTGTAGTTATTTCCATTGACCATGCAGTTTTGAAATACCTATTGGCCAAGAAAAATGCCAACCCAAAATTGATCAAATTGGTACTACTCCTCCAAGAGTTCAACATCACCATTAAAGTCAAAAATGAGGTAGAAAATGTAATGGCTGGCCACCTGTCCAGACTCACATTCATAGAAACTGAGCCCTCCTCTCCCATATCTGACTCTTCCTGATGAGCATATTCTTTCAATTGAGTCCATCCCTTAGTTTGTTGACATTGTAAATTTTATGGTGACAAGCAAAACACCTCTACATTGGACTGCTCAAGATCTAAAGCGATTCATAACAGAGGTTAAATATTTCTTTTATGATGATCCTTACCTGTTTAAGTACTGCTTTGATCAAATTATTCACAAGTGTGTACCAAACATTGACATACCTTTTATTCTTACTACTTGTTTTACTGAAGCTTGTGGTGAACATTTTTCTGCTAAAAAAATAATTGCCAAAATCCTAGAATCTAGGTTGTATTGGCCACACATGGTTAGGGATGCTTACAATTTCTGTAAAATGTGTGAACCATGTTAGAAATTAGGTTGGATCACTATAAGGAACATGATGCCTTTACAACCAGTTTTAGCTCTTGAGATTTTTTAGTGTTGGGTTCTTGACTTCATGGGGCCATTTCCTTCATCCTTTGGGCATGTGTATATTCTAGTTGCAGTGGATTATGTCTCTAAGTGGGTAGAGGCCATTCCATGCAAAAGGAATGATCATCAGGTGCTGCTTAAGTTCATAAAAGAAAACATTGTAGCTAAAAGCTATCATCAGTGACAATGGGACACTTTTTTGTAATAAACCAATAGAATCCCTCATGAAAAAGTATGGGATCCATTATAAGGTGTCCACCCCTTACCATCCACAAACAAATGGCCAAACTAAATTAGTAAATATGGAAATTAAACATATCGTCAAGAAAACAGTCAACCCAAAAAGAAAAGATTGGTCATTAAGATTGACTGATGCTTTGTGGGCTTATAGACCTGCTTATAAAACCATTCTTGGCATGTCTCCCTATAGACTGGTCTATGGTAAAGCATGTCACCTTCTTGTTGAGATGGAACAAAAAGCATATTGGGGAATAAAAAAGTTAAATTTCGACATGGAAAAGCCTGGATCTTTCAGAAATCTACAGCTTTCTAAACAAGAGGAATTAAATAGGGATGCCTGTGAGAATTCTAAGTTAACCAAGGAACATATGAAAACCTTGCATGATCAGAGTATTCTCAGAAAATATTTTGAGCTCAATCAACAAGTTTTACTTTATAATTTTAGACTCCATTTGTTCCTTGGTAAACTAAGATCTCAATGGAGTGGACCATATGTGGTCAAAACAGTTTTTCCTCATGGTGCTATTGAGATAGTGAATTCTCAAAATGGAAATACCTTCAAAGTAAATGGCCAAAAGCTCAAGCCTTTTCTAGGAAATTTTTCACTAGAAAACTCCACCATCCCTTTGCATGATCACACTCACATTGAAACTGCTTAGCTCTGTACCTTGTTTAGTTTTTTTTTCTCTCCTGTTTTTTTTTTTTCCTCCTATCCTTTCTTTTTCACTAATTTGTCTTGCAGGCTCTGTTCTTCCCTATAATTTTCTCTTTTCTTATTCCTTAGACTCAGGTACTATCCTTCAACTTTTTTTCCCTCCCTTTTCAACTACTATTTACTCATTGAGAACAATGCTTAATTTTAGTTAGGGGGTGGTGCATGGAAAATCTTTTCTTTTTATTTTATCTCCTCGATGTTTGGTTTCCTTGGATTTTCTTGCTGAATTAATACTATTTTCAAAAGTATATATCTGTGAAGGAGTTGTTTAGACCATGGATTACATTAAATTATAATGGTTCAAGTGTAGCTTAACATAGAAGTTCACCCAATAACCTATTACTCGAGCAAGGGAAATATGTGGTTAAAGTTTTTGACTGCTGAACTCAACCATATACAATCTAGGATGCCTTGGTTGCTGCCTTAGTTTACTAAGTCTAAATTAATATTACAGCTAATAAGAACTCTAATGAACCACATCATAATGGTTTATTTAAAAAAAAAAAAAGGAAAGGAAAGAAAAGAGAGACCAAAGTCTCCACCAATGCACTGCTTGATTGGCAATGAATAAAACACTTGAGAAAAGAAACAAACCAGAGATTAAAAATATAGAGTGCTTTGGAAAAGGCTGCCTATCACCAGGGTTTAAAAAAAAAACCTTTTAAAGTGTGATATCGTGAAAGCTACCAACTATAGTGGTTTTGAATTAGAGCAATGTCAATATTGATTCAGCTATGATTTTGGAATGGCATGATAAAATCTGATAGTCAATCTTGGTAGCCTAGCCACACACTTGTCACATTTAATAATCTGCAATTATACTACATGTTTCCTTTGCTTAAGTACCAGAGTATTTCATGAGCTTTTAAAGAGAGCTATAAATTGAATTATGAAAATTTGATTGCCCATGTTTTTGACAAATCTTTAGCTTGGTATAGACTTTGTTTGTTGATCTCAGTATGCTTGGAAAGAAATCAGACTTTCTTTCTTTCTACTCAATTTGCTAGAGACTAACAAAAAGCTTGTTGGGCGTGTGATAAACAACTGCTACATGCTTGTTTATGAATTAATGTGAAAAAAGGCTCCTAAAATTTTGGTCTAGCAACAATTGGGACTATACATTTATTTTAAGTGGACGGACATATTGCAACTCTTGCACTCTTGTGATAGAATCAAAATTCTAGAGGATTCTACTTAAAGTCTAACACATTTTCCTTCCTTCTGTTGCCTACCCCTACACCATCACAGGCAGCTCAAGAGTGGACTGAGGAATTAGCAGACAACAACAACAGCGAGGGAAGGAATGGAATATTCGGTAGTCCAAAGAGTGAGGTTGGTTACACAAACAACAGAGGATGCGAGGAACAAGCTTAAAAGGAAGAGAGGAGAAGAAGGTAGGGCAAATCGACTTTGGGCAAGAAAATTAGAGAAATAGAATGTTGATTTTTGGTGTTTAGCCATTTTAGTCTTAGATTTCAGTTTCCATGCTTCAATAGAAAATTCCTTTTCATTACATTATGCTCGAGTAATTTTCCAAACCTAAGCTCGGGAATGTTTTGATTGGGCTGTGTTTCGGTGGGTTCAATTTATGTTTGGTATGAATTTCTGTATCTATGGGTTTGCAAACAATCTTTACATGAGTTTAAATTAGGTTTTTCTTGTTGACATTGTTGACAAATGGCATGGTGGATGCTTGGATTGTACAAAAAACCTATTTGATGAGGTCTATTTCAATTAGATTTTTTATCAATTCAATAGAGGTTTCAGTATTATTTGGGAACTAAAAGATATTTACAAATCATCCGAGCATCCTTTTCTTGACTGAAATTGTGTTTGAAGTAATTAGGGGAAACGAAACTCATTTTAAAACAAGCCCATGAAAAAGAAATCTGTAGCTTAGACGTTCGATCATTTGCTTCTTAGATATAAAAATTTGCATATCGATTGATTTACATACATTGTTGTTGATTAGAAGCCTAAGCATCCAAGAAATTTGAGCGAGTAATCTTTAATAGGCTAAGTAAATTTCTAAATCATCCCCTTGCATACATACAAATTCTTCTGAAGTTCTTCTTTTAGAATTAGATTACCATTACGCCTTATAGTTTTACAACTAATTTTCTATGTATTCTATGGAAAATAGATAAGGGTTTCCTCATATTGTTTTGCATTGGAAGCATTATCTCTAATCACCATAGTTCCTGTGAAATTGACCTTGGTACTCTCCCTTAAAAAAAAACTAGACACCTTTTACACTTGGAAGGAAAATTAAATGGAGAGACACCGGCCACCTCTTAGTAAGGCACCTTTGGGCGGAGCTTTGCATCAACTATCTCACTTTCATGAAGAAAGTCACAACTCTTCTTTACATACAAAATTTTCAATTTTGAACTCATTTCGCTACCTTGACTCTAATCCAAGTTCTCGCTCCTAAGCTAGAGCTTGAAACATAATCAAGGCGAGGAACTCCTCAAGTAACACATTCACAGACGAAGTGATAGTCTATTTCAACGTGTTTGGTCCGAGCATGAAAAGACAAGATTGAAAACCAAATAAGTACCACTAACATTGTCACAAAACAACATTGGTGGCGTAGAAAGAAAGATACCAAGGTCTTTAAGAAGATATTGTACCCAAGTGAGTTTAGCAATAACCAATGCTAACGAACGGTATTTTTCCGTGAGACAATGTGTTCTTTCTTTGAGAGCCAACAAATTTGATTACAGTCAAGGAAAATGCAACCACCTGTTGTAGATTGATGATCATCAAGGTTACCAGCCTAGTCGACATCTAAAATGCAGTTAGATGAGTGGAAGACCTAGCAGCAAAAGTGAAACCCAGCCCAAGAGTACCTTTGAGATATCAGAGAATGTGTTTGACAGCAACCATATGAGTTGTGGTAGCAGCGTATATAAATTGGCAAACCTAACTCACAACATAGGTAATATCAAGACGAGTAATAATTAAGTACAATAGAGCTCCCACTAGGCTACAATATAAGGAGACATCAGCAAGAAAATCACCCTGAAAGCAGAGAGCTTGGAGCCAAACAAAACGAAATAGAAATGGGCTTAGCCATAAGCATATCGGCACGCTGGAGTAGATCTAAAATATAGCTGGTTTGAGTCAAAACTAAGTGATCAACCAAACACGAGAGCTCCATACCTGGAATATAATGAAGGACCTTGGTGACCTTCATCTCAAAGCATCGTGACATAGAATTAATAAGCGAGTGGATACCAGCTATATTGCTTCCAGTACTGATTATGTCATCGACATGTTGGAAAAGAAAAAAAATGCCTGAAGTAGAGGTTCAAACAAAAATTTTGTGTTGGCCTTGCTACAGAGAAAGCCATGTTGTAAGGGCTATGAAGAAAACTGATGGAACCTGACCCAGGAGCCAGTTTTAGGCCATAAATTGCTCGATGGAGTTTGCAGACATAAGAAGGACAAGCAAGATCTATAAAACCCTGAGGTTGCTTCATATAAACCTCTCATCAAGAAAGCTATGAAGAAAGACATTTTTATGCCCAACTGATGTATAGGCCACTCTTTAAAAGTCGCTAGAGCAAGAATAGTCTGAATAGTCGTGGACTTGACAACAAGGCTGAATATTTCTTCGTAGTTGATCCCATACTATTGAATAAAGCCTTTGGCAACAAGTCGGGCCATGTGTCGCTCAATAGACCCATCCGTCAAAGTTACTGCCTTAGCTCTATCCCATCATCTGTTTAATGGGATTTGTCACTTATTGATGTATTTTTTAGGATTTCTTTCGAAGAAAAAGATTGAAATGATTGTTCCAAATCTCACCTATACCTTTGTGATTAAAAATATATATTTTTTCTTATGAAATTTTTATTATTTTAGTAGTGATAGCTCTCTTCTTTATAGCATATACCGTAGAAGCTGACATCAAGCTATTGGTATTTTATCTGCATCTTCCCTACCAAGACCTAGAAGGGGTTCTCTTTGTTTAGGATGAACTCGCAAAGATTCAACCTCGAGGACTTCCCTCATAGCATGGCATCTTTTATAAGACTTGAGTTTCTCAGTGGAACTAAAAAAAAAAAAGATTTTAAGCTCTTTTGGCTTACTTTTTGCCATGCGAGGTGGCTGGCTATTCGTATGTGTCCCAAAGTGACGTCCATTTTTTGGTAATGGGCATACTCGAGCGTAAAGTTTAGAATTCGACCTCTCTGGGTGTCATGGACTCCTTTTTATGCAAGATCCCTATTCTACATTCAATTATTTATTAATCATGGTGTCGAATCACCATCATTACACATTCATTGTTGATCTGGTTGCTAGTCTAGCGATCCCTCCTAGTCACCGCCTAGAGTGTAGCCTGCCTATTGAAGACCATAATGTACATAACTCTATGCACCATACAGGGGAAATGAAAGCATAATTCGTTCATCTCCTTTCCTTTCAGGAGAGCTCTACTTCGTCACATCCCACATGTTCAATCCTGTTTAGTGATTTCCCCAGATATCTTTATCATTAATGCAACCTTCATTTTGCTCATTCATGGAGTTGTATTTAGTATCTCTAAGAAATATAATTATCCACCATTAGTTAGTAATGTGGGTTGGCTTGGATTACTTAGTGTTACGTGCCTAGGAAGGTAGCGCGCTTTGGGACGCATAAGAGCTATTATCACCAAGCTCCCTAACCTAATGTTGCATCGGGTTTGGACCAAAGGGAACTGTAGCATGGGGGGACATGTAATCCTTTTGTCATTGCAAGGCTGGCTAATCACACGCAGCAAGCTCGAAGACCCCTAGTTTGGGATGGCACATGAGTCCTAACGCTACGTTGATTGTGTGACCGATACTGCACTACGTAGGTACCTATGCAAGTGAAGCGTCAGTTTGTCCTAGAAACAATAGCAATGGCATGAGGAGCCAACGATTGACCTAGGGTTCATCAAGTAGCTCTTTCTCTCTATCAAGATCGGGGTGGGATGGCATAATTCTTCTTGAAGGAGGGTTTGTTTGCTTGGGTGATTGATCCATGCCATAATGTACTTCTACTTATAGCACTGACAACCGAAGTCAAGCATACATATAACAATCTTCATGCGTGAATAGCCCGGAGGAAAGGAAGGGTGATAATAATAATGAAAAAGGGCATCATGTCCAGGGAGATGGGTGGAATGGATGAGTGAAAGGTGTCATGCCATGGAGTGAGGAATCTCCAGGGTCTAATTTTAAACAACTACATGCACCTCGAGATTCTGTCAAGGAACTGGGGGACCTTCTCGAGCACAAGATAGGCAATTGACATATAAAGCTATCCTATTTGTTATTTGGAATCCATGCTCTGGGTTGAATGGAACTTACCTTCGTTACCTAGCTTTCTCCAACGCATATTAGCTTAGCTGGACTTAATAGGCCAGTTTAGCTTCCTCTATGGTGGCCACTTTCTTTACCTTATCCACACTGCACTCCCACTCCAAACTACGCCTGCTGAGCAAATGCATTGCAATTTCTTCTTCTGTGGATGCACTAGAATATGATTCGGGATGGGAAGGGAAAGAATTTTTCCTCGAGTGGGCTATCTCTTGTAAAGCCAAAGACGCCCCAAGACAAGGTAGAACTGTTGGGAATGGGACATCATCAATAGAACCTTGTTGGATCTGGGTTGGGATAATGGTGCCCATTCCTAACCAGTTCTGAAAGGGATTGCTCATGCGAGAGAAGTCATCCCCGTTTAGTGATTGGTATGCTAGTTCATGCAAATCTGCAAAAGTTATCACGAATGAGCCACATGCAGGGAAACTTGCACATGTGGTTATGGCCGGGCTTCCTTGAGGTATCTTATAACATTCGCATCTAGGGATGATGTCTTTATTTAAGAAGTTAAATCATCTTGTCATTCTCAATCAATTCTTCTAGGCCTCTCTACAATATTGGAAGAAGGGGCTTTTGCACAAATGAGTTAGAGTTTCTTCGAGGTGGGAGTGTGTCAAAGCATGAATTGACCTAGCGATGTGAATCTTGGGTGAGGTGCACTAGCGAGCAACTTCCTTCCCCCAATAATGCCACTATCAAGTACGAAGCGAAGCTTGATAGGAGCTCGAGCTAAGAGAATAGAGAAAACTTGACGTCACAAAACCATGGATAGATTGTTCAAGGGAGCAAATCAAGATAAATGCAATATTCTTTTTCCTGGCCTTCACTTAGAAGGAAAAGTCCATTTTTCAACATGCACTAATTCCAACGTTTTATAGGTCGAATAGCCTTGTGTGACCTACAAAGCCAAATTAATGCACATTAAAGCACTTTTGTGCTTCGCATCGAGCCTTGTTGAGTTTCGCTATTATAAAGGGGGATGCACGATACCACTCAATGCCTGCCTAAAGGGCACTTTAGCATTTGCTCTCCAAAGCATGAACCAATCCAACTGTAATGTCAACTACAGCTGTGGAGGCATGATAAGAAAATAACTTTTTTCTAATCTCAAAGGTATAGGTGAAATTGGAACAATCATTTGAATCTTTTTCTTTGAAAGAAATCCCAAAAAATCCATCAATAAATAACGAACCCCATTAAATAGATAATAGGACAAGGCTAAGGCAGTAACCTCAATGGAGATTAGGATGAGCTTTGATGAATAAAAGAAGAATTGGTAGATATTCTCATAGATGAAGCAAATCAAACCTATTTTCAGATAAAGAAGATAAAAAAAATAAAACTATAGTGGCTAGGAAAGCCCCAGAGATTCTATGGGAAATTGGAAACGTTGAAGTGAGTTGTGACTTATAAATAGGAAGATGAGAAGATAACAGGCAAAGGATATTCATGATATTAGGTTGGATTTATGTTCATCCGCTTTGCTCGCTGAGTGATATACCAAAAAAAATTAAAAGATTAAAAAAAATAGAGGACTCAATCTCTACCTAACAAGTTGATCAGATCAATTTCTTCGATAAAGTACCAGCTTATCAACTGATGGATTGACAGATCCTCCAGGGCACCCTTCACAAGGTCAATGTCACCACCCACCTTGATAACCTCTAGTGATTTCCTACGAGTAGTGAAGAACTATAAAGAGCTGTGGTTGGTTTTGACGAATGGAAAGCATGGGAAAATAATATAGAAAAGAAAAGTGGTTATTGTAAATACAAGATTTTGGCTAGGACTAGGTAACTAAAATAATAAATTTTATCCTATCATTGTGTTTGTAATTATGGATGAATGTAAAATATTTATTGACTCTATCTATAACATTATTAAGTTTATCCAAAAGTCATAGAGTATGTTTAGATAAGTCATTTATGTGAAAATAAAGTCCATAAGGATCTGAACTTATCCAGAATAGAAGTTGAACTGGAATCAGTTACTGCAGTGAAGAGTTATCATGAAATGTTAGCAATTCGTCAGGAGATGTCTTTGCGACAGACTAAATTCGTCAACAAAATCTTACCTCAACTAGAACTCTTTCCAGACTTTATATTTAAAGAGATTCGGTTTATTAATTATCTAAGGAGTTTTCAGTGAGAAAAGATAGAGAAGATATTTCGTGTGCTTAAGAGAGAAAATTCAATTGAGAATTTTCTTCTTGGTTTTCATCTCTCCTTGAGTGTAATCGTGCTCCAAGTTGGAGGATCATTGATTGGAATTCAGCAACTAAAGTTTCAAGAGAAAATGTAATATTTTAAGATCGCCAGAGGTTCTAGTTACTATCACTATAGAAGACAAACGGGTCATTTGTCTGGTTAAGTAAGAGAATCAATTGACAAAGGTTTTGTAATTGAGAACTACTTGTAACTTGATTTTCAAATAATAAAATTGACTTTTATGGGTTTGGCTCCCTAGTAGAGTTTTACTTTTATAGAGCTCTTTAAAGGGTTTTCCTTCATCACCAATCGTTGTGTCATGCAATTTATTTATTTACTTTACATGTTTATTTGTTTAAAAAAAATTACAATATTGTGATATAACAAATTTGCCCAAGTGGATAGGTAAATATTTTCGTGAATACACAAGAGTACTTGGATAATTTCAATTGGCATCAGAGCATAGTTCACTCATCCGAGTGAGATTTGTGCTCCTGTAGAATATGTCTTCACTGAATACCCCACCGCCACTTAAATGGTGAAAACTATGCATATTGGAAAGTACGTATGAGGGCTTTCCTCAAATCATTGGATGAATGAGTATGGTACTCAATTGAACGAGGCTGGAATAAACCCAAAGTAAATACTGATGCTTAGACGAGAGATGAGACTAACAAATGTAACTAGAATAGCAAGGGACTGAATGCTATCATTATGGTTGTATCTCCAGAAGAATTCAAGAGAATCACCATGTGTGAGATCGCTAGAAAAGCATGGGCAATATTGGAGGTTACACATGAGGGAAGAAAAATTGTGAAAAAACTCAAAATTACAATTGTTAACCTCAAAATTTGAAGAGATTAAGATGCTAGAAGATGAAAGTTTTAATAGTTTTTATGCTAAGCCTAATGACATTATAAATTTCAGGTTTAATCTCAGTGAAAAATTCAAAGACTCAAGAGTTATAGGAAGATTTTTAGGTCTCTACCTGAAAGATTTCAGCCTAAAGTTACTGCTATTGAGGAAACCAAAGACTTAGATGCAATATGGGTTGAAAAGCTAGTCGGGTCCTTACAAAACGTATGAATCTTCACTTTGTCAAACAAGGAAAGGTAAGTCTAATGCTTTAAAAACTAAAAAAGAAGATCTTGAGGATTTCTTTGATGAAGAAAATTTGAATGATGAGGATATAGCTCTCATCACAAGAAAATTCAGAAAGTTCATATTTAATAAAAAGGCTAGTGAAAAGCAAAAACAAGGTGAGAAATTTTCTGCTAAGAAGAATGAGTCTGAAAATAGAACAAAGATAAATTTAAGAAAAAAATGACAAAGTGAAGTGTCACGAATGTTTTGGTTATGGTCATATAAGAATTGAATGTCCATATTTCAAAACAAGTAAAGGAAAAGCATTGAAAGTCACACTTAATGATAATTCAGATTTTGAAAGTTCAATCTCATCATCTGATAATGAAAAATATTTTATGACTTTTTTTACCATGATTAATGATTTTCTTGAGGTTACACTAACAAAATCTGAAAGTGAAAGCAATTACAATGATTCGGAGGTAGCACTTGTTGATGTTGTAAAGAACTAAGTGTACAGAAGCATATAATGATTTATGTGAAGAAGTGGTCAAGCTAAAAAAATTCAACAAGAAGCTCTACAATAAACTTACCATTGTGGAGAATGAGAAAAATAATCTTTCTGAGGCACTAAAAATTTCTGATATTGAAGTATCAAGATTAAATCATCGAAAGGCTACACTAGAAAGAGAATTGAAAAAGTTTTAGGAGTGCAAATAAAAAATTTCAACTTAGAAATTAGAAGAAATATTGAGCTTTCAGAAGTCGAGTAGTGATAGAACTGACCTAGGGTATACAACTTCCAAAGGCAGAGAAAAACAAGCCTCATCAGTCGCTGCCACAACATCTAAAGGTATAGTTTTTGTTAAAGGAAGAAAAGATATGAATGTTGCACCTAAGTCAGTTTATTCAAAAAATCTACTTGAAAAAGGTAAGTATGAACGTAAATTTATTCCTACTTTTCATAATTGTGGAGTTGCTGGACATATAAAGACATTGCTTTAACTTGTACAAAGTGCAGAAAAGTGAAGGTGAAAGAAATTCAAAAAGAAAAGGAAAAAGTCTAGAGAATCAAGTTGATGATATGAGTCAGCAAATCAACTTCATAAGTCTCAAGCTTGATGAACTAGCAAAATTTTGTCTCCAAAATAAAGAAAAGATCATACAAAGAGATGAAAAAAGGCAAAACTCAAGGCAAAGTAGGTGATTAAAGAAGATGCCATGTGCCTTTTTGCCCACATAGCACTTAGATCAATGGAGAATTGCCTTTGGTACCTGGACAACGCTTGTTCAAGACACATGTCTGGAAATAAAACACTATTCAAGAAAGTTGAACCAACTTATGGAGGCATCGTGACCTTTGGAGATGGTAGCAAGGTTATAGTCGAAGGGAAATGGAGTATTGAAATACCTAGATTACCTATTCTACACAATTTTTTATTTGTTAATGGTCTTAAAACTAATTTACTCAGCATTAGTTAGTTTTGTAATGGCAATCTTTGTGTGTAGTTTTCAAAAGATGAATGCAATATTAACAACCAAGCCGGAGAATGGATCTTAAAGGGCACTAGAACCTCAAATAATTGCTATGGAGTTTCCCCCACATCAAGGTTGAGCTATCACAGAGTCTTACTTGATGAAGCTGAGTTGTGGCATCAACATCTTGGACATATTAATTTTGGAGATCTATTAAAGATTTCAAAAAGAGAAGTTGTATTAGGACTACCCAAGGCTATTAAAGCTAAGAAAATAATATGTGGAGCATGCCAAGAAGGAAAGCAAACTAGAGCTCAACACAAAAAAATTCTCATATTCTTACCTCTCAACCACTTGAGCTATTGCATATGGACTTGATGGGTCCAACACAAAACAAGAATCTTGGTGGAAAGAAATATATCATGGAGATTGTAAATGATTTTTTGAGATAAACATGGACTATTCTCTTGAGAGAAAAATCTAAAGATTTTGACCTTGCAAAGAAGCTATTCAACAAATTAAAAATAGAGAATCAAGTTTCTATCTCTAGAATACGTAGTGATCATGGTAGAGAATTTGAGAATATTAATTTCACTTCTTTTTGTGATGAACAGGGTATACACCAAGAATTTTCTGCACCTATTACTCCACAACAAAATGGAGTAGTGGAAAAGAAAAATAGAGCAATTCAAGAAATGACCCGAACTATGTTGAGCAACAAAAAGATGGCACTATATTTTTGGGGAGAAGCTATAAACACAACAAGTCATATTCTGAATAAAGCGGTCGTAAGACCCGGCACCAAACATACACCTTATGGCTTAAAAAAAAAATCCACGGTAAAGTATTTTAGAGTCTTTGAGAGCAAATGTTACATCTTGAGAGATCGAGAAAACACTCATAAATTTGAAAAAAAGAGTAATAAAGAAGTGTTTCTTGGTTGTTCTTCAAATAGCAAGGCCTATAGAGTTTACAATCTACGTACAAAGTCTGTTTTGGAATCTATTTATGTGGTTGTGGATGACATATCATCCGAGACTACCATGAGAGAACTTGAAAATATGAAGGAGTTGGTGCAAGCCATTGAAGAGGACTCACAAGTACAAAATGAAGAATATCACATAGAGAAAACACCTCAAAACTCATATCCTTCACAAGACAAAGAACCCTTTTCAAGGGTTATTTAAAATCATCCAAGGGAGAATATTCTTGGTGAAAAAGATGAAGGTATGAGATTTCGAAAAAAGAGTACTAAATCTAGTTACTTTTGTGTGTTATTTGTCACAGGTTGTACCCAAGAAAGTTGAGGAAGCATTGAATGATGAAAGTTGGGTCAACGCCATGCATGAGGAACTTCATCAATTCACTAGAAATTATGTATGGGAGTTAGTTCCTAGACCAAAAAATTACAACATCATTGAGACTGAGTGGATCTTCAAAAATAAGTTCGATGAGCATGTTATCATTGTGAGAAATAAAGCAAGGCTGGTTGCGCTAGAGTACACACAAGTGGAGGCGATTGACTTTGATGAAACATTTGCCCATTTGGCTCGATTAGAATCGGTCTGCATTCTCCTTGCATTTGCTTATTAGCTAGAATTCAAATTATATCAAATGGATGTCAAGAGTACATTCTTAAATGGAGTATTACAAGAAGAGGTATATGTTGAATAACCTAAAAGTTTTATTAATCACATATATCCTGAATATGTGTACAGGTTAAAGAAGGCTCTCTATGGATTGCAACAAGCACCTCGTGCATCGTATGAAAGATTGATAGCATACTTACTTGATCATCGCTTCACTAGAGGACAATTAGATAGGACTCTGTTCATAAGAAGATCAGGTAAGCAACTTTTAATTGCTCAAATCTATGTTGATGATATTATTTTTGGAGCAACACTTGAATCTCTTGCATATGATTTTGCAAATGAAATGAAGCCTGAATTTGAAATGAGCAAGATTTGTGAGTTAAAATTTTTCTTGGGTATTCAAGTAAAACAAAGTAAAGAAAGAATTTTTATCTCATAATCGAAGTATACTAGAGATCTTGTTAAGAATTTTGGAATGGAAGGAAAAAACAATACTCGCACTCCCATGAGCACATCAGTAAAAATTAGCACAGATTCTGTAGGTAAAAATATTGATCATACTATTTACAGAAGCATGATAGGAAGTCTATTATATATCACAGCAAGTAGACCCGATATCGCTTTTAGTCTTGGTGTGTGTGCTAGATTTCAAACTAATCCTAAAGAATCTCATCTTATAGCAGTAAAAAGAATCATAAAATACTTAAATGCAAATGTTGATTGTGGGATATGGTATTCTAAAGGCACTAACCTAACACTAGTTAGTTATTCGGATATTAATTGGGCTGGGAATGCTGATGATATGAAGAGTACTACTGGAGGATGTTTTATGTCAGTGGGAATCTTGGAGCTTAGATGAGCCAAAAGTGAAACTCTATTTCCTTATCTACTGCTGAAGTCAAATACATAGCTGCAGGGAGTTGCTGTACACAACTACGATGGATGAAAAAGATGCTTGAAGACTATGGTTTTTCTCAAGATACTATAAATATTTATTGTGATAATTCGTGTGCTATTAGTATTTCAAAAAATCTTGTTCAACACTCTAAGACCAATCACATTGACATTAGACATCATTTTATTAAAGACTTGGTCGAGTCTAAGATAGTATCTTTGGAACATCTATTGAAAATCAATTGGCTGGCTTGTTTACAAAACCTTTAGATGATCTAAGGTTTGAGTTTCTAAAAAAAGCCATTGGTGTATGTGATATTAAGTGAAGAGAATTTCATTTTATTAGTCTAGGACATGCATTTTTCTGTGTTTAATTTATGTTTATGTTTTCAGTTTTTTTTATATAAACAAGATATAAAAATATATAATAAGAAAAATACAATATAAATTACTTTTGGGAAGTTCTAAGTTACTTTTGGGAAATGCATGGTTGATATGTTAAAGTTTTGAACCCATGTGTTCTCATACAATAAATTCTTAAACTTATACAACGCTTTACTCTGTGCCTTTTACTTTGAGCGTACTAACCCTATGAGTCATCTTGACAAAGTTTGTTTACAAACACTATGAGGAACTTATATGTATGATAATTATAATTAAGTTTCATATTTATTATTGAGATGCTCACCATAGAGGGAGTTCATACTTTGAATTGATTAATACTAGTTAAATCTAGTACAATAATAAAGGGATCTCCCCTTACCAAACACAAATAGTTTATCCAAATAGAAAAATTCAGTGTTGAATCATTGCGAAAAAGACAAAAATCCTACACGGATCTGTCCCTTAAGTCCTTATAGAAAAAATCGCTACTCAAATCATTGTGAAAAAAGATGAACAAAAATAGACATAAAAAGAGAGTTTGCAAACTAGTGTTTGGAGGAGATACTCATGTATCTTGGCCCTAGTATAAAGTTTGACTTTTGATGTGAGTGAAAATCTCTTGGAAGCATCTATAAGAAAAAAATACTCATAAATAATATTATCAAAAATATAACTGAAGAGAAAAAACAATTAAAGAATTAATCTTCGATATAAGTTTGCTCACTCACACACTCACATGAACTTTGATATTGATTTATGAGAAGTGAACATCCATAGTGATTGTTACAAATAAGAATGTGTACTCTATTGAATTTTGTTTGTCAGTAACACTGTGTTTGAACTGAGATGCATCGAAACATGTTACTTGACCCATTGCTTATATATATATAATAAAAAAAATTATTTATTATTTATTGTGGGTTATAGAAAATAAATATAAAAATATAAAATATTTTTAATATTTTTATTTTTGAGCTATGGGTCAGTGTTGAGTATAAAATTTTGCATTTGCTGCATGAGTCCCAGTGGTGGGTCTCTATTTTGCTTCTAAGTCCTAAGGAGACTCTATCAAGTAACCCATGCACGACAATAGCCATTTAAGTGACTTAAGTGTTTTAGCCCCACACGAGTCCACACCCAGACCTTCCACCCGATATTATTTCCCCTTCACACCCACGGCACTCTCATCTCGAGCCCTACACGCATTGCACATCCCATCTTATCGGTTACGTTCTTCTCGATATTGAGATCCAAAAATATTACTTCTAATCCAAGTTTTTCCATCACCGTAAGGCTCCTATTTTATTCAAATCCTTCTCACTCTCCAATTCTAAGTTTCAGTGCAGATATATATATATAGAGAGAGAGAGAGATTGGGTTGTTGAGTTTTGTTATGTGAAGTTAGGGCTTGGATTGTTGTTGGGTTATGTATACATTCACCCATATGAGTACATTATTCTATATTATGAATGTATTGAGGATGATTTTTGGTGGGTTAGGGCATTCTTGATTTTGGTTTTTGCCTAATGCCCACTAAGTGTTTGTATTTATTCCTCAATCGAGTCACACTTCTTAGAATGTTGTAGTTCATGTGGAAGATGAATTAATATCGAAGGATTTATAATGTCCTGTTCTTCTTTGTTCTAGGATTCCTTCAATTCTAATCTTGGCTATTTTTATTCTGATCTTGTTGACATGATGAGTCAGATGAGGTTCTAGCAAATAGCAAAGAGAAAGAAAGAAAGACTCCTCAAACGAGGACGAATCTGGGCCAGAACCAGTGTAGCTAGGAAAGACTTTAGCTCCTTCTCCTCCTCCACCCGTAACTGCACCATCAGGTGATACTTTTGAACGCTTCACAACTGTTGAGGCCGAGACTGCATACAGAACAACGTTCTCCAAAAGACCTAATTTGGGTGAATGCAAGGTAAGCATCAATGATTTTCCTACGGATAACTTTCAACTCATTCGTCGCATTTTCACTGAACGATGTTGGGAAAACTCACTCACTACTCTCCCACACCTTGTGTTGAAGTAGTCCATGAGTTTTATTCAAATATTGCACACTTCAACCTTGATGATCACAGCATTATCTCCATTGTCTGGGGAACACAAATTGAGATATCCTCTACTATTCTTAGAGAGCTGTTTGATCTTCCTAAGGTGGAAGCATCATTGTATCCTTATAAGGGTATTGGGGCCCCCACAAAGACTGCCATGCACAACCTTTTTGTTGACCCTGATGGCCCAAAGTGGCATGCTAAAACCCATAGACTTCCTTTGAATCATATGCTATCTCAATTTAGGCTGCTTACAAAAATTATGTTAACTAATTTTTGGCCCATTAGCCAGCACACTGAAATCACACTAAAAAGAGCTTACTTCATGTATGCCTTGACTACTAGGGTCTGAATTGATTTCCCCCGTCATGTTATAAAAATTATTCACTACTCTCATGTTGAAACAAAGCTGAATCTACCTTTTGGCAGCTTAATCACTAAATTGGCTATGAAAGCCAAAGTCCCTCTTAGGAACAATGAGCCTATAATGAAGATGGCAGATTCTATCTCAACTGTTACAGTAGTCAAGTCTGAGGTAGTGATTACTAAGAACAAAAACCCACTACTAAGTCTGCTTCTTCACCTCCTGAGCCTTCTATTCCTGTGGCTCAAGTTCTTGAGCAGATCACTCTTTTGTCCCAAAATTTTGATACATTCATTGCTAAATGGGAAACGAGTCAGTCCAAATTAGAGCACATTGTCCGTTCTGATTGTATTCAAATCAATGATAGATTGGTTCAGCTTTCTTTGGATATGCAACAAGTAGTAGACCATGTAGCTGGTTCAGATGAAGAGCAATAGAACCCCATGGCTGATTAATGACAAAAAGGGGGAGACGAATTTACGGGGGAGTAGCAGCAACATTTGAGGGGCAGAAGCAATAGCGACAGAAAATTTATCTTTTGTTATCTTTTATTCTCATTTTTTTTTTTTTTGCAATAAATTTCTAACAATATGTTTTGTTCATTTGGTTATGTTTTATTCTAGTGATACTTAGAACTTGTTTAACCCTGACAACATCTTTGAATTTCTAAGTCGGTAATTTTACTAAATTATGATTGTTTAGAAATTTCTATTATTTTTTTTTGGTCCATTGTTTGGTTTCAGGGAATTTACATTCATCATACAGGTTTCCTCACCAATCCGCCAAAGGAGGAGATTATAAATACAAGATTCTGGCTAGGACTAAGTGATTAAAATGATATGGTTTATCCTATCATTGTGTTTGTAATTATGGATGAACGTAAAATATTTATTGACTCTATCTATAACATTATTAAATTTATCTAGAAGTCATCAAGTCTGTTTAGATAAGTCAATTATGTGAAAATTGAGTCCATAAGGATTGGCACTTATCCAGAACAGATGCTGAATTGGAATCCGTTACTGTAGTGAAGAGTTATCACGAAATGTTAGCAATCTGTCAGGGGATGTCTTCGCGACAGACGAAATTCATCAACAAAGTCCTACCTCAACTAGAACTCTTTCCAACTTTATAACTAAAGTGATTCGGTTTATTAATTATCTAAGGAGTTTCAGTGAGAAAACATAGAGAAGATATTCCATGTGCTTAAGAGAGAAAATTTACACAAGAATTTTCTCCTTGGTTTTCATCTCTTCTTGAGTGTGATCGTGCTCCAAATTGTAGGATCGTTGATTGGAATTCAACCACTAGAGTTTCAGGAGAAAATGCAATATTTTAAGATTGCCAGATGTTCTGGCTGCTACTGCAGTAGAAGACAAACAAGTCGTTTATCTAGTCAAGTAAGATAGTCAATTGACAAAAGTTTTGTAATTTTGAACTTACTTGTAACTTGATTTTCAAATAATAAAATTGATTTTTCTGGATTTGGCTGTCCCATAGGGTTTTACCTTTAAAGAGTTCTTTAAAGGATTTCCCTTCGTCACTAATTGTTGTTTCATGCAATTTATTTATTTACTTTACATTTTTATTTGTTTAAATAATTACAATATTGTGATCTAACAAATTTTTTCAAATGGATTGGTGAATATTTCCGTGAATACATAGGGTACTTGGGTAATTGTAGTTATGTATATTGGGTTGAATACAACGGACCGGCCTCTAAAATGCACTTTGGGTGGCGCTTTATTGCTGTAACTATCTCGCTCTTGAACAAGTGAGAGCACCATTTCTACTCTTATTTATTTAAGTGATTATTTAAATAGCATATGTGACCATTCCTCTTCTTTGTCATTCTAAGGCTTAGCAGGATATAGAAATGGTCCAAGAATATAGTGTTAAGCATATAGTTCGTTCTTGTTTTTCTTTGTTAACTTCTATCATAAAACACACATCCCAATTCAATGCTTTTGCATAAGTGAGAGTACGAGTAGTGAGTCCATGGATCACATTCTTTATCTTTTTACCTAAAGCTTGTACAAGTAGCCTTTTACAACTTCAATAGCGAGAGTAGTTTCTTAGCCACCGATGACTGGCTTTTGTAAAAGCACCTTTAAGCCATGGTTTTTCGATCCTAGATCCCACTTGAATCAAGATAGCACCACTCTTACTCTTCTTTATCTAAGTGATATTCTACTTCTATCACTTCAATTTAAAAATACCTTAACATCTAGACTATCATTGCTCTGATTCCTCCACAGCCCAAGTTCATACCTCTTGTCCTGTTGTTGACTCCCTTCCCTTTTGCAACTGTCCACCCTCGTTCACCATCTCCTATAGAGCCATCTACTCTTTCTCAATGGTTTATGGACCATCTAGGCTCTTCTACACAGCTGTCCACTAAGATCTCACTACATTCAGTTGATTTGCCCCCATATTCTAGGCCCTTCATGTCTCTCTCCACCCCCACCGACATGTACTACGTCTACTTCATCTTAGCCATCTCTTCCATTTCTATCACCTACCAGTTCTCTAGTGCAGTCGTGTTGCTCCTTGCTCATCTTAGCCTTTATCTTGTGATGTCTCATCGCCCTCCATTGCTTCTGTTGTTCCACCACTTCACAATTCATCACCTATTGTTATTGCGACTGAGGTTGCTCCCTCTGGCTCTGATGGTCCTCTAGTAGTTCTAGGTCTACTACAACTGACATGACTACACCGCCACCATCATCTTCTACTGCCACGTCACTTCATCATATGATTACTAGGTCAAGGGATGGCACAAGGAAACCGAAGGTCTTCTCCACCACTCGCTACCCTATTCTAGTATGCTTTCTTGCTCTTCAGTATGATGCTTCTTTTTGTGAACCAACCTGCTTCTCTCAACTACCAGAGTGGCACGAAGCCATGCAGGATGAGTTCAAGGCTCTACTTCACAACTCCACTTGGTCTTTTGTTCCCTGCCATCCATCTATGAATGTAGTTGGATCAAAGTGGGTGTTTAAGCTTAAGTGTCATACAAACAAGTCTATTGAGCAACACTGGACGTCAAAAAAAGTATTTCTTCACAACTTTCTTGATGATGAGGTTTATATTAAGCAACCTCTGGGTTTTATAGATCCTGCTTGTCCTTCTCATGTCTGCAAACTCCATCAAACAATTTATGGCTTGAAACAGGCCCCTCGTGCCAAGTTCCATCAATTTTTTTCACAGCTCTTGCAACATGGCTTTCTCTGTAGCAAGGCCGACACAAACATTTTGTTTGCATCTGTACTTCAGGCATTATTGTTCTTCTCCTTTATGTCGATAACATAATTATTTTTGGAAGCGATGTAGCTAGTATCTGCTCGCTTATTAACCCTTTATTGCGATGTTTTGAGATGAAGGGCACCAAGGTCCTTCATTATGTCCTAGGTATGGAGCTCTCGTGTTTGCTTGATCACTTAGTTCTGACTCAAACCAAGTATACTTTAGATCTACTCCAACGTGCCAACATGCTTATGGCCTACTTTAGTTTCCTCTAGCTCCAAGCTCTCTGCTTTTCAATGTGAGTTTCTTACTGATGTCTCCTTATATTGTAGCCTGGTGGTAGCTCTCCAATACTTAACTATTACTCACCCTGATATTACCTATGTCTTGAATCAAGTCTGCCAATTTATTTATGCTCCTACCATAGCTCATATGGTTGGTGTCAAACGCATTCTTTAGTATCTCAAAGGTACCCTTGGGTTTGGTCTCACTTTTGTTGCTCAGTCTTCCACTCATCTTACTACATTTTTGGACGCTGATTGGACTGGTAACCCTGATGATTTCCAATCTATGCCAGGTGGTTGCATTTTCCTTGGTTGCAATCTAATTTCTTGGCTATCAAAGAAAGAACCCATTTTCTAGCGGCCAAATACAGTTCGCTAGCATTAGTTACTGCCTAAACTCACTTGGGTGCACTATCTTCTTAAAGACCATGGTGTCTTTCTTTCTACACTACTTATGTTGTTTTGCAACAATGTTAGTGCTACTTATTTGGCTTCCAATCCTGTCTTTCATGCTCGAACCAAGAACATTGAAATAGACTACCACTTAGTCCGTGAACAGGTTGCTCGAAAAGCTCTTCACCTTGATTATGTGTCAAGCTCTTGCCTAGGAGGAAGGACTTGGATCAGAGTCAAGGTAGAGAAGTGAGTTCCATTTTCAAAATTTTGTATATAAAGAAGAGTTGTGGCTTTCTTCATGAAAGTGAGATAGTTGAATCAGAAAGCTTTGCCCAAAAGTGCCTTACTAAGAGGAGGCCGGTCACCAGTGGCCTACATTCCTTGATCACTTATGAAGAAAGGAAAAACTCTTGTTCCAAATCAACAGGAGAGAATAGGTGCTTGTATAATTTTCTTATTTTCTTTCTTGCTCCTCCTTATTCTGGACAAGAAGGACTACGAGAGAGGAGAGACTATACTTGGTCTCAATCTAACTCCCATTTGCCAACCTGATATTGAAAGCTCTGACGGTCAATGAGAGAGATCCTGCTTATATCCAGTACCTACTCACACAAAAAGTAAGAATGGCTTGTAAAGAGCTAAAGTCGGAATTGGTCTCTATCCCTTTCATAGGAGAAGAATTTAAGAAAGCACAGATTGAATTTCTGACAACAAGTAACCTTTTCTCCCCCACGGAAGTCATAGACCACATTATTCATAATATTATAAGCAAAAAGACAAAAAAGGCCTTCCCTCTAGATGCCACCGAAAAATATTTTCTATCTTACAAACAATGGTTAAACCGAGCTTTCAAGTGGAACACATTTCAAGCCTTCTTCTTCAACTTTTTCTACTGGTTTGTCTTATTCTGATAAGGAACTGTGGGAGGTAAACAATATCAATCTACACGGACATCTTTTTTCTCTTTATAAATGTATAAATTCAGAGATTGAATAATTGCAATATTGGAAAAAGGGTAGTCTCTTTCAAAGATAGAAAGAAGGTTGAGAGAAGATGAGGCTTTATTTAAGCAATGAAGCAGGGGAAAGGGAGAGAGAGAAAATGGTTGCACGTTAGTAAGCTAACGCGCAACGGCTTTTGCGCTAGCACGCTCGACCATTGCATGTTGGGAAGTGGGCCCCTTCACTTTACTTTTAGTCCAAAAGCATATCTTTTGTTTAACTAGAGTTTGGATTGCTTGTGTTATAAGCATCTGATAGATAGCTCCAATCTATGACCGATGAGTTGTACCACACTCGCTTGGTCAGCTTGCGAAACAACCAAGTTGCCCTTAATTTCGATAAGGTTGGCTATTTCTTATCTTGAAGTATGAGCTTTCCTCATTCTTTTTATCTCGCGCTTTCGACCTCTATATATATATATAAATAAAAATAAAAAGTAAGGGATCCTTCTTTTCCTTTCTCTTTGTAAAGAAAGAATTTTTTTAGAAAAGAAGACTCCACCTAGATTTACATACAAAAACGACGGGCCTTCTCACCATTCCTATTCACCAAACACTTAAAAAATAGGTACTCAACTCGCGATACAAAGTATATGGCTCGCTCACTTCAGTTACATCCCACCCTTTAACTTATAAGATAAGTTAACAGGGACTCGTTCAGTTTGGGAGCACAAGGGGGAGATTATACTGAATGGTTACCCATTCGGCTCAAAAGAGAAAGATGAGCGTCAACCAAGTGAGAACAACTATAACAACAAGATCTTTCCTGCGGCTTATTCAACTCCTGTGGCTTAGACCCATTACTTGCTCCATTATCAATAACCATTGCCTGTTATTTTCACTTGGCTTGCTCATGTGGCTCACTGGTTGGAGTCCTTTTACTGCCCGTGAGTTTGGCGGAACATGTACAACAAGGTGGGGTGGACAACGTATGTAGATAGCTTGCTATCTGTGTGTTGATGAGCATCTATCAGTATTTTAAGGATTTATTTTTCTTAGGGGGTGCTTATCACTTACCCAATCATTTTATAAGAAGATGATCATCAAAATTGATCCCCTGATGCTTGCTCATAGCATGGTAGACATGTTTTATATGAAGACAGAGTCAATGCATCTTGTCTTGTTAAGGCTCAGTCAATAAATAACCTATGATTGTTGGTGTGGTAGTTGCAGGCCATAATCCCTTAAAATGGAGGTCAAGGGACTTGAAGTAGAGAAGATAAAGAGATAAGAGACGAAAGGTAGCAATATCAACCATGAGGTCTAAAAGTCAGTTTAGCAAAATCTTTCATGTTCAAAATTATTAAAGAGCTGCCTCGCTCAGTTCAAAAATTCGGCTCTTCAAGGCAATCTCAATTGAAGAAGAAGAAATGCTGAGTGAAATGACTTTCGGGTATTTAAAAATCAGAGGATAAAGGGAAGAGATAAAGGTGCTTTTCAATGTGATAAGGAAGGAAAGCAAGTCCATCATCTATACCAATGACTAGATTTGGATATGAAAAATAGAGCTAGGGTTCTACTCAGTATGAGTAAGACCTAGCCTTGAGCCAGATGGATAACCATTAACATTTAGATTTCCTTCCTTCAATCACTAGCTAAGCAATAGCTACTAGCTAGAGATAGCTTTGTCAGACCGAGTGCCCATCCAGGAAAAGGAACTATAGATTGGGCTAGTGGAAATTCAATAGAATTGGTGGGTGTTATCTAGCTACCCATGGTCGGAGTTTGAAGAACTTGGCTGTTCCCACATGATTGGCTAGCCCCCTGGCCAAATTCATTTACCTCATCAGCCATGGGCGGCTGTGGGTGTACCATTTGGCTATGACTTGGTTTTTCGATGTAGCTATGTATGCTACTAGTTCGATCCCTTCATTTCCCCACATCAGTCAATAGGTTGGGTTTAGGTCCAGTGCTTTAGATAATGAACAGTAAGGTAAGAGGATGGGATATGGATAGTTGTCAGGGTCATTTATTCATATCTATATCACTTCCTAATTCTTTTTATAGCAAAAAGAAAATCGTCAAAATATCTGACATAGACAAATCAATGTCTTTATCTTTCTAAGAAAGATTTGATTTGAATATATAGTTGGTGTCAAAAAATATTCATTAGTACTAATGATCATAAACCAGCCTTGGGGTATTCCTTTTGCACTAGAACCATACTCTTTCCCTTCCTTATCTCTTATCTCTGTTCCTAAGAAATCAGCTAGGATATTACAGAAGGCATCATTAATGTTGCCCAGATGACTAACACAAGAGAGGGTGAATTGGGTTGGATTTAAAAATTCACAATTATAAACCAAATATATAATATAAAATATGAACAAAATACGAAATAACAATAAAAATAAAGAGTAAGGGTAAGAAAAAGCAAACTCAATATTTTAATCCAATTTAGAATTTTATCAAGAAATGCACAAAATTACTCTAAGATTTTTATTTGTAAGCTTGTTCCCTTTCTTACTCATGCTTGATTCATTGATGTGCTTGCCTTTATGTGTAGACAACTGGAGCTTGAGACTCCTTTATACTTAAATTCATTTGTTATCATCAAAATTCATATGTAGATATATAATTATATGAAAATTGAAAGCTTGGGTGCAACAATTACCTTGACCAATATGCAATCCTATTGTGGAGTTTAAAAGAGTGTGATCAATGTTATATTCGCAACTGACTATATCTACTTTAAAAAGTCGGTCAATCTTTCCCCAACTTTCAACAAGAGCAAAGAGGATCAGTGCTTCTCTACCTTTACGAAACCCATGAGAATAAGTCAAGAAGAGAACCCATATGCAGTCTTGGTTTCTTTATTGAGTGAAACTGAGCAAGTAATGCATTGTGACGTTCAAGACATTGCTAGTACATGGAGTTACATGGTCTCCATTGTGTATTGGGATAATTGTACTGGCAGAAGGAAAGTGTTGTAGGCAGATCTATCCTTTTATGCCTCGACCATTAGAGGTAGTCCTTAGCTTGTTGTTGGGGACTTTAACTATCAAAAGACATGATGAGAAAGTGGGGGGCTTGAATGAGTGGCTAAGAGCATTAGCATTGGATTGGCTATTTTATTCTTCAAATTTTGACTAATATGTAACTTTTTCACTTTTAGCTAATCATTCAAAACTTGAAGTCTACATTGGATTAGTCATTCTATTCTCTATACATAATCTTCAATAACCTCCAATAATCATATTCATTTTCATTTTCACAATCCAACAATCTATAATATAATAATCTCATATGAATATAGATGATAAAATCTTATATGAATAAAAATATCATATTTATAATATAATAATCTTAAAAAGCACTTTTAGACTTTCTATAGTTCTTTTCATATTTGATAGATTTACTATTACTCATAGTTTGGATGAAAACAATTTAGCTAATTCAATGTGGAGCAAATATGGATGATATTGGCTAAATTTGAAGATGAAAATGTATTTGACTAATCCAATGCCAATGCTCTAAGCTAGATGACCTCTCTAGATGAGTGCATCAACCAAACAGATTTGTATGACTTAAGATTTTGAGGTCAGTTCTTTTCTTGGTCTAACATAATAGAGGAAAGCCTGATTCTCGGGAATCTAGACAAAGCACTTGTTAATGATGAGTGGGAGAGTAGATTCACTAGGTCAGAAGCAAATTTTCTGCCAATTGTAGTATCTAACCATTCCCTTATGGTAATCAAATTGGCTAAACTAACCCAAGTGAGAAAACCTTTCAAGTTTTTTAACTTTTGGGCGGATCACCCCAATTTCATAGAGGTAATGGAAGAAGTCTGGGTGGAATATGTGTTTGGAACACCTATATTTAAATTATGTAATAAGTTGAAAAGTCTTAAGAAGAGGCTACCATAAAGGTCTGAGAAATGATTCTTGTTCTACCCTATAAAGAAAAGTGGAGGTATGCACCTCACTAAGTTGAGTCAACACATATTTCACCCAATCGGATCTTGGTTAGGCCTTTCAAGATGTCTTGACTTACGTGGCATAAGGGTTAGAGCCTAGCTCTTAACTCGAACCAGCTTTCCCAAGTGCACAAGGATAGCAGCCCCCAAGAAGAGCTAAACTAAACCACTTGTATGCCCCGTCAAATCAGTTCCTTCCTTACTGAGTTGGTTCATTCTCATTACTTTATTTACTAATTAGGTTCCTTCCTTAATTGAATAAGTTCCCGCATTCGATTATTTATAGCTTGAAGGCGGAGAAAGGGATTCATACTATTTAGCTTCCACCAAAGGCGCCAACTAAGGATCAGTTGTCCTGTATCTAACCCTTTCTTAACCTTGTCAACCCATTTACACGTCACAGTCTTTAGATCTCAAAGAAGGATTTCCCATGTCTCATTCTTGTTCAAGGCACTCCTCGCGCTTTTTCTCAAAGCTTATTTCATAGAGGGCTCCTTGTGCGTGCCTCTTCAAATGAAGTTGGATCCTCCACTCTTTTCCTTTATTGCTTCGGAGGTATTGGAAAGGACTCTTCATCTCTTCTGCATAGGCTAAGTATTCATACTTCGTGTTCAACTTCCACATACGAGTCAACTTCCGTAGCTTCAATCCTGTATTTTCTTCAACATCTTTCAATTGTGAATGACCTTCGTTTTCACCTGTACGTCCTTGTTGTGAATGTTGACCAGTCTTCCAAGGACTCCTTCGTACTATTGAACCTTGTACACTATTGAGAACAATCGCCCTGTGACAATTCTCTTCCCACAACATAGGGCTCCACCACTCTTGAAACAGTATTAGATTGACTAGATCTACTTCTTGCCTCCTTTGACTCTTCTTATTTGAGGGAAAGATGAACCTCACCTCTAAGCTCCTGAGAATCTAGCAGTATAGTCTCTAACATATGTCTGAGAGAGGAGCTACGGACAAAAGTAGATAATCAGGCCATTTATCTTTATCATTTGGCAAGATCTTTCATCACCCCCTCTTATCATCATAATGATATGCCAAAAAACATAGAAAATGGGCAAATCAACTAAAGACCTCTAAACACTGGAAGGTTTCGTTCAAGCCTACACCCTTAGCCAAGTCATCATTCCTCAAACAGTCAATCGCTTCTCTCAAACATCTGTCAATCGCTTAGTCATCAGCAGCTTCTTATGAAATGAACGAGAAGTTCATGTAGTCAAGGGTGCTCGTAGATCAATTGAGTCTATAGTGAGAAATCGATGAGAGATTCCTTCAAATCAAATCATCCATTGGCACACCAAAAGGTCTCTTTCAAGGCCTAAGAGTCGCATTGTAGCAAACATAAGAAGACGAGCCTGCAAGCCTAGCCCATGAATTCCTCTCTTGAGGCAATCCCAAGTAGTTCATCCGATGCTTCTTTATATGAATAAGAGTCTTGTGTGATTTCTTTCTCCAATTGATCCACTTGAGTACACCGACCCTTTTCTACCTCTTTCTATTTCCTAGCTACCACTACCCAGATTTAAGATTGGTGGATTTACTTAACGTGACTTCTTTAATTCTATCACACAAGTTGGTTATTGAGAAGCAAACTTCGATTCCCTTGCTCCATCTCTCTGAATCAACTGAAAATTGGTGACTGGGAACTAGGGTCAACAATCAAATTCTACTTTTTGGTGTAATTCCTCGCTTTCAAGCCAGCGCACTCCACCCTTGCTTTTTAGGGTTGATGATGAACCAATTCTTCCATTCCAGAGCCCAGAGGAAGAATAAATAACATTCCATGCTGCAAGGCATCGCTGATAACATTTCCTATTGTACAATTGTTGTGGCCTAGGAGCCAACCTAACTAAGGCAATATCCCAAAGTAGGGGCAGCAAACTGTGTAGATAGATGCTCTTTCCTTTTGAGGGAAAGCTATTCCTTGAGTGGAGATACTACTACTTAGATTAGATAGTTAGTTTAGTAGATGCTTTCTTTTATCTCTACAAAAAAGCACTTCTTTTTTTAAAAAAAAAAAAAAACAACTCAAAAAGAATCCTTCCTTTCAAGCACTACTTGTAGCTACCTATCCCTACAACTACTAAATTAAAGTCCTATAACTACTCTGTGGCTAGAAAGTTTTCTCCTCTATACTATATTATATAGAAAGCAACTAGAAAAGCCATAAATGCTATGCCTGCAATGAAGCTACTATGAAAACAATAGACCTGCTCAACTCACCTGTGGCTTTACCATTTGTAGAGAAGAAAGAAGTCACAGACTCACAACACAAAGGAAAAGTTAAAAGAACAACTACGTGATAAGGTGTTGCTAATAGACAATAAATACAAAGTAATACAGCAGTCATTCCAATAACACACCAGCTATGCTATGAAAGTGCATGTATAGGCCTCTTATCCCATACCAACTCCAAGAGAGCATCCTAGTGGGCCTATTTATTAGCAGTGAAGCAAGCAAATGTCACATTTTGTTCATTGAAAGGTTAAGAAAGGAAGCCAATCCACATAATCATTTTTCTCTATGAATTGGATATTTCGTTTTGCACCCTTTGTCTATATCTATGGGTCAATCAATTTTGAGGTTGAGAGGAGCTACTGCCAAGATACTTCAATTCAATTCAGTTAGGTTGGAAAAAAAAACGTTTTGTTTTCGATTACCAAATCTTTTTGGTTTCAAATCTGAGGTGTGGTGAATGGTCGACTACTTGGTTCCCAATTCATCGACTCGTTTGAGGAATAGTGAATAGCCATTACTGAAAGGAGTAATGCATTAGTTGAACCTATGACTGACAGGGAAGACCTCATTTCATATATATAATATAAATGAATCAAGAAAGTCATCGCTTTTGCCCGCATTTATTCAGTCTTAGTGGCGGTGCTCGCGACATTTCCTATTGCTTGCTCCATTATTCCCTCACTGGCACATGCTCCGGGCTCCCACTTTGCCTCTCACCCATCAACAAATGAATGTGTTGCGACTTAACTTAATGAACAGATCTTTTCAATCAAAGCAGGAACATCTTCTATATATGAATATGTAAACCACACCCTTGAATTAATATTTAAATAGGCTAAAGACTCTATCCCATGGGTAACAAAAATGGGTTCCCACTTCATGGCGGTAGCAAGCAAGGCAGGCATTGCTTGGTTCCCGAATGGGTCTGCTTCCAATGAGTGTGCACCTCTATAAGCTGTAAGGGAGAGCCTTACGTGATAGGGGCAAATTCTTGCATCGTTTCATAAAACCACTTAACAATTCAACATTTCTAGCCCCACTACTAATGTGGATTACTCTTCTCTAGGATAGGCAAGGCACCCAAGACTATTAGCTGGTTTCTCCCCCCATTCAATACAATTCGAATCTCTCTAGGTTGAGAAACTAGGTTGAAGAATCAATCTAGTGTTTTATGGTTGAGGATTTTAGGGTTTTAGCATTTTAAGGTTTAAGGTTTATGGTTTGGTGTTAAGGGTGATAGAGTTTACGGTTTGGAGTTTAGAATTCTATTGTATAGGACTAAGGCTTTTGGAATCTATAGCACATTTGTCGAAAATATCCCTAGCTGAATGTCCATATTCATTAAGGGCATGCGGCACTTGTTTATATAGAAGGATTTCAATTTTTAGAATGAATCGATTGCATTTTACTAAATATGATGCTCATTATCTGTTTAAACTTTGTGTTTGATGTTACTTGGTTCATTGGACTCTTGCTAGATACTCGAAATACAAATTGAAAGAAATTAACCTTGCATGGCAACTCATGGGATAACAGAGACTAATAGAACCCAACATTGTTTTGTTTGTACTTCAGTTGCAGTCTAATTTCTTAGCTCTCAAAGAAAGAACCCACTATCTCGCAGCCGAATACCATTCGATGGCATTGGTCATTACTGAACTCACTTGGGTGCAATATCTTCTTAAAGACCTTGGTGTCTTTCTTTCTACGCCACCTATGTTGTTTTGCGACAATGTTAGTGCTACTTATTTGGCTTTCAATCCTATTTTCATGCTCAGACCAAGCAATTTGAAATAGACTACCACTTCTTCCGTAAATGTGTTGCTCTGGGAGCTCTTGGCCTTGGTTATGTTTCAACCTCTTGTCTAGGAGCGAGGACTTAGATCATAGTCAAGGTAGCTAAGTGAGTTCCATTTTAAAAATTCTATATATAAAGCAGAGTTGTTGCTTTCTTCATAAGTGATCAAGGAACGTAGGCCACCAATGACCGCCACCTCTCAAGCCCTGATGGGGTAACGTTCCTTTCTAATCCAATATGTTAAGTAATATAAGTATGACTATAAGTTAGTAACCCTATAGTTTAGGTAAATTTTGTCTTAATAGGGTCTTTAAACATACTCAAATTTTGTTTTAAGGTATTCTATTAGCTTATGAGTTAGGAGGAAGGGACCCTGCAGAGTAGTACAGAAGGGGAGGCCTCTTCAAAGATAGTGAAACCCTTTATTGCAGCGAGGGAAGAGAGGCAATGAGAATTTTATTTTGGACCACATACCATATTCAATTGAGACCTCAGGGGAGGCTGACTGACAAGCAATCATCGCTGCACCCATCCCCAAACAGTTGGGTGATCGTAGCTACTCTTGCGTGAGATAAGGAAGAGGAAGCGATAGCTAGCTCGACCATAGGGAGAAAGGACTAAAGTAGAGCTTGACTAGGGGAAGTTTATTTCGCTTTCTCCTTTTGGCTTTTGGACAGCCACTATCTTAGACAATTCCCCCTAGCTTCCAAGTCAAGGTCCACAACTGACAGCTTTCGTTGGCATGCATGGAGTCGTTTCTTAACTTCAATCCACCTAGCCGTAATAGAGAGGCTTTCTCATTCAGCTGCATTAGCTAAAAAGTAGAGTTGGCATTATTATTTTCTTTCAAAGGGAAGTGGAAGGTATTGGGACATAAAGGGAATAGAACCTTCTCATCAACTCATAGCTCCCAGACTTCCTTCCATTCATTCCCTTAAATGAAAAGGGGTAAAGATGACGTGCAGACTTTAAAATATATTCGAATAGAATAACGAGACGGCTATAAAAGAAAAGAGTGATTGTATCCTTGGTAGCAAGAAGAAGTTGTTGATGTAGTTGCTTGTAGTTTTATAAAGCAACGTTAAGAATGAAATATTTTTGACAAATTGCTTTCTCAAGGCATCATCTAGGCTAATCAATATGTTCTCTGTAAATCTTCCGTAACTCTAGCAAAGAATCTAATAAACATTACTGTCGAGATTCTTACTTTTATATGCATTGGCTTTTACCGTACATAATATTCTGGATGATGCTAACATGACACTTAACCACTACATTAGCATTTTCTGTTTGGAGACTAACAATGAGACCGATGTAAAAGTTTATGATAACCATAAATGCTTGTTCTAAACCTTTTAAATCAGAGGTGCCAATTTTGAAATGTAAAAACCACATAGACCTACCTTGTGATGTTAAAAAAAAAAATCAAGAAACCAATGAACCAGACCTAACCAATGTGTCCAATTTCTTAAAACCAATTGAAAACCAGTCTGATTTCGATTTTGATTTTCAGAATACCAATTCAAACCGAACAGGTATATAAATATTTTATTTTTTAATTTTTTATATACTATATAAAATACTTTTGATATTATATATAAATTTTATATTATATACTAAATTTCTAATTAATATAACATGAACTTTTAAAATCTTATTATTCATTTATAATAATCTAATAACATTAAATTAATATAACATTTGATATTTCATATAATTTTTAATTTTATAACATAAAATTCTAATCTTAACAATGAACATTAATATTAAGTTATTATTATAAACCTACTTTTGTTATATATATATATATATATATATATATATAGCAAGAATAAATACATTTTAAGGCATAATAAATTATAATATATGTTCTTTTTTATAAATACATTTCTACACATTTGATCATATATACTTATATAAAAAGTGTATAGTCTAACTTATACACTATAGTAGTATAATTAAATTCAAAACTAAACTAGTATGTGTTAATTATTATAAAATTATTTACATATATAATATAAATAAACTAATAGTTTTAGTATATATAACTATCATATTATCAGTAACATATATAATTAAATTAGACACTATATTATGGAAATAAATTAAACATCACTACATTGGAAAAACCGGATTGGGACGGGTAAAACCGAAAGTTTCAGTTTCGTTGATGAATCGGTCTGATATCGGTTCTCCAATTCTCATAACCGATATATATCTATTCAGTTTTAAAAAATGTCAAAACCGGACCGGTTATGCCCCTAGACCTACTTATACAATATTTTTTCCGAATAAAAGATCCATAAACAAGAAGACAACATACAACTTCAGGTTCAGATAAATATCATGTAATTATAGTTCAACTAATTGTAGAACATGTTTTAGTTTGTTAACTCAAATATAATAACCAATGGCATAAGTAAACATTCTTAAAAGTCTCTGGTACCTCATTATTAACAGTCTCTGGTACTTCATTATTGGTAAACATTCTTAAAAGTCTCTCGTACTTCATTTTTCTGCCAAGAAAACCTGCTTAAAACTCTTACACTTCATATATGATATAACCGGTCCTTTTTTTCTCTCGTGTGTGCACAACTTGTACTTACAAATATCAAACGCTGAGGCATCTAAAAGAAAAGGGTTACAAGGATCGAGAAACCTGAGACCCCCACTACTTGAATCCCGATATTTACAGGTACTATGCTATTGCTAAAGAATCCAGGCTATGACTAAATGGATGAGGAACAAAGTTGCTTGTGTCTTTCAAGTGGAAGCTTTTCCATCTCAAGACCACCATGGTCAGAGAGAGAGGCATTTTCCCCACCAGTCTCAGCCCTTTTAATCTCATCTAAAGCTCTTTTCGCATAAATAGTGAATGCAATTGTGATAACAATTGCGATGATGAAGGAGATGATGTTGTATACGATTTCCACTGTAGTCAGGTGGAGGTTCCCATACTTTGCATCTGCTAATGTCCTTATTAACCGGCCACTGCAAAGAACAGCCAACATGGTTCAACACATATCCACATTTATATGTTTGTGTGTGTGTATATATATATATATATATATGTGTGTGTGTGTGCGTGTGTTTGCATCTGCGTGTAAATGGAACCAGTGAAAGTCACTATTAGATGAAATATGGAAAAAGAAAAAGTAATAAATAATGAATTTTATTAGGCCAACTATATCATTGTCAATAGATTTCTGACCATATTTGGTTGTGACTTATGTTTTTCCCATCAACAAATAATAGAGAATAGAAAGACCTCTTATCTTTTACCATATTTTATTTTTCTTTGAACTACGATCAGGGCAAAACAATCAAACTTTGGAATTCAGAGCACAGACCTATAGATATAAATGAAAGCTTCTGGAACCATGCCAGCAACTGATCCACATAAGTAGGGCCAAAACCTCATACTTGTTACCACAATTGCATAGTTAAAAATTGTGTATGGAAATGGAGAAACCCGAAAGAGAGCAACCACTTTGAATTGATGGAACCAGCTTCCTTCTCCAGCAACTCTAATCATTTCAGCTTTCTGGGGCCATCTCATTAACCATTGCTGCACAATGAACGACAGATAGATCAGAGACAGATGCATAAAACTGTTTCCCACTTCATTAAATCATAAACAGTAAGATAATAGCAATACAAGTATTCTCAAGTCTTACTTGAATACGGTCCTGGAACAGAAGTCCAATTAAATAAGGGAGGATCATCCCAATGGTTGTTCCAACCATGATTATGACAAAACCAATCCCATATCCAAAAATCATCCCAGCCAGCCACATGGAAGGGCCAGAAGGGATTAAGAACACAGGGAAAAGAGCCAGAGAAGCAACAAGCACAAGGCCAAGAACTGGACGGCCAAAGGCAGTGGCTTCCCATTGCATGAAGGGAAAGAGGACCTACAGTGAAATTGATAAAAGATTCAGATAAAATTAAGCAAAAAGATTTAGAGCTTCCACAGGAAAAAATTACTGCATAAATGATGGCATAATTTTATTTTATTATTCGTATGTTATTTGGAATTGAACATGACATACGGCATACTTTCCTAAATAGCAGGAGGATAATTTTAAAATGGCATTTTCATAACTTTTGAGTGCTTTCTCCAGTTGTCTGTTTAGAGAGCTTTTATTTTCAATCATACTTGAATGTCAAAAAAACAAAATCAATGATGACGAGCAAGGATACCAATGTTTTGTCGACCTTAGAGTGGCATTGGCTTAGCCATATGCCAGTGCAATCCATATAATATTGTAGCATATAATATTGCAGATTTAATGGAAAGGGGTAGCTTTGAATGTTTTTCATTTTGGATGGATCGATGAGGAACAGATCCAACACGACCATCAGTTTGTGTCCCTAGTAAAGTCCCAGAACAAATGGGGTCGCACTGGTACCCTCTCAGAGCACTTGGCATCCATCAACTTCTCGAATGCCATCCGTACCAACTCTATGCACCTTCCAATGCACCAGATCTATGTCAATTATATATCAATGGGTTGCTTTGTGATTTGGTTCTATTTGGGTTTATATGGTATATATGCCCCAATTTGAGGGGGAGTGTTAAAGGGCATTATTGTTATATGTATAACTTGTGGGTATGATCGTCAATTGTATGTTATATATACTGGAACAGTAATGAATAGAGTGTGAGGTTCTAGTCTATCAAACTGTTATATATACTGGATAATGAGTTGAGATGAGATGAATTGAAATGAAAGTTGAAAGTTGAATAAAATATTATTTTGTTAATATTATTATTGTTTTGAAATTTGAAAAAATTGAATTGTTTATTATATTGTCCGTGGAAATTTGAAAAAATTATAATAATGAGATGAGATAAGATGAAACACTTTCACTATCCAAATGGGGGGCCTTAGTAAACACATTTGCAAGTTGATCAGCAGACTTCACAAAAGGTGTAGAAATGTCACCACTCAATATCTTATCTCGAATGAAGTGAATCAATCTCTATGTGTTTAGTCCTCTCATGGAATACAGGATTAGAAGCAATATGTACTGTAGTTTGATTATCACAAAATAATTTACACAAAACAAGAGATGAAAATCCAATCTCTTGAAGGAAGTGTTGCAACCATGTCAACTCACTAATAGTGTGAGTCATTGCCCTATATTCAACTTCGGCACTAGAACAAGCTACTACTGTTTGTTTTTTACTCTTCCGTGTACCCATGTTACCTCCCAAAAAGGTACAATATACAGTAGTAGATCTTCTATTTGAAGGAGACCCTATCCAATCAACATTTGAAAAGGCTTCAACTATATAAAATGTCCATTTGGCCTATACAACAAACCAAGGTCAGGAGCTCACTTAAGATAACGAATAATATAAATTAAAGCATCCCAATGTGAGACCCTGGGTGTTTCCAGAAATTGACTTCACTACACTCACTATATACGAGATGTCAAGTCTAGGGATAGTAAGATAATTCAATTTCCCAACAAGTCCTCGATACCAACCTGGATCTTCAAACAACTTCCCTTCTGCCTACAGGAGTTTACGATTTTGATCCATAGGAGTGTCAATAGGTCATGCACCCAATAAGTCAGTTCTTCCAAAAAGTCGAGTACATATTTTTTTCTTTTTTTTTTTTGACATAGGCTACTACCTTTTTTTGACATATTTGAACCGTGCCACTTGCGACGGACTAACCCGACTAGGACGTCAAAAATTAAGACTAGTAGGTTGTGATACTCCATATGATAAGGATAAGAATAGGTGGTGTATGAGTTCGCACATTGCTTTGGGAAAGAGAAGTTCTTGCTCTTTATAATGTTCCAATTGGACTCCAATTGTATCATTGATTAGTCTTTTTGAAGTATAGGCTATGAGGTTTGGGCCTTCCATTGAGGCGTTACGCCTCCAATCTAAAATTTCTAGAGAAATCCCCCCATTCGTTCCGAATGAATTTCCACACTCCAACACATATGCACCTCTTACCTCGTTTGAGCACCAATCTCCCCAAATACTCTCATATTTGGCATCAATAACAGTCTTCCAAAGGGCATTCCCTCTTGATGGTACCACCACAACCATTTCCCTAAAAGTGCCTTATTAAAAGTTCTCAACTTTCTAACCCCCAAACCTCCATAAGATAAAGGAGTACAAATGTTGTCCCACTTAAGCAAGTGGAATTTTTTCTCATCCACTAAACCTCCCCACAGAAAAGCATGAAAGATCTTTTCCATTCTATTAGCCACTCTTGCAGGCAAAGAAAATAAAGATAGGAAATAAGTTGGGAGGTTAGCTAAAGAATTCTTGATCAAAGTGATTATTCCCCCTTTAGACAAATAAATAATTTTCCAACCAGCCAATCTACATTCAATCGTTTCAATAACGCTATCCCACATTGCCTTGGATTTATGAGGTGCCCCCAAGGGAAAACAAGATATTTCATTGGCAAAGTAGATAACTTTCAACCCAAAATATCAGCCAAATCCCCTCAATTATTGACCAAACCAACAAGGACCATTTCAAACTTCGACAAATTCACCTTTAAGCCAGAAACAGCTTTGAAACAGCAAAAGCACCCATAACGAATGAATCTGGTCAGGGTTCGGCTCACAATGGATCAAAGTGTCATCAACAGAGAGTAGATGAGAACATTAACGCTGCCATGTGAAGAGCTACCCACCCAAAAGCCTGAGATAAAAACCCCTTTCCACCACTGCCTTCAACATTCTGCTCAAAACATCCATTACAAAAACAAAGGAATTGGGACAAAGGGTCCCCTTGTCTCAATCCCCGGGAACTATTAAAAAACCAACACGGGTTCCATTAACCAAAATTGAGAATCTAACAGTAGAGATGCAATGCTTCATCCACTTGCACCATCTCTTCCCAAAACCATACCTACCAAGAATGTACACCAAAAATTCTCATTTAACATGGTCAAAAGCTTTCTCCATGTCAAGTTTACAAAGAATGTATGGCGCTCCACTCTGATTCTACTCTCCAAACATTCAGTAACAATTGGGATAGAGTCAAGAATTTGTCTTCCCTTGACAAAGGTGTTCTATATCTTTCCCATAATCTCACTTAAACGATTTGCAAGAACCTTTGAGATGATCTTGTACACCCCACTAACGAGACTGATGGGATAAAATCCTTCTCCTCCACAAACCCAGCCTTTATTAGAATAAGCACAATAAACGTAGCATTAAGACTTTTCTCAAATTTCAAATATTAGTAAATTCAAGAAAAAACTTCATGACGTCCTTCCTAACAATATCCCAACAAACCTAAAAGAATGCCATGGAAATGCCATCTGGTCTAGGATCTTTATGTTTGTACATCCCTCTTATCACATTGAGGAACTCCTTTTCAAACATTCTCTCCAACCAAACTGCACTAGACCGATCAATTGAATCAAAAACCAACCCGCCAACCCTGGGTTCCAAGGATATTGCTCCAATGCTCCATAAGGAGGTTTAACTTTGAAATGAAGTTAATTTAGGTTGATAGACATGTTTATGTATTCGGGTGTATAGGTTGTCAAAAATTATAAAAATGTAAATAAAAAGCATTTAAAAAATATATATATAAATTATGCATTAAAAAAGTAAATTAAAAAACAGATAAAAATAATAATGTTTTATTATTATTATAGAAAATGAGATGACTAATCCAATGTGGGGTTCAAGTTTTGAGTGGGTAGCTACAACCCAAAAATTGGCATATTAGCCAAACTTTACCTAAAACTTTGCCTAAACCAATGACGCCCCATTGTCCCAACAAGCCTAAAAGAATGCCATGGAAAAGCCATCTAGTCTCGGATCTTTATGTTTGTCCATCCCTCTTATCACATTGAGCAACTCCTTTTCAAACATTCTTTCCAACCAAACTGCACTAGACCAATCAATTGAATCAAAAACCAACCCATCAACCTTGGGTTCCAAGGATATTGCTCCAATGCTCCAGAAGGAGCTTTATCTTTGAAATGAAGTTAAGTTAAGTTGATAGACATGTTTTATGTATTCGGGTGTATAGGTTGTTAGAAATTATAAAATGCAAATAAAAAAGCATTTTAAAAAAATATATAAAAATTATGCACTAAAAAAGTATATTAAAAAACAGATAAAAAAATAATAATATTTTATTATTATTACAGAGAATGAGATGACCAATCCAATGTGGGGTTCAAGTTTTAAATAGGTAGCTACAACCCAAAAAGTGGCATATTAGCCAAACTTTACCCAAAACTTTGCCTAAACCAATACTAATGCTCTTAGAGCACTAGCATTGACTTAGCCAAATTTCATTGCAATGCAAATAATTTGTGTCAAAATGGTCTGTATTGGCTTAGCCATAGATTAGTCTAAATGCATTTTGCTTCAGTAGTTCAACATCTTTGTATTCACATTGTAGCTTTAGGCATCACTTTTCTTAATCTTATTCTCTCTCTGGCCCAAACGGTAACATTCTCTCTTTGGCTCTCACATTTTCTTCTCCTATCGATCTCATTTCCGTCCTCTTTACTTTCTCTTCATTGCCTCTCTCCCGTCTCCCCCATTTCTTCTATATTTCATCACATCTCGCACAACATATTCAGCTTTCCCTTCTCTGATCCAGCTCTCTCTCCACCAACCAAACCTCCATTCCTGACCTCTCTCCCTCCATTGTAGACCGATCCTCCCTTACCGCACGACCCTCCCCCACCCCTAATTCTGATTGAAATGTTACACATCTACACTGAAGTCCCAATTCCACCTGATTTTTTAGCTGAAGTTAAACAAACGATATATATATGGATACATGCATACAAATATATATATACCTCTAAAACCCTTGCCGGCTATTTTTCTGTCTCTAATGGCGACTTAGAGTGATTTCTCTCTTTCTCCAATGACTCGCTAGGGTTTCTCTACATGCGAGCGAGGCAAGGTGCAATTCCTGCGATTGTCAAGGGAGAATCCAGAGCTCAAGTAACAAGGCCCACAAGTCTTGCTTCTCTAAATCTTCTTGTAACCTTCACAACCTGAGGTCTGTCTTCTCTTTTGAACTTGTGTTTAATTTGTTTCACCTTTGCTCATTGCTTAGTTTGATAGAAAACCTAGAAAGGGATGGAGAAAGAAAATATAAAGCATTTAGGCATTGGAATTTCTTTTGGCTCAGTAATATGGAATATGCACATATCAGAGAAAGTTTTCATTTTAAGGTTTTATACACTTGTCCACTCTAGAACCTTCATGCCAAACATAGCATCATTGATTGATTCGATTTTCTGCAACTCAATCGATTCATGTTTTTGTTTCCTACCATTATCTTCTCATTTCATGACTTTGAAGATTTATGAAAGCCCCATGCAAGCCCTTTGAAGAAAAATAGAACCCTAATTGATGAGTGTAAGTAATGTGGGATCTCACATTACTTGAAAATAAGAAGTTATTGCTCTTTATAATGATTCCAATGGGACACCAATTATTCCACTGACTAGTCCTTTAGGAATATGGCCCAAATGTAGCTCGAGCCTTCTCTTGGGGCGTTACAAATGGTATTAAATTTGATCTCAATCAGAGGTGTAGGACTTGAGTCATACCACATATGATGAAATGGCCCGACAAGGACATCGAAATTTAAGGGGGATTGTGATACCTTATATTAACTACTGAGTATAGGTAGTGTATGCCCCGTGCAAGCCCTTTGAAGAAAAATAGAACCCTAATTGATGAGTGTAAGTAATGTGGGATCTCACATTGCTTGAAAATAAGAAATTATTGCTCTTTATAATGATTCCAATGGGACACCAATTATTCCACTGACTAGTCCTTTAGGAATATGGCCCAAATGTAGCTCGAGCCTTCTCTTGGGGCATTACAAATGGTATTAAATTTGATCTATATCAGAGGTGTAGGACTTAAGTCGTACCACATATGATTAAATGGCCCGACAAGGACATCGAAATTTAAGGGGGATTGTGATAGGTAGTGTATGAGATCCCACATTGCTTGGAAGGGAGTTCTTATTGTTTATAATAATTACAATAGGGTTCCAATTGTACCATTGACTAGTCTTTTTAGACTATAGTCCAGATGTGGTTCAAGCCTTCACTTGGGACGTTACAGACCCACCTGAAAAAATTAACTTTTTCATAGTAGGTCCCTCTTTTTTCTAAGAGACTACACTAGGCTTGTATCTAGCATTACCCCATAAATTATTTTCATTTAGATAAGGGCAAGATTGCAAAGTCAGAACGAAATGTTACCAGAGGTGCTAGGTTTGTTCAACTTCAGCATAATAGAATGGTAGCTGAATTTCCTAGTTTTGTGTTTGACACCAGAGAAATGCAATTCAAAGAATGCTCTCTTGCCAAAAAAAAAAAAAAGAACTAGAATTTGACTATTTGAATAATTTGCTGAATTTTTTGTTAGCATTCTTCAAGTTAGTTGAATGCTCTCTTGCTATAAAAAATGGACAATAAATTGACTAGGAGTTGTTGGGTTCTTGTTTCCCCCAGCTGCAATTAAAAATGTTCAAATTCCCAGTGGCTGCTGCTGTATAACATTATGGGCAGTCCCGAGCATTTCAATGCCTCACTTGCTATATACCTAATGCAGTTTCCTTGTAGCTGGATATTTTTCACATGTAAAAATTTTCTCTAGTTTCCTTGTAACAAATGTTAATCTTCTTTTAACGTTGACTCCAAAATACATGTAAATATTTTTCAAATTTGCTGTTATGTTTGCATCACACTTGCCTATGTACTCTACATTTGGCCCCTACTCTCTTAATTTTACCGTCTAATTAATTATTCAGTTTCCATGTTCATTTACATTTAGAATCTGAAATATTTGATCCCATGTTCTTTTTTCTTTTTTCTTTTTTCTTTTTTTGATTGGCACCGAGTGTCCAAGAACAAAGTCTCAACTAATCAAGGGGAAGTTCCCCCAGTCCTAGAAATTGTTCGCACCCAATAAGAATCGAACCTTAGATCTAGAGGGAGCATACCACCAAGACTAAGGCCTTTACCACTTGAGCCAACCCTAGGAGTTGCATGTTCATTTATATTCAATGCCATGTAAATGAAAGCATTTGCCTCGGTATTCTGAAATATTTGATGCCATGTTCATTGATTTTTGATGTCATGATTTATTTAGTCTGTTTGTAGCTGCATTGGTCTGTATTAGTTTGAAGTTGCTACAAGTCTAATCTGTTCGGTTTGGTCCAGTTTTGGACATATTGTTGAACCGAGTCAGTCTAAGTCAATTTTGGAATTCTGAGAACCGAAACCGACCGGTTCATCCAAGGAACCGGAACTTTTGGTTTTTTGAGTTTCAGTTTAGTTCGGTTTAGTTTTAAAGGTGTGATTCAGTTTTGGGCTTTTTTGTTGGGCTGGTTGGTTTTTCTGACCCAAATGAATGATTCTTTTAGCCCAAATATGAGTTTGAGCCCAAAATAACATGCATACAACCAACTAACCAAACAAAAGCTAAAACAAATTAGCCAAAATACACTAATTAGTTTAATTATAAATGCATTTAATAATGCATAACAACATTCCTAAATAATATAATTATCAAAATATATATATAATATGTAAGCCACTTCAAAATGTGTAAAAATGTAATTATCAAAATATAATTAATATAGATTTGCTATATTTATACAATATAATATATGTAAGTATGTAACTTAAAATGTGATTTTTATATAAGTAACTTAATATGTGAGGATAAATAATAACATGTTAATAACTTAGTATTAATATTCATGTTTAAGAGTAATTTTATATCAAGGAACCATAAATAATAAGATTAAAATTTCATGTCATATTAATTTTATAATATGTATAATATATAGAGCATATAATATATAATATAATAAAAAGTTAAAATATATACATATTTCGCTTCGCTTCGGTCCACTAAACCGGTTTTGAATCGGTTTCGGTTCCCCGGAACAGAAACGGACCGAACTGGTATTGAACTGGACTGAACCAGTGGATTCGGTTCGGTAGGTTTTCGGTTTTTTCTTTTAGCCCTAGTAGCTGCTGCTCTATTAGCTGCATTGGTCTCCATTTTCATAGTTTGTTTCATGTTCAGTTACTAATCTTGAGTTGATACAACTAGGGGATGAAAATATTTCAGAGTGTTGAAGCACATGGGATCACAAACTTAGTTTATTCATTGTGATAACATCATATATATACACTACATATAATTGACATTTATACCCTCATAGGTTACACTAATTACAACCATGTCCTCTAACACTCCCCCTCAAGTTGGGGCATATATATCATATAGACCCAACTTGGAACAAATAAGTTTTAAACGACTACAACACAATGACTTAGTGAACATATCTGCGAGTTGGTCAGCAGACTTTACAAAAGGTGTAGAAATGTCACCACTTAGTATCTTATCGCGAATGAAGTGACAGTCGATCTCTATGTATTTAGTCCTCTCATGAAACACAGGATTAGAGGCAATATGCACTGCAGCTTGATTATCACAAAATAGTTGAAGAGGAACAGGAGCTGAAAACCCAATCTCTTGGAGGAAGTGTTGCAACCATGTCAGTTCACTAGTAGTGTGAGCCATTGCTCTGTATTCGGCTTCTGCACTAGACCGAGCTACTACTGCTTGTTTCTTGCTCTTCCATGTAACCAAGTTACCTCCCACAAAGGTACAATATCCAGTAGTAGATCTTCTATCTGAAGGAGATCCTGCCCAATCAGCATCTGAAAATGCTTCAACTCTATGATGTCCATTTGGTCGATACAACAATCCAAGGTCAGGGGCTCGCTTAAGATATCGAAGAATATGAATTATAGTATCCCAATGTGAGACCCGTGGCATTTGTAAGAACTGACTCAGTACACTCACTGCATAAGAGATGTCCGGTCTAGTAATAGTGAGATAATTTAGTTTCACAACAAGTCTTTGATACCTACCTGGATCTCCAAAAAACTCTCCTTCCTCCTTCAAGAATGTACGATTTGGGTCCATAGGAGTGTCAATAGGTCGTGCACCTAACATGCCAGTTTCTTCCAAAAGGTCAAGTACATATTTCCTCTGAGATAGGTTGATACCCTTTTTAGATCTGCTGACTTCAATTCCAAGGAAATATCTAAGTTTGCCCAAGTCTTTTGTCTGAAACTGATCATGTAAAAATTGTTTTAGTCTAGCAATTCCAGCAGTCACTCCCAGTAATTACAATGTCATCCACATATACAACCAACAAAATGTGACCTGTATCACTATGTAAGTGAAATACCGAGTGGTCTGTTTGGCATCTATGAAGACCAAATGCCAATACAGCATCAGAGAACCTCCCAAACCATGCTCGAGGAGATTGTTTCAAACCATATAATGCCTTCTTTAACTTGCATACAGTACCTGTATACTCCCCCTGAGCAACAAACCCAGGTGGTTGCTCCATATAAACTTCCTCATGCAAGTCGCCATGTAGAAAAGCATTTTTAACATCCAGTTGAAACAAGGGCCAGTCTAAATTAGCAGCAAGAGAGATCAACACGCGAACAGAAGAGATTTTGGCAACTGGGGAGAAGGTCTCCTCGTAATCAATGCCATAGGTTTGAGTGTAGCCCTTTGCAACCAAGCGGGCTTTCAGACGTTCCACAGAACCATCAGGATGAAATTTGATTGTATATACCCATTTACAGCCCACGGGTTGTTTACCAGGTGGTAGTGGAACAAGATCCCATGTCTCGTTATGGTGTAGGGCATCCATTTTATTTTTCATAGCTGTCCTCCATCCCGGATCAGATAATGCATCCTTAAGTGTCTTTGGAACAGAAAGTTTTGAAAGTTGAGATGTAAAACATGTGAACGATGGAGACAAGGCATGATATGAAACAAATTGGCTAATTGGGTGTTGAGTAACACAAGAACGCTTACCTTTGCGAAGAGCAATAGGTGGAGAGTCTAAAGTACTAGACAACTCAGGTTCTGAAGACGGAGACACGATTGGTGGGGGCATGGGTGCTGGCGGCCGCAAGCGACGCGAGTAAACCTGTAAAGGAACTGGGGAAGGGACTGGGGAGGATTGGGTGATGTTGGGTGAGTGTGAAGGAGATAGTGTCAGGGTAGGTAATGGTAAAGGATCACACTCAACACTTGAGGATGTGTTTGAAAAATAGGATATAAACTCAAAAAAGGTAATATCAGCACTCGTGAAGTAGCGTCTAAGAACAGGACTATAGCAGCGATATCCTTTTTGAGTTCGGGAATAACCAACGAAGAGACACTTGGTAGAACGGGGATCGAGTTTATCAAAGCCTGGACCAAGGTTATGAACATAGCAAACACACCCAAAGATTTTTGGTGGAAGAGTAAATGGCAAAGATGAAGGAAACAAGATGGAGAAGGGAGAGGAACCGTGAAGAACTTATGAAGGCATACGATTAATAAGATGACAAGCAGTAAGAACACCATCACTCCAAAAACGTTTAGGAACATGCATGTGCAGCAGAAGTGCTCGGGTTACATCTAACAAATGACGATTTTTTCGTTCAGCCACCCCATTTTGTTGGGGTGTATACGAGCATGATGTTTGATGAATAATTCCTTTATTACTTAAGTAAGTAGCAAAGGCACTAGATTGATATTCTCTAGCATTATCAGAACGCAAAACCTTAACCTTTTTGTTAAATTGAGTTTTAATTTCTTTCCAGAAGACTTTGAAGATGGAAAGAAGTTCTGATCTTGCCTTCATCAAAAACAACCATGTCACACGAGAGTAGTCATCAACAAATGTAACAAAATACTGAAACTTGTTTGATTCAATATTGATTGGTCCCCAAATATCAGAGTGAACCAATTCAAAAGGACTCGATGCTCGTTTATCAATTCGAGGTACAAAAGACACACGATGATGTTTACTAAGTTGACATGTTTCACAAGAGAAAGGAGACACATTTCCCAAATTTCTAACTTGACACTTCAAAAGAGAAAGAGGGGGATGACCAAGGCGACAATGACATTCATAAGCAGATGATGAGGTGGATGCGAGGGCTTGAGTGGGTGATGGTTGAACATCAAGATAATATAGGCCACCAGCTTCATGTCCCGAACCAATCTTGTTCCCAGTCTTGAGATCCTGAAAAATACAGGAAAAGGGATAAAAGGTTACTGAACATTGAAGATTTTGAGTAATCTTACTAATAGACAACAAACTAAAGGGAAAACTAGGAGCATATAGAACAGATGGCAATGATATAAAGTCAGTGAGCTTAGTGGATCCAATGCCTGTAACTTTAGCAAGAGAACCATTAACAAGAGTGATACTTTTTTGGGATGTTACAATATTTAACTTAGAGAGTGCAGAAGACAAACCGGTCAAATGTTCATTAGCTCTAGAATCAATGATCCATGGACCTTGAGTGGATGATACAAGACATGCGGATGCAATACCTGCGTGAGTACTAGTAGCTGTGGAAGATGAAGCCTGTGTGCGCCCCAAAAGCTGCTCGTACTCATCCTTCGATATAATAATCATATTAGGAGCTGGGTTGGAGCTCACTGACTGTGATACAGTACCTTGGCAAATGGCCTGGTTAGCCGATCCAGATGGTTTGCCATGTAGATCCCAGCAATAATCCACAGAATGGTTAGTGCGACCACAATGTGTGCACTTACGAGTTCCTCGACCACGAGTGCGATTACCTGTGGCATCACGTCCTCCGCGTGCACCTCGACCACCTCGTCCTCCACGCCCACCAGGAGGAACATAAGAGGCAACTAAAGTGGATCTCTCACTAATCGAATCAGAGGTCAACCGAGATTCGTGCCCAGAGAACGTGGCACGCTGAAGTCAAGAGAACACATCAAGAAATGAAGGAAGTTGTGGGCTCGCCAAAATTTGAGAACGCACCGACTCGTACTCAGGTTTTAAACCAACAAGGAACCGAACAACATTAAACTCTTCACGTTGTTGTAGCATACGTGAGACATCAGAAGTGATAGGTTGATACGTCTTGAGTTCTTCACATATGCTCATTACTTGAGAATAATATTCTTCTAGGCCCAAAGTACCTTGTTCCAATCCAAAGAACTGCTTACATAGTTCATAAACACGAGTTGTGTTCCCAACACCTGAATACATATGCTTAAGGTGATCCCACACCTCTTTGGCAGTGTCAAAATGAATCAAACTAGAGCAAATATGAGGCTCAATACTGGTTAACATCAACGACATGATTTGAGCATCCTCTTGCTCCCATGTAGCAAATGTAGGTTTATCTGAGTCAGGCTTTGGATCAACCAAGTGGCGAGAAAGTCCCTTCCCTTTCAAAAATATTGTTACTGATTTTGACCATAGCGTATAGTTCTTTCCATCCAATTTCACCGAAGTCATAGGTAAATTAAAATTTGGTGCCAGCAACTGACACTCAGATTTGGTTGCCATATCACAAAACTATCACAATTCCACTTGGAGACGGAAAAACCGGGAAATACAATCTGAAAAACTAGAAATCCAACTCAAGTATGCCAAAAATCAACCTGAATAACCGAATTTCGGCTCTGTATCGGACCAAATAGGTCTCTGTATTGGTCGTACCTGCTTGGAACCGACCTGTATCGGCCGAAATCGGGTCTGTATCGGCCAAAATCAAGTCTATATCGGCCGAAATCGGGTCTGTATCGACCGAAATCTGGTCTGTATCGGCCGAAATCGGATATGTATCGGCCGAAATATACCGTATCGGGTCTGTACGGTATCGGCCTGTATCTATCCTTAAGAAACCGGATTAGGTTATCGTAACCGAGAATAAAGGATCTGGGTATTACCTTATCCTCGTTGCCAAACATATGTTATTCCGGATAAAATACACCCTTACTCCAGGTTTTGCTTATTCACACTCGAGGATAGGATAGCATCTACCTGCAACCAAACACTCCGGAGCTTCAACGATTTTCCGGTGACGGAGACCCTTTCCAGCAGCTGACGGCGATGAAAAACTTATCGGCACTCACAGAAACTGACGGCGAGCTCAACCCTTGTGCTCAGTACTGGAGACGACACCGAGAACTCGCCGGAAACCACTTCAAACACCTATGGGCCGCTGACGACGACGAGGAAAACCACCGTGATGCGCGGAAGACGACAGTGAACTCGGATCCGACCACAAAAGTCAGATCCTACTTCAGAGAACACTCCGACGGGTTCAGACAACAGTGAACTCGATTTTGGCGTGAACCACCCTACACCATTTACTACCATCCGAGAACATGGAGCGCTCTGATACCATGTTGAAGCACATGGGATCACAAACTTAGTTTATTCATTGTGATAACATCATATATATACACTACATACAATTGACATTTATACCCTCATAGGTTACACTAATTACAACCATGTCCTCTAACACAGAACATATGTCCATCAATGATGCGAGACCTCCAAGAAAGAAGATTGAAAAAGAAAGGGAGAGAGAAAAAAAAAGGAATGGTTGTGCATTTTCTGTAATTTATTTTGATGGGTTCCTCCCTCCAAGTCTAAGTTCAAATCCTTGGATGCAAATAATTTCTAGGGGACATCGAACTGAGGAAATTTTCCCTTGAATTACCTGAAGTAAACTTGTAGAAAACTCCTTGCCAAAGGCCTATGCACCCCAAGATTAGTCAGGACTTTGTGCCCGAACACTAGGTGCCAATCTAAAAAATATTTTGATGGGTTGCTGTGCATTTGCCTTGGGTTGTAAAGAGCAGAAAATATAGACAGTATTTCGTGGGTGACTGATTTTGTAGCTGCTGAATTCTGAAATTTTCATAAATTTCATAGTATAGATTGGTACAATTTTTACTGGTATGACTTGGTGGTACAGTTCAAGTTTGATGTAAAATTTTGATAGTCTTGTCTTGGACAGTTCAATTTTGATATAGTCTTGTGTTAGACAGTTCAATAGTTGATATAGCCTTGGAAGTATAGTTCAATTTAATGTTTTATTATAATAAAGAAAATAAATTATATTTATTATTAAGTTGCCGGGTAGTACTCTGGGTAATTTGGGTCAGTTTTGGAGGTAAGATAAGAAAAGGCTTAATAAACTGGCTTACCACAATAAAGTCGGGTTAGACAGCTAGAACAATAAAGAATGGAAATAATCAGTAGGCATGGTCAGCAGGTAGCTACTTTTCCCACTTATTCTTTTCATTTCAAAATCTGGCTCGCTCCCCGCTACCTGTCCATATAGAGAATTGGGCTAATCCAATATGGAGCTTAGTTTTTAGTAGACCAGCCAAAACACAAGTGGCATATTAGCTAAAAAATGGCTAAAACATTGCCTATATCAATGCCATTACTCTTAGAGGACGTGTTATATTATTTTTTCAATCTAACTAAGAGGAGAATTTCTGGCCATCCAATACATAATAAGGTTGAAAGTAATTGGATCAAACATTAGTCAATCGCTTTGAGAATCTTAAGGGCTCGTTTGGACACTTGGAGTATCTCAGAATTCTGTGAATAGTAGTGAAATAGTTTGAGTTAAAATGTTTTATTGGATTTGGGGAATGAGAGAAAGAAATTTGAATAAAAATATTATAAAATTAAAAATTTGTTTGAATATAATTTTTTAATATTATTTTTGTTTTGAAGTTTGTAAAAGTTATATTGATTTTTGTGTTTTGTTTTGAAATTTATAAAAGTCGTATCAGTTTTTGTGTTTGGATAATAATTAGATAATTATTAGATGAAAAAATTAAGATTTGAAATTGAAAAGTCTTTTGTACTTGAGTAATGTTTGGAAATGAAATTATGAGAAGTTTGAGAATTTTGAGAATTTCATATCTCATCTCTACGTCCAAATGTTACGTCCCTAAGTGTGTTGAAATTCAACATGGTACACTATGCCATGTATTAGTTATACAGATTATTGCCAACAATCAACAACATGTAGCTGTGAGCTTATCAGAATTCATATATCATTTTCGGATCAAATGCTTCAAGAGAAATTTCATAAAATGCTGACTTTGGACTTAAACCTCTGAAATTCAACTCCCCTCACCAATCGAACAAGGCAGCAAGTGCAAGGGTGTCCGTTTCAATCCCAGCCCATTCCTTCTATACCAATCTAACGACCATTTCTGTTTCTGCTCCCCAATCTCCTTCCATACCCATATAACTTCCCCAATATTTGCTAGTTCCTAGGGGCTCAATGGCCCTGTTTGTGCTGCTTCCCCTATTCAACTCCGATGGATGGAGTGTGATTGACTTCAGTTTGCCCAGCCCGATACTACCCCAAGGGAGTTTCATAGCCTGTAGAGGGGCAGATGAAGGTGGTGGGATCAGCATTTGTGCAAGAACAAGGTAATCCCTTGAAAACCCCTGTTTTATTGAGATCAGAGGTAAAGGGTTCTCACATTCCCCATGTAGGTGGCAGAACTGGTAGAGGCCATAGGTTAGCCTCTAGCAATGGGAAACAGATACTTCCTTTTGTTAATTTGTTGAAGAACACTTATATTTGAAGTAAAAACCACGAGACGGTCTACAAGGACAGCATGCTGACCCATGTGGACACCCAGCGAATCAGAACAATGAATCTGATAGGTCACAAGAGAATGAGGGTTTTGTTGCTAACGGGAACTCCTCTAAGAGTTATCGAAGGGCATTTATCCAAGTAAAGGGTAAACAGCGCCCCCCACACCCCTGGCGCCAGGTCAATCCAACCATGGATGATGTTAGAATTTGTTCAGCCTGGTTGCAAATGACAAACCCAAAGTAATTCTCCAAAGGGTATTGCCAATGAGGGTCATAAAGAGTGGAAAGTCACGGCACCTTGGCAAGATGCTTTGTAGGATGGAAACTCCCCAATCTGGTTGTGAGATCCATTGCTTTTAAGCTTTGGAAAGACTTTGGATTCACTAAAGTGTTATCCAGTGACAACAGAGATTCAATCAAATGGAGTTCATAATACGGTGTCAGACAATGCTCCATGGCATATGGAAGCATGTGTCTAAGAATGACAATCTAACTTAACCCTACTTGAAGTGGGAATGCAAAAAAAATCCCTTGTGGGCTAAGTTAAGAGGTGCACTATTAAATTATTTGAAAAGGGATCTTAGAGTGTCCTCTTAACGCCTTCTTTTTTCTTCTCCTCGGAGTTATTTCAAAAAGACTTGCCATGGTAAGGAAGGAGGGGGGAAAAAGCACACTTGGAGAGCATAGTACACAGGAGAGAGACTTCGTGTGCTTGGGAGTCCCTAATGATTAATGATTAAATAAACCAAGATTTTACCATGGCTGCAATTTTAGAGAGACGCAAAAGCGAAAGCCTATGGGGTCGCTTCTGTAACTAGATAACCAGCACCAAAAACTGTCTTTAAATTGGATGTATGATCTCCTTGCCCATTAAGCAAGATAGTTAGCACCATTGGGAACAAGCAATTGTGAGGTTGAATATGATTGGGAACAAGTAATTGTTACTCGATGCAGTGTCTAGGGGCAAAAAATTATCGCTCGCTCAAAGAATCTTTCAGAAGTGGATCCTACTTCTACGGCTCCTCCCAATAGTCCTACTAAAGAGGGATGGACTAAAGTTGTCAGGAGAAAGAAGGGTTAAGGGAAGGAAGCCCCAAATAAAATTAAGTAAGGTTGACGTTGAATCAAGCACATTTGAACCCATAATCACCCCCATGGAGTGGAGTCATGAGCAGAGTGGGGGTTGAAACAATGAACAAGCCGAATTCTAGTTCCTTAAAAGAGGTGGTAGAAACATAAATTATTTCAACTAACCCCCCCCCCCCAAAAAAAAAAAAAATTAAAAGAGATCGTACGGGAAGAAGAACCAATTGACATGGCACTTCCAACTCTGATTGCAAATAGTAGGCTTCAACCAATAGTTATAAAAAGCGGGTACAACCACCCCAAAGCTGAATCCATTATGAAGCAATGTAAAGGACTCCATGGATAGGAATCTCCTAATAAGAATCCCGAAAACAATTAGTTAGAAGGAATATAAGATTGGAAGTAGGAATATAAGAGCTCTAAATGACCCAATGAAGTAGAGCAAAGTTAGGAAGTGGATACATGAGCACCACCTATCTTTTTGTGGACTCATTGAATCTAGAGTCATGGAAATAATAAGAACCAAACCATGCAAGCTACTGATTGGAGATGGAGCTTTTTGAGTAACTATATCCACTCTACAAAGGCTGGATGTGGAGGTTTTTGCTATTCAAGCCTATCGGTATTCTATATTTCTATTACATAAACCAATCATTTGACAAGTGGAGCAACTACTTGGGGCTTTCCTATGGAAGGGAAGTGAGCTGAAATCTTAGGGAGCTAAAGTGTCTTGGGATATTGCACACCTCCCAAAAAAAGGAAGGTGGCCTTGGGATGAAACATATTGAGACTCAGAACTATGTGGTCCTACTCAAACAGCTATGTTATATTTGCACTAGTAGTAATCAATCGAATTGGTCATGTCGAGTTCAGAACTATCTCATCAGAATTGAAGATTTTGGCATCTTAACACACTTGTTGATAGTTCTTAGGTGAGTAGGAAAATATTGTCACCATAGGAATCTTCCTGTGAAAGACTTATCCAAAAAAAAAAAGGAATCTTCCTGTGAAAGAATGCAATTCATTTTTTTATTAGCACCAGGTGTCTGAAACAAAGTCCTAACTAATCCCAGGAGTGCACAACCCTCAGCAAAGATTTTAGCGCAAGTGAATCTCGGGTAATTCAAGAGGGCGTTCCCTAGTCCGATGGCCCCTAGAAGTTGTTTGCACCTAACGTAGGCCTCGATGGAGCATAACACCAAGACCAAAGCTCTTACCACAGGCCCTCAGCAAAGAGTTTCCTGGAAAAGCACCTTAGGTAATATAAGAGAACTTCCCTAGATGTTGTTTGCATCCAAGGGTTCGAAACTAAACTTAGAGGGAAGGAGCAAACCACCAAAACCAAGTGCACATTGGGTAATTTAAGGGGAACTAACCCCAATCCGATGGCCCCTAGAAGTTTTTTGCACAAAAAGAATGCAATTCATTGTTGGGGACTAAAGATCCATTCCCTTTTTTTTTTTTAAATCACGAGCACCCTTTGGACCCCTCACGATTCCCTAAAGCATTATCATCGAATCCAGAGTGGCTATGGATGTTAGGCTGTCAAATTTTATAAGGTATAAATTGGATATTCCACATCTCCCTAGTCATATTTGAGAGGTTTTAAGGAATGATACTCCTCCAACCTTCAAACCCAATTGTGCCCTAAAGGACAAAATTATAGGGGGCATGAACCCCAAAAGGAAACTTCTTTGTGAAGTATGCTTGAGAGAGTTTTCGGCTTTGGAGCCAACTAAAACCTTGGTATGACCTAATATAGTTTAAGGAGCAATTCCAAGGCATGTCTTAATCATGTGGCTAGCTGTTAGAGAGCATTTGAGCACTATGGATGGACTACCCTCCCATAGCATTGCCCAAACAACTAGTCTGCTCTATGCAACACTTGAATCCAAAGCCATGACCACTTAATCTTCTCTTGCCCTTTTCTGAAAGAATTTGATCTACCTTATTCTTCTCTTGCCCTTTTCCTGCCTTGTTGCTGCTACTTGATGCCGCCTGCTGCCTACTTCTGCCGAGCTTATTACACCCTTATCTGTCGGTTGCTGCTATATGCAAGATGCCTTACTGTTGCTGCCTGTTGCTAGTTCCCAGTGGCTGCCACAAACTGCCATCAGCTGCTTGGTTACTGGTTGCTGCTTAATTGTTGCTACTATATGGTACCTACTGTTAGGGATATCCTGCTGTCTTAATGCTACAAACTTTTGTCAAGGATATGCTGCTGTCTTAATGCTACTTGGTTAGGTCACTGCATTGTTGTGGAAGTGTCTGTTGAGCTATGCTACTATCTGATGAGCTATACTGCAGTGTTGATGCTATGTATTATTACAGCCTTGTTCTCTCCTCTTTGTTATGTGCTCTTCCTATGTACTGTTGTATTGGTCATGAAGTGCTGGTATGTGCTTCCTTTTATAGCGTTATAGCGTTCCTTTTGGTTATAATATTTTTTACTTACCCAAAATAAATAAATAAACCTCATTAATTGGAGAGTCTACAAAGGTATTATCAGTCTCAAACCCCAACAGAATAGTCTAAAAAATGGAAGAAAATATGAATAAATGTATATACAGGACAAGATGAATAAATGTATAGACAGGGTTAATCAATGCTGACCGTATTACATTGTTTGTTATGAAAATGAACAAATAATGAAAAAATAAATAAATCAAAAGATAGAGTAAGAAGTACCTTTTCAAAAAGAAATGGGAGTCCCCATTTCAAGAACATGAGAAGAAATATGATGATTACCATGCACCATAATAAGGCCTTGACCCACCACATGAAACACTTAGTCCTCGCTTCTGCTTGAGCCTGTAAGACATCAGCTTCCACTGAAGATGGTTCACGTGATATGACCAGCCTAGTAAATTCACTGTTCTCCCTCACATGATGTGCAGAATTTGCATGTCTCACTAAATCGACAGATGAGCTTGGCATCTTTTTGAGAAACCAGAAGGCTATGAATTTAGAAAAAGATAGCATATTATAAGCCTTGACAAGCATGTTTCAGAATAAACCATAACAAATGGAAGTTCTTTACTCGTATCGAAATTATAGCAGTTGCAAAAGGGGTTAAGAATCCTAAACCATTCGTGACGGACAACTCTAAAAATTTTGGTGCAAACTATATACTGCTTCACATCTATCAAATGATAGTATATTTATACATACAAGTCTTTCCCACCTAAAACTAGATTTTCATATAACTGGGTACGTAATAGGTGGTGCTAAATACCATTGTAGCAGATTTCTACTCAATTTCACAGGTTTTCCATCGATGGAACCCTAGGGTCCTATCTCAGAGGACCAAACACCGAAAAGCTCAAATAATTGGGCACGCGAAAAGAACGCAGATAAAGTAACAGTGTTGAGCCAAATTGAGTATCTTTACCTACTACCGGAGGAGTTGTCTAGTCTGTCGCCTACAAACCCCTGACTCCCGAATGGCTGGGGCTGTTTGGTTGCTGCTTGTTCCACCAATAATCCCCTTGTTTCCGAGTATTTTTCTTTTTATTTTTCTGGTTTCTTGTTCGTTTTTCGGCTCCTTGTTCTTTTTTAGAAAAATGGCCGTATGCAACAGTCCGCGCACCAAACCTGACTTTTGACTCTTGCGTACATTTTGACAAAACAATCCCCGTTAAAAATATGGAAAATGATAGAGTCACTACCTTCTATTACTTATTTATTATTTTTTTTTATTTAATTTTTTTTTAATTTTTTATTTTACTTAATAATTAAGGAAGTGATTATTAGTAAAATTATATATTTTTTTAATTTTTTATTAATGATTAAGGATGTTAAAAAAATACTTAAAATAAAATGATAAAAAAATAAATACATTACAAGTAGTAAATGGGTAGTAGATAGGTAGTAAGCCTATCACTACCCTAAAAATATATTGGGAGGTGAGATGAGAATTTTGTATTTTATTTTAAAGTTTAAAATATTATTTTTTAATTTTAAAATTTGAAAAAATTAAATTAAAATTTAAAAAAGTTGTATTGAGATTTGAAAAAATTGAATTGTTTATTATATTTTATATAGAAATTTAAAAAAATTGTAATGATGAGATGAAATGAAATGAAAATTTTAAATAAAATAAAACATCCCAACATAACCTAAGTTCGTATCTAGATCGTCTGCGGCTCTACCTATTGCTGCCTTCGTTGATTTCTTTTCCTCTTGGTCAAATTGGTTATCCAAGCCTTCCCTTAAATTTTCGGGATTTACCACCATTTTTAGACCAATGACTTCAACTTACGCTCAAAACTATTGAGGCTTTAAATTTAAAAAAATTTATTCATCATTTATTTTTTTAATTAATTTAGATTTATACTAATTTAAATTTACACCCCAAATTACTATATTCTTTTCAATTTGCATCTCAAATTTTTCAGACATCATCGTTCAAAATTTAAAGCTAAAAATAAAAATAAATAGAGAAATAAAAAAAATAAAAATAAAAAGATAGAGGTTATGAGATACCTATAAAAGGGTGAAAGATAGTTGGTCCATATCGAAGAAACCGACCAAACCAAACCGGACCAAAGCTTGGACTAGTCGGTCTTGATCCAAGAATTTCTCAACTTTCGATCTTTGGTCTGGTCTTGGAGTGGGGTTTCCTCAGACTAGACTGACCGAATTGGAAAAATCTATATTTTTTAATTTTTAAATATTTTTTATAGATTCTTTTATATAATAATTGTATAATTAATTATATGGTTTTCATCTAATTTCTTATCATTGAACTTATAAAATATTTTTTTTAATGAGTTAATTATATAATCCATATTAATAATTCAATTCATTTTAATTTAGTAATTTAAATAAAACAAATTCTTAATTTATTTAAAAAAAGAAGAAAAAATAAAAAAATAATTAGACCGGACCAAACGGACAAACCAGACCGATAACTACCAGTCCCTATGGATGTTTAGTCCGGTCCAGGCCGGACCAGACCAAACCAACCAACCAATTTACAATCCTACCTACAATTCTTGGAAGAGGGAAATTGGGCACCCCAAGTCATGGCCCAAGAGATTTCCGAACCCAAGGTCCTAGAGGGTTCAGCCCATGCTCCATTATGAAATGGGCTCAATTAGAAGGGGAGGGATGTGCAACATTTAATGCGCTGGCTTGGGGGACATGCGAGGATTTTCTAAGAAATGACAAGCTGCTGACAAGAAACCACCTCATTGGGTGTGCGCATACAATGATCTGCGAAATGGGATCGCTATAAAGGGGGCAAGTGACATTCTTATGGGGGATGAATTTTTCAGAGTTCTTTCTCTCTCTCTCTCTCTCTCTCTCTCTCTCTCTCTCTCTCTCTCTCTCTTATTTTTCTCTAGCTCTCCTTGCGAATGCGAACACTCACTAGTTCTGACTTCGACATCGAAGGCCCTCTAGTATTGGTGGTTTCCTCTCTTTCTCTCCCATAGGTGTCAGGTCACAATTGCAAAAGGTGGCTCAGTCTTCCTCCCCAAACCCTCATAAGAATTCGATAGAAATCGCATCAACAGGGATCTCCTTAACACTCCTAAAAGGCACGCCTATGATAGCCGAGACCATAGACGTTGGGTTCAAGAAAGTCGCGAAGAAGGCTAGGTCTAGCTCCTGGTTATTGCCATCGGGCCCTGCAATGGAGTCCGAGCCACCTAGCGTGATGGAAGCTAACGCTTGGGGGCAAGTGGGAATTGCCTGCAAGCTTGATACAGACATCCTAGTGCCCACAACGGCCACGTGGTCCGCTTCTGACTGCTCCATGAGGGCCCGACTGTTGCCAATCGGGGACAGGTCTTGAGTCCCCACTGCAATCCTTCCTCTCCCCTCTGCAACGATGTGGCGAACGACCCCAAGCGAGACGGCAGGTGAAGGCCTAGGCAAGCTGGGTGCGCTCTTAGGTTGGGACAAGATCCTCGACCCTCTAATGCCATCTTTGAGGCCGTAAAAGATTGTATAGACATACTACGAGGCTTGTTCTCTCCTTTGGAATCAGACGACCCCCTCAGGAAGTCACAACCCGAAACCTCGGGTCAGTTCGACAACACCACGAATTGCATGATATTTGCTAGGCTCAGTAGGGCATCGCTCCATACGTCATCCTGATGTGCTTCCACCAGGCGTATTCTGGCCTGACACGTCCTAACTCACAAGCAGACATTTTATCGCAAAATCCTTGTCATCAGGAACTATCCCCCAAACAGTCCGAATGAGGGAACTCTTGACCAATCATCTTCCATGTGGGGAACTCCCAACCCTATCTCGACATGAAGAAAAATTTCTTCTACCAATCCTTGACACAATTATATTGGGGCTCTAGGTAGGCAACACAAAAATTGCGAGCAAGATCTAAAGTTGCACATATTGTCTTCACAGTGCTAGATCTGGTTGGTGTGAAAGGATTCCCTTGCAGTTAAGTCCGAATACTTCTTATCCACGTCACACTACACCTGACGCCAAACTACGTAGCACGACATCAAAATCCTCCAAGACTTGGGGGGGAAGCTGCGTTGGAGCCAACCCAACAATTTCCAAGACTAGGGCTCTAGGTGGGCAACACAAAAATTGCAAGCAAGATCTGAAGTTGCAAACGTTGTCTTCACAATGCTAGATCTGGTTGGTGTGAAAGAATTCCCTTGCAGTTAAGTCCAGATACTTCTTATCCACGTCACGCTACACCTGACGCCAAACTACGTAGCACGACATCAAAATCCTCCAAGACTTGGGGGGGGGAGCTATGTTGGACCCAACCCAACAATGTCTAAAATGTCCCGCACGAACGGCAGAAGGGAAGCCAAAACCTATTGGCGAACATCATAGGATGACATTTGCGGTGAACCCTTCTGGTTCACAGCCCCTACCATAGGCCTGACCTCTCCAGGTTGATGTACTCCAATATCTCATAAGAACTGCACATGGCATCAATGTCGGCCAGACATGTGGACTCTCACCAGTGATACCCTCAAAATATTGTGAGGCGTCACAGGGTAAATTTCAACCTCCGAGGAGGAATTTCGGGATGCAATTTGTCGACCAAGGAAAGAGAAGAAGATTTGGGAACCATTCTCTCAAGCAGAGGATTTTGCTAAACTCTGGGAAAAGGTAAGGAAAGAAAGGGAAATGACTAGGTAGTAAGGGAAAAGTATGATCTAAATTGGGCACTATAGAGGGGGAATCAAACAAAAAAGCATGAGATATTGATATACATGCTGACCCTAAAAGCAAATAGCAAGCAACTGCGTGGCAAAATGTGGGAAAGAGGGAAACATAAAATTTCAATTCTTCGTACAGCAGGAATTGGCGGGGTAATTGGAAATTGGGGCTTCAGGTCATGGCCTAAGAGACTTCCAAGCCCAAGATCCTGAGTGTCCAGCCCATGCTTGAAGGGGGCTTGATTAGCAGGGGAGGGATCTGCCACATTTAATGTGCCAGCTTGGGGACACGCAAGGATTTCCTGGGAAAGGATAAGCTGCCGACAAGAAGCCACCTCGTTTGAGGTTCTCTCTTCCTCTCTCTCTCTCTTCTCTAGTTTTTGTCTAGCTCTCCCCGCAAACCTCGCAAGATGTTTTCACTCACTAGTTTTGACTTTGACATCAGAGGCCCTCTGACACTAGTAGTTTCCTCTCTTTGTTTCTCGTAGGTGTCAGGATGCGGTTATGGAAGGTAGCTACAAAACACGCCTCAATAATTCATTTACAATTCATTCCAAAATCAATCAGTTTTAATGTAGCACTTTACTAAAAATGAAATTCAATATTACCAACAAACCCTTCGTTAATATGGAGTTATAAGAGAATTCTAAGTCAATCAATTTTCAAAAATTTAAGTGGATATGTTGGGTCACCCTATTTCTTTATTTATCTAATCTATTAACCGTTATTTGTTTGTAATTCATTTATTTTTTGTAATTTTTCCTTTTTCGGAAAATCAAACTCCATTACTCAACATTTCCATTACACTAACCGTTCTCATGAATTTATACCAAATAGTCTTCATCCAGTACATATTTATTTTTATTACCTATTATTGATATTATTGTAATTTTATTTGACGTTTTAGCAATTTATTCTAACAAATGGTATTTGAGAATGGTCCAATCATTTTATTAAGATTAAAAATAAAGTTAGCAAGAGGGTTGTAAAGGATATGATTGTCTAAAAGAGATTTGTTACTTACAAAATAGCATGCAAACACAACACTATTGTGAGGTTAGAAGGCATACGAAAATTCTCATGTCAACTAATGCACAAGCTTCTATTTCTTATATGACTCTTCTCACATTGGCATCAATTTATGTATACTTCTAGTTAGATTTTAGATAAAGATGCCATCTTATTATTTCCATGACTCTAGATTGAATGAGTCCACAAAAAGATAGGTGGTGCTCATGAACCCACCTCCTAACTTTGCTCTACTTTACTTGGTCATTTAGAGCTCTTTTATTTCTACCTCTAACCTTCAAGGCATCAAAACGATTACGAACACCTTCTAACTAATTATTTCTTGGATTCTTATGAAAAGATACATATCCATAGTGTTCATGCAATTTCCTAGTATGCATGCGAAATACCCTAATGACTTACAACCAAAAAGGAAAAACTCGAAGAATTCAGTTGGGAATATTTCTAATGCTTAAGTCAATAACAAGTTATCATTTTTCTATAACCAATAAATTGATGCCCCTATAATACATACCTTGTAGGTTATTTGTAAGGTTTTAGATAGTCCACTATGACGAAACCTCTCCTTGAGCACGACTCTCATTGCCTAGTTTGGTATATTATCTTTTGGAGCACCAGTCGGCCATTGATAGAGCCCATTTGGCATGAATACTTTGCTTAGGCTTATCCTCAGAGATTTGTATCTTGTTGAGATATGATTAGTAAGGTTTTCATATTGGTTACACTCTTTTAGGGCTTATCTTTATGTATTGGTCCCAATATTAAAGAGATACGGTGGTTGACTTTGTCCTGAACTCATACGGAGCGTTTGATGTATTTTGAACCTTTAACCGTCTTCTGTCACATCAATCTCACATGACCATGGCCTTTAGTTGCCTATAGCTCATTCATTGCCTACTAAACATATTTATACATAATAGTTACCTTGCAAATTATTGTTGCACATGTGCCAACAGAAATTTCTATATTTAAAACAAGAAAACTCCTTTCTTCCTTTTGTTTCCATGCTATTCATTTCAAATCTAGTCATTTTCTTCTAGACACATGTTCTTCCCTTGTATCGAAAGCAATTCGTCTATCCCCTATATCTTATGGTTCACTCATAAACTCATAATTCAATTCATCGTGCAATGTGGAACTCATCAGCTCATCTAACACACGTCTCCTAGTGCAGCGTAAGATACAGGATTTGTTCAGCATGTTCTCTCTAATTTTGACACGTGGCATCATTCCTTTGGCTTCAAATTTTGTGCTCTTTGTCATTCCACCTTCTTATAACCATCACCATCTTCTCCTCTTTAACCGTTGTCGTTCTATTTTCTTGCTCTAAGTGTCTTCTACCTTCACATTCTTCATACCTTCTCGACCTGTCGCCTTTGAGGGAAGTCGTTGGACCGCCATCACTATTCAGGTGGAGTTGAACTTTGTAAGGGATTGAAACATTATACCTAAATTGGTGAGGATGACTCTTCCCAATTCTCTCGATGGTATTGTCGATTCTTAGGGGGTTGCTAAGTATGTCTAACTGTATATCAACATATTTCTGATGGGCTAAGACTCCCCTTATGTCGCCCAATTTGCAACTTTTTAGAATTCTTAAGCATGGCTCCTACCCCTGCTCTTGCCCAATGCATGGAAGATCATGTTATCATGTTGCATCGTCTAGAGTCATGCCTTAAAAGTTGTAGGAGAGGAAAACTCTGACACAACTGCTTGTGAATTATTTCACGTCCATCTCGTTAGACGACATGATGGGAACCAGTGTAGCTTTCGCTCACAGATGAGCTATACAGTTGGGCATTTGGAATCCCATTGTTCTCAAGTCAAAAACTGGGAAAGAAAATTCTTTCCCATTTTGAGGGTTTGTAACCTCAACAACACCATGAGGAAAAACTATTTTTATCATATAAGGGCCACTCTATCGAGATCTCAATTTACTAGGGAACAAAAGAAGCCTAAAATTATAGAGTCGGACTTGATGATTTGGCTCAAAAGACTTTCTGAAATACTCCTATCATGAAAAACCTTTGTATGTTCCTTGGTCAACTTAGAATTCTCATAGGCATCCCTCCTCAACTCATCTAATTCAGGAAGCTTCCTCAAAGACCCAGCCTAATCCATGTCAAAATTAAACTTTTTTATTGCCTAATATGCTTTGTGTTCCAATTCAACAAGCAAATGGCATGCTTTAAGATAAACTAGCCTATAGGGAGACATGCCAAGGATGATTTTATAAGCAATTCTATAGGCCAACAAAGAATCAGACAACTGCAGTGACCAATCTTTTCTGTTGGGATTAACTGTTTTTTCGAAAATTTGCTTAATTTCTCTGTTAGCTAACTTAGCCTGACCATTTGTTTAGGGATGGTAGGGAGTAGACACTTTATGATGAATCACATACTTTCAATAGGGCAGTAAAAGGTTTATTGCATAAATGAGTTCCATTCTCACTAATGATAGCCCTAGATATGCCAAACCTAGCTAAAATATTTTCTTTTAGGAACTTAAGCACTACTTGATGGTCATTCTTTTTGCATGGAATAGCTTCAACCCACTTAGAAACATAGTCCCCTACAACTAGAATGTACAAACACCCAAGAGATGAAGGAAATGGCCCGTAAAATTAAGCCCCCAACAGGAAAAAATTTCAAGAACTAAAATAGGTTGCAATGGCATCTTGTTTCTCCTAGTGATTCCACCTAGTTTCTGACATGTCCACCATAGGCTTCAGTGTGGCAAGCAGCAAGAGTAGCAGATATATCACCATTTGGAACACATTTACGAATGATTTGATCAGAATAGTACTTAAACAGATACTAATCATCATAGAAGAGATGTTTAACCTCTGTTCTAAATCATTTTAAGTTTTGAGTAGTCCAATGGGGAAGTGTTTGGCCTATCACCAAAACATTTACAATGTCAGCAAACCAAAGAACTGAGTCAACTGAAAGTATATGCTTTTCAGGGAAAGAATCAGATATGGGTTTAGATGGTTCAATTTCTGTAAATGTGAGCCTATAAAGGTGGTCAGAAGCTACATTCTCCTTGCCTTTTTTGTCTTTCATGGTGATATTGAACTCTTGGATGAGTAATACCCATATGATCAACTTTGGTTTAGCATCCTTCTTGGTCAATAAGTATTTTAAAGCTGTATGGTCAGTGAAAATAACTACAGGAGATCTAAGGATATAAGCTCAAAATTTATCTAAAGCAAAAATAATTGCAAGCAATTCCATCTCTATGGCGGAGTAATTCTTTTGGGCCCAATTTAAAGTTTTGCTAACACAGTAAATAACATAGGAAAGCTTGTTCCTACGCTGCCCAAGCATAGCTCCTATGACAAAATCATTAGCATCACACATGATTTCAAAAAGAATGGACCAATCAAGAGGTTTCATGATGGGAGTTGTAGTGAGCATGATTTTTAATTGATCAAATGCATCTTGATGTTTTAAGTTCCATTAAAAAACAATGTCATACATGAGTATTTTACATAGAGGTTTGGAAATGGAACTAAAGTTCTTCATGAACCTCCAATAAAAACCAGCATACCCCGAAAATGACCTAATATCTTTCACTGTCTTGGGTGTAGGGAGTTTAGAAATCAAGTCCATTTTTTATTTATTGACCTCAATGCCTTTAAATGACACCATATGCCCAAGAACTATACATTGTTAAACCAGAAAATGACATTTTTCCCAATTAAGCAGCAAGTTCTTCTCTTCACACCTAGTCAAAATAACTTGCAAGTTAGTTAATCAATTTTCAAAAGTACATCCAAATACAGAGAAATCATCCATAAACACCTCTAAACTATTCTCAATTAAATCACTGAAAATACTAAGTATGCATCTTTGAAATGTGGCAGGAGCATTACATAGCACAAATGGCATTATTCTAAATACAAATTTTCCAAAAGGACAATTGACAGTGGTCTTTTCTTGATCCTCAAGTACTATCTCAATTTCATAGTAACCTGAAAATCCATCCAAAAACAAAAAAATAAAAGGCATGGCCAACAACATTTTCTAAGACTTGGTCAAGAAATGGCAAAGGAAAGTGGTTATTTCTTGTGGTTGTATTGAGTTTTCTGTAATCTATGTACATTCTCCAGCCTGTGGTTCACTTTTATTTTATGTTATATCAAATATTATATTAATTTTATGTTATTAGATTATTATACATGAATTTTAAAATTTTAAAATTTCATGTTATATTAATTATAAATTTAGCATATAATATATATAATATAAATAGATCGTATAAAATAATATTTATATCTAATAGAAATAATATATAATAATATATATATGAACCAGTCTGGTTCGGTGTAAAAAAAGCTAAAACCAGAATCAGACTAGTTTGGAACCGGTTTTGATTATCAATTGTTTGTTCTTTCGGTGTTTGATTATCAATTGTTTGTTCATTTTGATGCCGACTTTGTTTTTGTCCTTTATTCATTATCATATTTACCCTACTAGCCAATATGGTTGTTGTTGAGGCAAAGGCTAACCCCGATCGTATGTGCATAGTTAGCCTTTGGTTGTCACAAAAGAGTTGAGTGTTAACCCCGATTGCATGCACGTTGTTAATATTATGTCAAGTTAAGTGAGCGGGAGATTTTCTCGACCTTCAGTTAAGCGAAGGAAATTATGATTGCATACTTGTTGTTAGCCTCTGATTGCCATGAATTAGCATGAGTGTTAACTTTGATCGCATGTGCATTGTTGACACTAGGCATGCTAAGTGAGTGGGAGATTTTCTCAACCCCTGCTTAGGCAAAGTCTAATCCTAGTTGTATGGGCGTTGTTAGCCTTTGGTCACCACAAGTTGGATCTAATGTTAACCATGATTTCATGCGCATTATTAACACTCAGTGTTTTAAGTGAGTAGAAGATTTTCTCGTCTGATGATTGGGCAAAGGCTAGCCCTTATAGCATGCACGTTGTTAGCCTTTGGTTTCTATGTTGGCTCAAGTGTTAACTTCGATCACATATGCGCTATTAACACTAGGTGTGCTAAGTGAGAGAGAGATTTTCTCAACCATTGGTTGGACAAAGGCTAACCCCGGTTGCATGGGTGTTTTTAACACTTTGAAGGCTAACCCTGATAGCATACGCGTTGTTAGCCTTTGGTCATCATGAATTATTCAAACGCTAACCCTTGATCGCATGTACATTGTTAACATTCAATCACTTGCCCAGAGGGCATGAGTTTTCTTGCTAAAAAAAATAAAAAATAAAATAATTGCTTGCAAGAAGTGTAGCATACTCACAAGAAAACTCTTTTATTGCATGTCTAAGTTACATGAAATTAAATAGACAAAATATTTTCTCAAGTGCTCTGCATTCTATGGGTTTGGTAGACTCTTCCCGTTCATGTCTTCTAGGAGGTATGAGCACGACCTGTAGTTTATAACTATCATGTATGGTCCTTTCTAACTAGCCTTGAGATTTCCCTCTTCTTACCTCTTGGTTCTCCTCCTGAATTCCTGAAGCACAAGGTCTCCAACTTTGAATGCTCGGTGCTTGACTTTCTTGTAGAAGTATTATGCAGTTATTTCCTATAAGTTGCTACTCCTGCATCTTCCCTATTTTCCTTCAACAGACCAAGGTTTCCTACCAAGTCTCTGTCATTTAGCTTTTCGCAGTACTCTTGTGCCTGATGACTTGGCATGCTAATCTCCAATGGTATCATTGTCTCATTGTCATAGGTCATTGCGAATGGGGTTCCCCAATTAAGGTTCTCGTGGTGGTTCTATATGCTGATAACACCCCTAGGAGCTCTTCATTTCACTCTTATTTTTAGTCCACAAGCTTATTCCTCACTATGCGGAACACAGTCTTGTTTGTCACCTCTACTTGTCCGTTAGCTTGAGGGTGGCTAGGGGATGAATATTTGACTTCGATTCCCAGCTCAGCGCACCAATTTCTACACTAGTAATAGTCAAACTATCGTTTGTTGTTTGAGATTAGTGATCATGGTATGCCAAATCAACATACGATGAGCCTCCAAAGAAACATTATGATGTTGGTGTTGTAATCGCCACCAACGCATCCACTTTTATCCATTTCATGAAGTATTTGATGGTGACCATTGTGAACTTGCCTCATTCTTTTCCTGACGACATGAAACCTACAATATCGATTCCCCACTATGCGAAAGGCCATGGAGATGCTGTTGTGGTTAACTATTTTGGCGGGATGTGAGGCACAATATCATTTAATTGGGGCCATAGGACTACTTCGGGATATAAACCGGGGCAACCATCCCCCTAAGCCCCCCTCTGGGGATTAGACAACATAAACTACTGCACAAATAAAAACCTTGTGGGAACTGATAAAATCATCCACCACTTCTCACACTACCTGACAAACTCGTTCTCATCCTTAGTGAATGAGGTGACTGATACCCTGCCTTCAAGGCTTAATGTGCTAGGGCTTTGTCACCATAGTGGTTTTCGCACACTCGATCATGTATTTCTACCATCATATATTGTTCTTCCTCCACAACGATACGATGTAGGAGTGGGTTGGAAAATCCTCTTTTATATAACACCTCCTCTATAAAGGTAAACCTCGCTTCCTTAGATTTCACATTCCTTGCTTCCATTCGTTCATCCAGGAGTTCCCATGGTTAGGTACCTCACCACATCTAATGCCTAGTACGACATCACCATTCTTATCATTGATACCTTGTTTCCAACTAATGGGATCTCCAATACATGTGTTGTTATGTTCCAAGGGGGGAGTGAGCCTTCCATTCCTGAGGTGACTCGTACAAGTTTGTTCGTATGCTAGTTTTTTTCACTTGGTATTTGTTAGATTCCAAAGTATTGGAGTCGATCGCAACACTCCCATACTCATTGTAGGTACCTTTTGAGTCTTTCTCTCTTCACTAGGTACTCCCCTGTCATCTGGCTCACCACTAATTGAGAATCTGCATATATGCCAACTTCCTTTGTTCCTAGCATTTTTGCCAAGCGAGTCCTGCCAACAATGCTTCATATCCTGGTTTTTTATAGGTTGTTTCAAACACCAGTTTCATGACGTAATGAATTTCCTTGCCTCTTTCAGTTACAAGGTAGAGCCATAGGCAGATGTATGTTGACGGTTACTCTTGCCGCAATGTCAGATCTATGTGTGACTTTCTTCAAGGGGGCTTCTGTTGGCACCTTCACTACATGGGCTTGAAGTAGGGCCTTAGCCGATGCACTGGCACCACTAGGGAGAATGCCAAAACTTCCATTTGTGGGTAGCATGTTTTTGCTCCTTTTACCCAACTCGTGTAATACACCAACCTCTACTTACTCTATTCTTCCCTGACCATCGTGATGCTCACTACCTCCAATGTAACTAATAAATACACTTACAGGGTCCCCCTTGTTTGGCTTGGCTTAAGAGGGAAGGGTTGGATAGGTATGCCTTCATCTACTCGAACACCTTTTTGCATTATTCATTCCAATTTTGTGCCTTCCATAGCACCTGAAAGAACGACAAGCACCTATTTGTTGATCTTGACATGAACATGTTTAGTGTTGCCATATAGCATGCCATCTTTTGTACATTGTTCAAACTTTGCAGGGGCTTTATCTCCATTTTCACCTTGATCTTTTATGAATTGGCTTCAATTTCTCACTCCAACACCATGAACTTTAGGAATTTGCCTGACCCCACACCAAAAGCACATTTGGCTGGGTTGGGTTTCATTTTATACTTTTGCAATATAGTGAAATCTTCTCGCAGGTATGCTATGTGAGGGTCCGCCTATTTGCTCTTAACCAATAAGTCATCTACATAGACCTTCATTTTCTGTCCAATCTACTTTTTGAACATGCATTTCACTAGCCTCTAATACATCGCCTCCATATCTTTTAGGCCGAAAGACATTACGTGGTAGCAATAGAGCCCCTATCCATTATAAAAGATGTTTTATATTTGGTTATAGCTAGAATAGGTTTCTATAAAATTTAGCATCAAGTGATCTGCTGTTGAGTCCAATTTGATGTCAATCTGTGATAGGAAAAGTTGTCATTTGGCCATGTCTTGTTCAGGTCAGTAAAATCTATACACATCTGTCATTTGTCGGTTGACTTCTTCACCAACATGATATTTGAAAACCATTTTGGGTAATAGACCTCTCGAATAAACCCTGCCTCCAAAAGGCATTCCACCCCCTCCACAGTGCTACATACTTCTCAGTACTGAAGCTTCTTTGCTTATGTCGTACGTTTTTGGCCTCTAGGTTGATGCAGAGGTGATGTCACATCACTTTTGCATCTGTGCTAGGCATGTCCTCATGGCTCCATGCAAATATATATATGCTCAATGAGGAGCAGTTTAATTTGCTCTCTAAGCTCCATCGTCATTCGGGTCCATATCCGAGTAGTTGCATCCAGTTGGTCTAGATACAATGTCAAAAGCTCCAAGTGCTCAACTGCCTTTCCTTGTTTTAGATTCCCCTCATCCAGCGCCTCTATTCCTGACTCGATGTGTTCCAATGTTGAAGGGATCACTTCTTCAATTTCTGATTCTTTAGTGGCCTAAACGTCCATACCCCGTGCCAATACTTGCTAGCAGAGAACTTCTTCATCTGCAAGTGGTAACTTGAGGTGACAATCCTCACCCTTGTTCAGAGTTGGGCGACCAATGATGTCGTTGTATATTGCCATAATCTTGCAGGGCACTGTTCCTGCTATGACGGGCAATGTGATAGCTCTTACAGTTTCCCTGTCTCTTCCTACCCTTCAATGGTGTGGGGGATGGGCATAATCTATCTTGCTCAATGCCCATATTTATAAATAAATCCAAAAATAGGTCATCTTCTGAGCTCCTGTTGTCGATTAAGATCCTACAAATAATGTAATTCGCGACTAGTAAGGTCACTACCAATGTGTCATCATATGGGTACCAAACACCTTCGTTGTCTTTTGTGACCAAAAGTTATAGGAGTAGTCTTCTCAATTTTAGTTTGCTTCGATGGTTTGTCGACAACAAATAATTCTTCATACCTTGCCCTCATAGTGTGAGCTTTTCTCACTAAAGATGATGCGCCACACTTGGTGAACCCCCTACTTTAGTCTAATCTCACCTAGAGGCTGATTTGATCTGGCAGGGCTGTGGCGGAGGTCATGCTCCTTTATTGTGTTCTTGCCCCTCCTCAGGCTCTCACTCTTATGTTGCCCTACCTATCTATCCCGTCGTTTTCTGGTTGTTTGCATTACTGGCTGCTCATGTTTAGAACAGAGTCGGTCTACCTCCACATAGAGCGATTGATTCCTCGATTGTTAGAGTCGCGTAAGTTGTTCCATCGTGTCCGTGCCTCCTCATTCTCTTACACATTCATAATTTAATGAGCCATCCTAGGCTTGATCGCGAGAATGAGAGCTTTAGTCCTTCCTCCTCTCGTAATGGATATTCCTCGCCTTGTCTTTTGCCTCCTTTCCTTTACTATTGTTGCTCGCCTCTTTTGCCTTCTTGTTTACCTCTTTTACTTCAGCTTTTCGCATGATCAATGCTCTAAGTGTGTCTCTGCAATGATAAAGTGTCCACCCTATCCATAAGTTCTTGCAACGTTAATGGCATCTTCCTCGCCAACTCTGCTATATAAAGAATTCTGAGTGAAATCCTTTCTAAAAGCGCCACTAGTGTTATTTTCTCGTCTTAGTCGTCCGTCGTTAGGTGCTCCTTGTTAAACCGAGTCATGTATGCTTTCAACCTTTCATTCTCCCACTATTCAGTGGAAGCTATGTGGCCAGCCGTCTCCTATGCCTATTGGTAATGAATTGCGTTATCAACTACTTGCCTAGCTCCTCGAATCTAGTAATAGAGCCTAGCTACAAATTCTCAAACCAACCTATCGACATGCCTTTAAGGATTAATAGGAAGGCTCATCATGCAATCTCTCACAAAACTTTAAAGTTTCCAAATGCTTGATTGGGTCCTTAGTTTCTGTAATTTTTTCCAAATTGATAATAATCTAGGGTTTTTGTCCACAATTTCATATGTTTCCTTTTAGCTTTGTGATAAGGTAATTGAGGTATTTTTTTCTTATTTTTTCAGTTTTTTGGCATATGATAACGAAAAGTCTGGTGCAGGTGGAATATGGTATACCTCAACAAACTTATAAAATTTAGCAAATTACAGAGAACCAAATAAAAATAAAATTAAAAATTACAAGTAGAGAAATGGCTCTAAACTAGTAGGGTTGATTCCATATTTCTTGGTATGAGATAAGTGTGCATTCACCATTGGCAAATTGCTTTGTGAAGCGCTCTTTAATAATTAGGCATGCCAAATTAAATAGTTTAATTTTGCAGTATTGATGCTTTCATTTCAAAATGTTAGGAAGTGAGATTTAGTGAGAGGTAGTTTAAACTCATTTTATGTGGTATTTACAGTGTAAGTTCTCATGTTCAATTCACATTCTCTTCTCATTTATAGCCATGAGTGTGTGAATTAAATAATATGCGAATGAATTGAATTAGGTAGGGATAGATCAACTACCAACAAAGTCGCACTCCACCATACAACTCCTTATCACCCTACATTTTTCACATGGATCAGTGCATTGATGTTTGAACAACTACATAGAAACCGATTTTAGCAGTCCCATGTAGGAGGGAGACGACACTACTACTCTTTGAGTATTCTATGAATAGGCTCTAATATTTAGCCTCTCTATTCAACCAATGATAGATACTTATATATGCTCTGTCTCCATTGTTATCTTCAACATGTTACTGAGAGGATTTCCAATATCAGCTCATTAATATCATTTCACACAAAAACACCTCAAATTCATTTCTATAAATTTAGCTATAAATTCTTCCAAGAGGAGATAAAATAAACATTTCTTCCATAGATAATATACATCTTCATTAACGATCACCACAATTTCAACAAATGTACCTTGTCAACATGCAAAAGTGGAGTTGGTTTTAATGGAGTTCAACGGCCTAGGTGAAAAGACTACATAGTTCAATAACAGCTCAATTTCAATTAACATAGGAAATTAGGTAAAGTTGGTCATAATCTCAATCCAGCTACACAAATCTCAATTCTACAGCTCTGCTGCATTCAAAGTGGACTAGACTCCCTGTGTGCATCAGCTCGCAAAAATCGCACATAGATTGATCATGTTAAGAAGTTCTTGAATGGATTACATCATGGTCTCTTATATATGGTGTACATTGCTCTACAAATCAGTATCAAAACAAGAAACCATGACCTTTAAAACCATGGACCTTGGGAAAGGGATGTAGCTCAAGCTATACTTGCCATTCACAGACAAAGAAACGAGAAATTATATCAATAAATCTGCACCAGTGACGGATGGACAGAGAAGTTACAAAATGCTTATAACTGTTCTAATAGGAACCCTAACAGAAAAGGAAAATTAGCTACTTCCCTGTTCACATCCCAAAAAACATGGTTTAGGTGGTATCTAAACTATAAATGGTTGATTTGAGGACAATTAGAACAGAGATAACAAAAAAATGGTTGATTTGAAAATTGCAATTTGAAAAGAGGGTTAGATAGATTGCAATTTGCAATTATACCTGCCATTCTAGATGAGAAAGTCTCCAAGGAAAACCCTACCAAAGGTACCATCTATCCTAAGAAGCCACAACAGAAGTCTCTTCCTAGGTTGCCTTTTGAAAAGACCAATATATCTAATGCAATCATTCCAGAAAAAACCACTTCAACTAAAGCTAAGCATAAGGAATATGCTTGGACAATCATTCCAGAAACCCTTTCTGATGCAACTAATAAAGAACATAATAACTTGGACAATGCAATAAATGAAGAGAAGATTGCCATGTCCAATGCCACAGATGAAGAGAATATCAATATGTCCAATGAAATGAATGGAACTATATCTATCATTGAAGACCCCAAGACAGTTCCCATAGTTGAGCCAAGTGAAACTCAAGCATGTAAAGATTATGGGGCAGAGGTAGAAGAGTAACCTCAAGCCACCTTGATTCAAGAAGCCACACTATTGAAGAATTAAACAAAATGTGGCAATAGAATGAGATGAGTACTTATGGAGCCCTCTCTATTTCCTGAAAATAAGAGTTATCATTCCAGCTTGTAGCATTGTATGTAACTATTTGTCAGGTTGTTTTAATTTATAAGTTCAATAATTGATTAGTAAAAAAAAAAAGTATGTTGAGTGTAAAAATTCTTTACTTCTTGTGTTTGATCATGAATATGGTTTTTATTTTTAAATTTATGTTGTAATGATGTACTATTCTAGGTAATTGGAAATAGAGCAGTTGAGATCATTGGCCAAGGGTGGTGAAAAGTTTGTGCACCCTAATGATCACGTTAATAGATCACAATCTTCTAATACAGGAGAAAAAAGTTACCTATGAATCTAGGCAAGGGGCGACGAAACAGCTACAAACTGGATACTCGGGGCGCTCGAAATGGCATCTTCTATGCGTAAAATGCATGTTTCAAGCAAGGAAAAAAATAAAGAAAAAATCTATAAATCATGAGTTCCACGATTCACAGAGAAGCAGATTTGGAATGCTGGGTTTTCAACTTTGTTAGCGTCACTCCGCAATTCATAGAGAAGAAGAAGAAGAAGATCCGTAGGTTTTGTGAGAAAACTTGTGGGTTCATAGAGAAGAAGAAGGGGGTTTTCGATGAACTCATGGGAGGTGCGACATCGTTCAATGACCTCGGAGGGAGTGGTGGCACTAGGCAGATGGGAGAGCTGAACAGAGGACAGCGTCACGAGGTGGTGCTGGGCAGAGGGAGGCGAGGAGGAGAGGAGAGCGGGCGAAGAGGAATTTCGATGTGGGGGGCTCGGTTTCAAAATTGGAATTGAAATGGAAATTGAAAATGCAGACCGTATAAAACAGTGCATTTTACGTAAAAAAAAAAAAAAAAATTACCATGTGGGCACACCGATAAAATAGTGAATGCGTATCAAACCTCTTCTCTTAATTTTGTTATCTCCGTGTTCAAACACAGTCAAAAAAAATTTGCATGGTTACTAAACATATTGCATGCTACTTTGAAGCTAAGGATTTGTTTAATCTTGTATAATTTTTCTCTCATCGTTACAGTATCGAAACCTCGTCTCGTTCAAGAAAACTCCTGGCAGAAGCCTTGCCCCCTGCCAGTGAACCCAGAGCAAACTCTTCACCGCCGCACCGCCGACCCACGGTCTTCTTCGCCGCCTCCGAACAAGTACTCCATAGGCGACTCTTCTCTCATCTCCCAGATTTATTTGATTTCTCAACGCAGTTTCGCATTTTTTAGTATGTGAGTTTTTGCTGATTTTTGTTTGTTTGGGATTTAAATTTCGGTTACTAAGCTTTTTTGCGGGGGATTCGGAGCGAATAAAAGAAATATTATATGGCGGGCGGATCTGTACAATTTTTTTTGATAAGTACAATTATCCGCCTGCCGGATTTATCCGTCCACTGCGGAGGCGAAGACGTGGGTGGATTTTATTATCTGCCCAATGCGGATGTGGGGAAGTTTCATGTCAAAACCCACCTCCGCCTCCGCATTGATAGGTTCTAATAAAAAAATACTTATCTTTTTTATTTGGTATATGTCTCTCTATGGGCACCTCTATGATGTCTCTTCCAGCAATTCAGCCCATCTGTGTGTGTATTTGCTTTTCTCCCTTCTTGTTTGCAAGTTCAAATCTGTTCTGGTGTATCATTTATGTTATAATAACAATAATTAGTATTATTATCATTATTATCAATGCTGATATTAGTATTATCAGATTGAGGAAGAGGAAGAGGAAGCGAGAGAAAGACATATAAGAGGGGAAATGCTTGAGGGACTTGTTCGGCAACTACTCTTGGGATATCTTGGCCGATACGTCAAAGATATTCAGAAAGAACAGCTTAAAATCACCCTGTGGAACGGTAATGATTTCTTTCTTTGTTTCATGTTTCTTAAATTACTACAAATACAAACCAATCTATACTTTTCCGGTGGTATTTGGTTTTTGGTGTCTACGGCGTAGTCCTCACTAACAATGATGTAGGATCTTTGTGGAAGTTTCTTTGAAGGTTTCATGGGCAAAATTATACTCAATCGAGATTGCTTTAAGTGGGAGGGGAATGATAATTTGGTTGCAGGAAGAAAAATTACAGTTTTCAATGAAATCTCCTATTCAAATATAAACTTTTGTAGTATCTCATCACCTGAAACATTGTTGTTATCAAGTGTTGATCCACTAATATCAGAAGTCAATTTCATGTTGTCATGTAGAGGAAGTATTGTTGGAGAATGTAGAGCTTATTCTTGAAGCCTTTGATTATCTGCAGTTGCCATTTGCTTTAAAGCAAGGTATTGTGACATCCTCCTCTTACAACAAATTGATTTTTTTTTGAAATTGCAGATGGGAGTTTCTCATGAACTTTGTCCCTTTTAATGAAAAAAGTTGGTTTTGAATGTTTCATGCAGAAGATTGCTGCATGGATGATGTGTTGCCATTTTTACTTGTCATTAAAGTTAAATAAGCATCGAAAACACTTGTGCAATATTTCTTGGTAATTTTTGTGTTTCAAACAGTGGCGCTGGAATCTTGCACTTAATTCTTTCTTGATATTGATATTTTAGGAGTCATAAAGTTATTGAGCAATGATGTTTGTTGCGTTGGCATACCTGTAAAAAAAATCATTTTGAAAAGATGAGGATGGATGACTTAAGAACGCTTTGAAAGTAAAACATAAAGAATCGAAGATGATTGTTCTTATTTTCTATTGGTGAATAAAATTTTATTGATCATGAGAATAGGCAAGAGCTGAAGTTTGTGGGACATATACAAGAGCATCTCCTATGCATGCAGAGGATGATTGTTCTTGGAATGTTATGGAATAAAGTCTTTGTGCTTGAGGACATTTTGGTGGTTTTAGATCAAATTAAGCAGTGGAGCAATTAGAAAATGGAGTGTGAAATATTATCTACTTGAAGGAGGAGACTTTCAAGGTAGCAATGAAAGCTAAAGATACAAAAAGAGAGAAAATTAGATGTATGATGAACTGGATTAGGGTAGGAAATTTTTTTGTATTTGACTTGGTTGCAAGTAATCTCAAAGCTGAAATCGTAATGCATCTGTGGGCTAACTGGGGACTGTTTTTAAATGGCAATAACATGTTCATAATATTGGACTGAAATGCATTTATTGATTTAGAACTTTTAATTTAACCTAAAATCAGATCCTTGTCGTGTCTTCATCAGGGGTTCAATTGAGTGTACTTTGTACCTTAATTTCTGTTGTTTTGAGCCTAACCCACACTGCTTAATGTTTTCCTCACCCAAGTTTCTTGGATGTTGTATTAGTTCTTGCCAAGTATGTCTAACCATGTGTTTATTTGATAGGTCGGCTTGGGAGGTTAAGCATTAAAATTCCATGGAAAAAGCTTGGATGGGACCCCATCATTATTATTTTAGAGGATGTATTTGTTTGTGCATCCCAGCGGGATGATCATGAGGTGATTTTCAAATGTTTTTTGAGAAAGAAAATCTGCATTTGAAATAAGGAAATAAAATAGAAGCCTTGGTTCTGCATCTAGCTTTTTTTGTTTTTTTTGATAAATCATCTAGCTTTCAAGTAGCAAACAAGGTAATTAAGGAAAGTATCTTACAAACGATATTAGTTTTTTCTATATTTCTAGGGGGTTTAATTACTTTCGCCTTTTACTTATAAAAAAAAATTTCTTATGAAAAAAAGAACCAATTATCTTCAAACCATTTTTCCTTTGTGGTAGTGGAGCTTGGATGCTGCTGAGAAAAGAGAATTTTCTGGAAAAAAGGCTAAACTCGCTGCAGCGGAGCTGGCCAAATTATCAAGATGCGTGTGTGGTGAGCTTATTTTACTTCCATTTTCACATGTCCATACATTATTAGTTGCTTTTTTTTTTATTTTTTTATTTTTATGAGTAAGAATAACTTTTTTGGTTCTTATAAATATGCTACCACATTTTATGTTTTTGGATTACTGATGCAATTGGATACATGACAATAAATAGTTATTAGCCATAGAAAAATTTCATTATTTGATTACGACACACGTAAAAATATTTAAATATCACTGTTTTAAAAATATTTAAATATCACAATTCTAAGTGAACTGTGGTAGTCTTGTAGAATTTTGCTAAGGAGGCTCAATGGAACCTTTGTAATTGGAGGATTGTTAGACCAAAATCATTGTTTAATATAACAAAGATTTTGAACTCTAAATATTTTTAATTTCTTTTTGTGACCTTCTATATGCCCATTTCCAAATTCTCAAAATAGATGGGCAATTTGATTATAAGACTAGAACCTTCTTCTTTGAAACCTTTAAATTCTAGCGTTTGCTTGAATACTCTGGACCTAGCTAGTGACTTGGCTACTAAAGATCGTTATTTCAAATGGTAGTATATTTTCTTTGTTTTCTTCTCTCTGTGGGCCAGGTTATTGTAATGGATTGGTATAATGGTCCTTGGGCATTGCTCTTGTATATGTCCCATACACTTTGGCTCTTGCCTACTCTTTTGATCAACAAAATCTTGTTTACCGATAAAAAAAATGATGGTCCTTGTGCTCATCATCTCTTTAAGAAAATAATAGTAGTCCTTTTGGCTTTTCATATGTCTGAATGCATTATACCAAATCCCCTCTCCAAATCTACATAATCACATTACCTAGTGTGCTACATGGTTTATTTATTTTATCACAGTTGACTCTCCTATGCATTGGGCAAAGTGTCCTGAATATGTATCTTTTAGCATTTTGTTAATTGCTTTGATCTTTAGCGATGCTGCATACTACTTAAATTTTGGGGATTGAACTTATAAAAAAAAAAAACTTTTGTGGATTGATGGTCTTCCTTCATTTTAGAAGAATTCAAGGGCTAGGCTTGCAAGCGTGTCTTCTTATGTTTGCTACAATGCATCTTTTAGGCCTTGAAAGGCACATTTTGCTATGCAAATGGATGATTTGATTTGAAAGAACCTGGCACCAATTAAGCCTTTGGACTTCCTTTTGGGGCCACTTTCAAGACAATGGCAATTCGGAATGAGGTTATTCCGAATTTACAAAATTCCTATGATATACTCATCTCCTCGAATGTCTATGTTGTATTGTGGTATTCGACTATGCCATTCCAGTTGGCATAATATGATCCCAATAACAACAACTAGCTCAAGTGCTTCGTACTCATCACTACTAGAACTCCCTTCATCGTCACTACTTACATCTTCTCCACCCTCTACTGACTAATCAGGTTCATCATCCATTATCTTTTACACGTTCAATGAAGTTGTTGTAAAAATTACGTTACAATGTTAGGGCTGACAATTTACAAAATAATACATGGACTGGTAGGAATATGGACGAAGCTTGAACGGCTTCAAGACGAGGTTACTTCAGAATTTTTAAGTAGTTTAAAAAATGAAGTAAATGGTATAAAGTAGACATAACCTCATTATATGAGGAAATAAGTAGACTATCATTTAGAAATAAGTAGACATTTACTACAGCAAGAACAACGTGTATCAACACAAAAAACCCGTGTAAAATAAATTTGATTGAGAAAACATTCTCCATTAGTGGTAGAAATGTAGCATGAACTGAAGATGGAACACAATTTTAGAGCAAGCGTAGAGAATATAATTTTAGTTTATTGTTCTTAAAAAAATAGTTACAGTATAAGTATAGAGATTTCAGACTTGATGGCTTCATGCTAAATGTTAGAGTTGCCCCCTCCTCCACCAGAATATCCTCCAGAGCTGCCCCATTTTCCACCAGATGTTAGAGCCTGAAAATGCACCTGATCTGATGTTAAGCCAAAAATCGTGAAAAAGGGTCGTGCCTAAGGCCTTTATTCTTTTGTTCCCAAAAATTGGTGCCGTTTACTTATAGTCTGTACATTGAACCAGCTGCCCAAATTATTTATGCAGTGCTTTGTGTGATATCTTCCAGTCAAACAACCAACTAACCCCTATTCAAGCTTAATCAATAAAATCAGCCCAACTGTGCGTGTACTTTCAAGCGACCGATATGTATACTATTCTTTTGTACACCTTGATAAATGAGGAGAAAAGTGCAATTCATGATCTGATCCAACTACCACATTTCCAACTACTAGTATAATAACCTCACATTTCCAACTACCAGTGATCATAATAATTATTATTATGGTTATTATTATTATATTTATATTAAAGGCTTCATACATCACATGGTCAATAGCCCCACATTTCCAACTACCACATTTATATTAACTACCACATTTATAATTCCACTTACTACCAACTACCACATTATTATTAAGTCATGCGATGTCTACTGGAAACTACAATGCAGATGTGTAGATGATGTAAAAGTCATCCTGCAGTAAAAGTCGAATGTGCTTAACAATTTGGTGCAATAAATTCCTCTCTACTCACTTGTTCATGCAATAATTAACACGTACATCGTAGCAAATATTTATACAATTTCTTGTATCATTCCACTTGCTACCACATTTATAATTCCACCTGCTACCAACTACCACATTTATATTTAAAAGTCATCCATTGCTACCAACTACCACATTATTATAAGCCATGCGATGTCTACTGGAAACTACAATGCAGATGGGTAGATGATGTAAAAGTTATCCCGCAATAAAAGCCGAACGTACTCAACAATCTGGTGTGATAAATTCCTCTCTACTCACTTGTTCATGCAATAATTAACACATGTACACCGTAACAAATATTTGTACAATTTCTTGTATCATTCCACCTGCTACCAGCAAAGTCATCCAGCAATAAAATCCCATACAAACGTCTCACCTGCATGTAGCAACAAATATTTTCATGTATTTATTGTCACAGATCCTCACAAGTATTTATTTTTATGTATTTATATTTGATGTAAACTACTCATTATAGGAAACATCCCAAATCAGTCAGCCGCATAGATTTTCATCCGTTTACCAATTTCAACCAGTACTAATAGCAAATAGCATCTCATGAAGTAAGTTCACATAAAGTATTTAATAATCTCTAATACAGAATGACATAAAGCAAATGACATAAAACAGTAAAAATAGAAATCAACAATGCATGGCCCACGATCGCCTATGCTCGCCTGATAGGGTCCTTGGTCAAGACCCTAGACACCAAGCTACTGCATCCCTCCTTGTGTCTTGATGACTGAAGTGATCTGCCACTTGCTTGATTGTGATGGCTATGGATGGTGTTGGGTTAACTCGAAAGCGTGTTGTTGGGCGTAATGCTTGTAGGTGTGCATGCATGCAGGCATGTGCAAAGCGGTTGAGTGGGCTAAGGTGGTTGAGTGAAGCATAAGTGCCCTTAGTTGTGAAGCACACGTGCCCCTAGTTGTGAAGCACACGTGGTTGTGGGCGGTTATGTGGGTTGGCCGAGTGGGTGGTTGGGTAGTTTATTATGTTTGTGGTTAATCCCTACAAGGTAGGGAGGCGGTTATGGCTGGACAGGTGTCTAAGGCTGGGTGTGTGGCTTGGGCAGCTGGCAATAACCGCCTAGCTTGTCTCTGTCTTTGCTCCAAGTTTGACTATGGAGACCTGGTGTAGGCCGAATGCCCCTCAATGGCCACTTGTGGCTGCCTGATGTGTTGCCTCACCTGAGTAGTGCGAAATGATTAGCAAGTAAAGGAAAATGCAATGCAATAAAGAACAAGCCACAATGCTGAAATACCTCGAAATTGCAGTAACATAAGGGAAACAAAGATAACAATAGGTTACCCTGATTCACGAATTGCACATGGATAGCCTTCTCCTCTGGGATTCACGAATTGCATCCAATGGAACCTAAGTGACAAAGCAAATAAATGCCTTTAAAAGCTTACAAGCCAAATTGTCCAAATGATCAAAGATAAAAGATGCAATGGCCTAGTGCTTTACTTATACTAGAATTCAAATAACAATATTTACAAAGTAGATAATGGTTGCTGGGTCCATGCCTCTTGGTTGAGGCGTCATGTCGTTGGTGAGCCATGGGTGGCCTGGATGAGCACACGGCATAGGCTGCTTGGTGGTGTGCGTGGGTCTTCAGGTTGGCCTGCTGGGCTGGCTGGGCTAGCCTTGGTTGGTCCTCGGTCCTTGCATGTGTGGCCCAGGTTGTGTGGGTTGGGCACTGTTGGAGTGTCGCTAGGTTGGACTGTGGGCATGGCAGGCTGTTGCATGGCCTAGGCTAGAGGGGCACGAGCTTTGGTCTGCATGGCCCAGGCTAATGGGGAGCGTTGAACAGCATGGCCCTGGCCGTGGGGCCTGGGCATTAGTTGGCATGGCCCTGGCCAAGGCTAGGGCGTTGAGCGGCATGCCAGCCTGCGTGAACCTGCTGGGCAGCTGCACTGTCAATTTCAATTAGGATGTGCTTGCGCTTGCTACGCTGGTGCCCAGGCCATGCATGCGCACTGTGCTGGCGCCTAAGCCATGTAGGCCATGCATGCGCGCTGTATGTGTGTGTAGCCCATGCGTGCGTGTTGCACGCACCCACTAGGCGTGCATGTAGTTTGTCTGTGCGCTAAGCAGGGTGTGACAACCTTGCTCGTGCATGCGCGCAAGTTGTGCACGCGCCGACTGTGCGTTGCTTGCTTGAGGGTGGACATGGCATTCTCCAAGGGCTCGGTCTGTGGGCAGTCAAGCCATGCCAACAAAGTTCTTGATGTGTTGTCTGGGCACGACAGGGTGCTTGTCAAGGCATGGTCCATGACCTCCTGCCTTGGGGTTTTGACATCGTCATCCATGGCTAAAAAGCTCCGCTGGACAATGGGACCACGTAGTTTATTGAATGCACGGAAAAAGTTATCTTCCGAAAACTTTAGCTGAATCGTCTGCAGCAATGCCACACAATGAGCAAACGGATCTCATCCATCATTGCTGTCCATGGTCGGCGTCGAGCCCTTGCTATGGTTTGCACAAGAAGCCTGAGCTTTCTCCTCGTTGCACTTCTAAAACAACTTTATTCATAACCCTAGGGGAACGGGGCGTTACAGATTTCTTTGGCTAGGTTAGTTTGGCTTGGGTCATACCCAAAAGAGTAGAGGACCTTTTTGACTCTTAGAGATGATTAGGTGGTAGTCCAAAACTTGCAACAATGTGAAGATTGTTCCTATTTGCCCCATATGGTGTATTTGGAGCGAAAAGATTGATAGAAGTTTTGAGGATCATGAATGGACAATGGAGGAACTTAAGAAGTTTTTCTTCAATACTCTTTGTTTGGGCAACTTATATAGACTTAAATGAGCTTAATTTACTATATATTTTTTGGTATCATTTTTGCTTTATTGTCTTTTTTATATACAACCCCCATGTACTTGGATTGTGTCTTTTGCGCTTTTAAATGAAATTCTTATCTTTTATTCAAAACATTCTTACGTTGATGTCTCTCTATATTTTGTTGAGGGGTGGAGCAAATACAAGCAATATTGATGGAGGGGAGGAACCTGTATTGGTAACAAATGGTGGGGACAAGAACCATATAGCTGTCGAGCAACCATTTGGCGAGAAGGAAATTCTCGATTTGTCATTGGTGCCTCATGTGGGGGAAGGTTTAGTGTCGGGAGTACAGACGGGTACTGTGGTTGGGGATAATGTCGTTTCCCTGGTTTCTCTTCCTCCGATTAACGATATAGCGGGTTCAACATTGGATTGGATTCTGAATAAAGATAATGGGTTTCTACAAACCCTGGGACTTTCATATGGAGAACACGGAGAATATGAAGACCAATTTAAAACACTACTCACTGCAATTGAGGCGAGCTACGCACTTGAAACCAAATCTAAGTTTAAGAAAGGTAGGGAGTTAAAGAATCTTTCATGGGCAGTCAACTACGATGCTAAGGGAGCTAGTTCAAGTCGAGGGAAGGCTAAAGGGAGGGCTTTCGGGTAGAGATTTTTACAGAAACTAGGGGCTGGGGTTGGGGAGGTGTGTTACATTCCATTTCAGGCTTGGTGTATTTTGGGTAGGTTTTCATGGGCTTTTGGGTCATTAGGGGCTCTCTTGTATGGATTAGGTGTTTTCTTGTATACATCCAGTGTACTTGTTTACTCCTATTGATATATATATATATATATATATAATATTATTACTTATAAAAAAAAAGAAAAGATGTCTCTCTATAAAGATGTAGCCTTCTTTTCCTATTGCTAATTTGATAGATACTTGGGGCAGTCCCCCAATATTTTAGGGGGAGCTGCACCTCATGGAACCAAGGGTACTAATGATTTTTTGTTTGACCCAATAATTGATGTCTGAGAATGATGGGGAAGATTCTCTCATATTAAACCCAAAGACCTGCCCAGCTGCGAAACTCGTTCAGCATCAGCGCATTACTCATGAAGCTATATGCAAAAATGAGTGCATCATCAGCATATGTTAAATACGAAACATAGAGTTTATGAAATCTTCTTGAATGGGTGAACCGTTCCTGAAGCTAAGAGTTATGCACTAAGAGACCTGACTCCAACTGCAGATCTGCTCCTGAAGCTAAACAACAAAGAAGATTTATACCTCTGAATCTGTTGTTAGTGTATCTTCTGTTGGGCAATCGATCAGATTATTTATTGTTTAATTTGCTTAGCATCTCTTGAATCTTCTATTGTGTGGTGCCTATGCACATATGCATATCCTTTCATGAGATTAGGGTGCGTTTGGATGTTGAGATGAGTTGGGTTGAGTTGAGTTGAGATGATAAAATATTGTTAGAATATTATTTTTAAATATTAAAGTTGTTTTGGGATTTAAAAAAGTTGAATTATTTATTATATTTTGTATTGGAATTTGAAAAAGTTGTAATGATGAATTGAGATGAGTTGGGATGGGTTTGCCATCCAAACGAAGAAGTTTTGTTGTCTAATTCTTTGTTTGTTAGATGTTATTATTTTTTCTGATTTTGGTTTTATTTTATTTTCTTTCCTAGGTCTTTGCACTTAAATACACTGCCGTTTTATAACACAGCTGTAGTTGCCCATCTCCTTATGCTAAATCAAACCATTCCATTATTTTCCCCCATTTTTATGCTTCAAAGAAAAAAAAACATTTTTTTTATGAGATTTTTGCTACTTACAAGCGGGTGTGGATACTCAACACTTATTGTGGACCCATTACAGTTGTAAAAAGTTGAAACACAAATACATTTTTATTTTAGTTTATGTGGTAAACTTCCACATCAATATGTTAAGCCATTTAATTAAGAGCTTCACAATTTATTTTGGACATTTGGTCTCAATAGCATTTTTTTATTATTACTTTTACAGATAATCAGGCCGGACAAACATTTATCTCATACCTTACTGCGAAGGTGACATTACTTGGCCTTATTTTTGTTGCTTTTGTGGCTTAGGCTGGCCTTTTGGTGTCTTGTCCCCTTTTTAGTAGCCAAATTGCAGGTCAAGTTCATGCAATAAGGCCCAGGATCAGCATGGAAAATGTATAAAAGATCATTGGGCCATGATGTAGGTTCTCCATAATAATTTTATGAGCCATTCCTTTAGCCAGTTTAGCTCTTAATACATGATCATTCAGTCCTCAAATTAGTGATGCCATAATTGGAATAACTCTTGATGTTATTAGAAATGCATGGACAGTTCATGCCTGCACAAACAGATGTTTGGGCACATGTATATTTTTGTTTTGTTCATGTTTTGTTGAAGTTTTATGTGAGCTCTTGTCAAAAAAGGGGAAAGAAAAGAAAAACACTTTTCTTTAAAGAAGTTATCATTATTCCCAAAGCACTGTTGATGTTCTTCCCTTTTTCCCCTAGATTATTGACAGCATCCAAGTCTCCATCAGAAATCTTCATGTCATGTACCGTGATATGCAGAGTGACTTGGTAAGTTTATTTCGTTAACATAACTCCCATTCATTCACTACACCTAATGATGATGGTCCTATGCTTTAGTTCAATGATTTCAAATAAACAGATAGGGATAGATTAAAATTATTTTTTAATTTAGTGTAATATAAGGGGGTCGGGAATAAATACTGATTTAAGTGAGGATTGGGGGTTATTATTATAGAAAATTTGTAATCAAAAGAAAAGAATAGGAGATTATCATCTATATCAAATGTACTTTATTTTGATTATGGCTATCAAATGTCATGATAGTCTATATTTTATAAAACACAAGGTCATTGCCTTTTGGTATATTTTGGTTCAATTATGTACCCTATTTTGATTATGGCTATCAAATATCATGGTAGTCTATATTTTATAAAATATAAAAATTACATAAATGCTTTGTTAAATTTGATGTAATTGATTGCACTTGATCGTCATGTTGAATGATGCTCTAATAAATTGAGTTAATCTCATTGTGGTGAATTTGATTGTAAAATTATTTTTATCTAGTGTATCTCATATGGCTATACAATTTGTGGATTCACTTTTATGAAATCTCTTTGTGAACCTAGTAAGGCTCATTAAATGTGCGTTTTACTTAAATCTGGCATGCACTAGGCAATGTTTGCGCCTAGGCTCTAGGCAGTAATTACACTTGAGTGCGGCTACCACTTTTACCGACATTGGATCCACCTAACTGGCAAAACGGATAAGGGCTAAAAAATAATTAAGAAGCAGTGAAATCTACAGTATTTTTGATAACTTTCCAATAAAAGAGGGAACTAAGTAAGGATGGCTTAATGTTGTATTGGGAATTTGAACTTTTTCTGATTAAGGGGATGTTTGGAAAAGTTTTTCATCTCATCCCATCTTATCCCATCTCATTTCTTTCCCAAATATCATTCAAACAAATCATTAAAACTGTTTCAAACTTTCAAATAGAAAACAAAAAACAATTCAAAATTTTCAAATCCCAAAACAAAAATAATATTAAAAAATAATATTATAACATTAATTTAAGTTTATAATATTTTTTTTTCAACTTTTTCTCTATCATTTCCCAACATATTCACAAACTTCAAATGGAGATAGTCCATAATCCTAAATTCAGTAAAAGGTAAGATTCCAATAGTGTGTATCTAGTTCCGCCAAAGGCTCTCCTCGATATGTTCCGAATTGTGGATGCTAATACATACAAATAACAAGGAATACATTTTTTTTTAATAAGTAAGAAGAATTTATTAATCCACATAATTAGGCAAGCCCAAGTACACAAGAAGTATACAGAAGATGAACCTAATTACAAGCTAAGTGCTGTGAAAAACAGCGTAGAAGTCGTTAAAACTAGTCCCATTCAATACAATAACCGAAGCCCAAAGTAACAATTTATGAAAGAAAAAGTCCCTAACCCTATGAGCATTCCCTATTATCAAAACAACGACCATTCCTCTCGTTCCGAGTACACCACATTAAACATAGAAGCACAATCTTCCAAACAACTGCAATTTGACGATTGCCCTGAATTCCTCTCCAACATGACAATAAATCTACCATTGTTCTAGCATTACCCATGCAATACCAAGCATAGTGAAGATTTCATCCCATAAAACCTTAACTACTTCACAATGAAGAAGAAGATGATCTGCCAATTCACCGTTTCTTTTACACATGAAACACCAATCTATTATATAAAGACCATGCTTTCTCAGCTTATTGATAGTCAATACTTTCCCATGGGAGGCCAACCAGCTGAATAAAGAAACCTTGAGAGGAACATTACTCCTCCAAATGCACTTCCAAGGGAAAACAATGGAAGAATGGGTCGACTTAACCTTATATTAGGATCTGACCGAGAAGTTCTTATTCCTTGAATGAGTCCAAAGCAACCTATCCTCCCTTCCAGTATACACGCTGTAAAATTCAGTAATATCCCCCACCTCCCAATCTTGGATAACTCTAATAAACCCCACAGACCATTGAAGAGAACCAATAGAAATGCCCATGTTGTCAGCCACTGAGGCACCCTTATCCAATGCAATCCTAGAAAGAGAAGGGACAGCATTCTTGAAGGCAACATCACCGCACCAAATATCGTACCAGAATCTGATTTGTCTTCCTCTTCCCACTTCAAATATGAAATTACCGAAGAAATGTTCCCCTCCATTCCGGATAAATTTCCTAACTCCCACACCATATTGCCCTCTTACTTCATTTGAGCACCAACCTCCCCAAATACTCTCATCTTTAACATCAATAACATTTCTCCAAAGAGCATCCCCGTCTATCTCGGGCCTGAGAGCTTCAAGCTCGCCAGCAGTTGCTCCGGTCACCTCGCATAGCCTAAGGAGGCGTTTGATCTGATGACCATTGATAATGATTGGTTGTTCTCTCGTATTCCTCCATATCAAAATTGGTTTCCACAAACCGTTATATGTACGCAACATAATAATTGCTACTTGTTTGTTTTATGTGGAATATGTACATAGTTTGTACATGCTAGAGCTGTTCTTGGACGGTGTCGTTCTTATAGAAAAAAAAGAAAAAAAGCATTGCTTCATAGCCCTTGTAATGAAACATTGAAATAACTTGTCCTTGAATGTGAACATAATGGTGCAAACTGTAGCAAACAATAAAAAATAAAAATAAAAATAAAAAGAGCAGGGGAGAATTGGAACTCAAAGATCTCATTTAGGAGTGTAAAAGGGAGTGAACCTTTATAAGTTGTCACTTTTGAAGAAATACCCTTCACTAATACTATTCCTTGTTGTGTTCGTCTTGATTAATTCTGTTCATTTTTTTTTCCTGCTTAATGTTTCCTAGGTTCACATTATGTTGGGTTTGAAGTTTTCCAGCTTGACGATAATGAAGCATCGGTAATACTCTTACATTTTCTGGTAGTTGTACTATTTTTCAATATGTTGTCCTCAATAGATTGGTTGGAATCTTACCTTTTACTGAATTTAGGATTATGGACGATCTCCATTTGAAAGAACTATAATTTGTTCCAATATTTGTGTTAAGTGCATATGCACTTAATTTGTGTTTGTATAGAGAGATCAGTACAAAAACACGCAGATATTGATTTAAACATAATATATTTTGTTGTCATTGGGACCATATATCTCTATTTTTTTCCATTTTGTTGTCATTGTCATCATTGTCTAAGTCAATACATTTGACTGGGGTCATCTGTTTGAAGATCATTTGATGGCTTTGCTTATCGCTATTGAAGCTGGCCACTCTTATCAGGGGTTGGCCTCTACTTCTAGGCAATGTGCAAGAGAAAATAGAAGATTGAAAAGTTTTTTATGATGTATTAATTATGAACTTTGAGGTGTTAACTTTAATCGTAGTAGTGTAGGGGAGGGTAATGACTGCTTCTTTATGAAGCCTAAATTGATTTCTTGGAGTGTTATAGGCTTGAATGATCTGGCAAAAGTTGGCTCTCTACACTAGTGGGGGTGGGCTGCAGGGAGGGTAGCATCCCTAAATGGTCGTATACTCCATGTGTGTTATCATATATACTAGATAGTCATTCTTACCATGTATACATGCTAATAGTTAGGAACTTATACGTTGGTTGTTACCTTGTATATTTCTTACCTTGTAAAGAATGGTTGATTGCCTAGTTAATGAGGCTGCGCACATAGCAGACAAGTTTTTCCAAAAAGTTCTCTGAGTATTCTCGGTTCCTTAGCAATTTGACATGGTATCAAGAGCAGGTTCATAGTTTTCCTGTCTTCTACGAATTGTTTTTCCTTTCTTGGGGGCTTCTTTGTGGGTTCTTTATTCTCGGCGCTGTCAGAGTTTGTTCTTGGCCTCTCGTGTGACCATTGGCATTGTTTGAGTTGAAGTCTAGGGTTCCTTGTGATTTTTGGTGCCCTCTGAGTGCTTCTTGTGCATTATCGGCGTTGTCTGTGTTGGTTTTTGTCGTTCCTAGTGTTTTCTGACCCCGTCTGTTGCTCTGTGGGATTTCTTCTCATTGTCGGTACTTTTCTTTTTCTGGTTTTTGGGATTGCAATGCAGAATACTCTGTTGCTTTTCGACGCATAGTTATTTTTTTTGGCTTGGGTGTTATCTTTGAATCTAGGACACGGGGTTGTAGCAACGGGGTGTTTTTTTTTTTTTTTTTGTTGTTCCTGAATCTCGTCACTGCGGCAACTCTTTGGTGGATGTTCTTGTGGCTACATCAAGTCATCAGATAAGTTCGATTCCTTTCATCTTTGTTTTACCGGCAAAAATTATTCAGCTTGGGAAAGAGTTGTGGGGTCATATTGACGGGAGTGATCCCGCACCTAGCGATGTAGAGGCTTTGTCTAAGTGGGAAATCAAGGATGCTTGGGTTATGACCTGGATTCTTAGCTCTGCTGAGCCTTACCTTGTTCTCAATCTGAGGCATTATAAAACTACCACTGATATGTAGAATTACCTTAACAAGGTTTACAATCAAGACAACACGGCTCAATGCTTTCAATTGGAGTATGAGATGGCTAATTTCACATAGGGAAGTCTCTCCATTGAGGAGTAGCTTTTTGGTTTTCAAAATCTGTGGGCTGACTATTCAGACATTGTTTATGCTAATGTTGCCGCTGCAGCTCTCTTTGCACATTCTAATATGATGAATCGTCATCCTATACCATCTTTGGATGCTTGTTTGAGTGAACTTTTTCATGAGGAGCAACGTATGGTAACTCAGGCTGCTATGAAACATCGGGCTAATGTTAGTGTACTTGTTACTGTAGCTCATGCAGCACAAGGGAGGAATAAGGGTAGCGACATGCGTGCTGCCCAGTGCTTTAGTTGTAAAGCTTTTGGTCATATTGCTCGGGATTGCCCCAAGAAGTTTTGTAACTACTGCAAGAAACAGGGCCATATCATATCCGCTTGTCCCATTCGCCCTAAAAGGAAGCAGGGTACTAATTATCATGCCTCCACTGGTGTCTCTAGCATTGCTGCATTGCCTGCTGCCTCGCCGGTTGTTCCTATTCCTACTCTTACAGCCTTAGCAAACCTGAACACACTCATTTTTGAAATGGTACAACAGATGATCATTTATGCTTTCTCTTCTTTCGGGCTCTCAAGTAATCATAGAGTTTCTTCTAAGCCATGGTATTTTGACTCCGAAGCCTCTAACCATATGAACAATACTGTTGTTCCTCTTTCCAATGTCAGAAATTATGATTGAACTCTGAAAATTAACACTGCTGATGGCAGTTATTTGCCTATCAGCATTGTTGGTGATCTTACCTCTTCCTTAACTGATGTTTTTGCGTCTCCTGACCTCTCCACAAATCTTATTTCTGTTGGTCAATTGGTTGATAATAATTGTAATCTCCATTTCTCTCGTTCTGGTTGTGTTGCTCAGGATCAAATGTCAGAGAAGATGATCGCGAAGGAGCCTAAAGTGGGACGACTCTTTCCTCTCCACATTTCTCCTTCCACCATTATTCCTAGTTTTCCATTACTTCCCTATGCATGTAATGTTGTTGGTTTTGGAAATAAGATGTGGCATAGATGTCTAGGCCACCCAAACTCTTATGTACTTCGTACTTTGTTTAATTCTGGTTTCTTGGAAAATAAAGCATGTTCTTCTCTTGATCTTTCTTTTGATTGTACATCATGCAAACTTGGCAAAAGTAAAGTTCTATCTTTTCCTCATCATGCATCTTGTGCTTCACAATGTTTCGATGTTATTCATAGTGATGTTTGGGGGATTGGACCTGTTGTTTCTCATGCACATTTTAAGTACTATGTTACTTTCATTGATGACTTTAGTTGCTTTATTTGGGTTTACTTCCTATGGGCTAAGGCTGAAGTTTTTTCCATATTTAAGCGCCTTCTTGTACTTCTTAAGACTCAATTCTCTGCAAGCATCACGGTCTTGCGCTCTGATTTTGGCGAAGAATACATTTTTAATAAGTTTCAAGACTTTCTTAAAAGCAAAGGGATCATCTCTCAGCATTCTTGTCCTTTGACACCGCAACAAAATGGTTTTCCTACGTACATCATGTTTCTCATTTCTTTAATTTTTTGGCCATTCTCCTTCATATTCTAATCTTCGGGCATTTGGTTGTGTTTGTTTTGTGCATCTCCTTGCTCATGAACAACATAAACTTACTGCTCAATCTGTTAAGTGTGCTTTTCTGGGTTATGCTGTACCTCAAAAGGGTTATGTTTGTTATGATCCCATGCTCGTTGTATACGGGTTTCTAAGAATGTGGTTTTCTTTGAAAATCAATATTTCTTTCCATCTCATGTTAAGTTGCCATCTTCATCTTTATCTTTTATGCCTAGCTTCTCTGATTCTTTAATACTTGTGGAAAGGTTTAAACCTGGTTTTGTGTATGAACGACATCGTCGTCATGAGTCTGGTTCCATTTCCTTTGTGCCCCCTCAAGATCTCGACCCGGTGCCTGATCCTAATTCTGTTTCCACCACTCTTCGCCAGTCTACTTGTCCTTCTCGACCCCTGATAGGTATGGTTTCTCATCTCCTATCTCTCTTGTAGCTACTTTATCCTCAATTTCCATTCTTTCTTCCTACAAATAGGCTATGGAATATGAGGGTTGGCAAATTGCAATGCAAGCAGAACTTCAAGCACTTGAGGAGAATTATACTTGGGATATTGTTTCTTGTCTTCCTACAATCAAACCCATTGGGAGTAAATAGATTTTCTCGATAAAACTTCATTCTAATGGGTCTTTGGACCTATACAAAGTTCGCCTTGTAGCTCTGGGTAACAAATAGGAATATGGGGTTGACTATGAGGAGACATTTGCTTCTATTACCAAAATGACTATCGTTCGCACCATCTTAGCTATTGCCGTTTCACAGTCGTGGCAACGACATCGGATGGATGTGAAAAATGCCTTTCTTCATAGTGATCTTCACGAGGAAATCTACTTGAAGCTTCCCTTTGGTACGACTACCTCTTCTCCTCATAATGTTTGTAAGCTAAGGTGTTCTCTATATGGGCTCAAGCATGCTCCCCGAGCTTGGTTTGAGAAGTTTCATAGTACACTTCTTACCTTTAGTTTATACAAAGTCAGTATGATTCTTCTTTATTTTTCCACAAGTATGATGGGGGTCTAGTCCTTCTCTTGGTTTATGTGGATAATATTATCATTACTGGCATTGACTGTGGTTTAATTACTAAGCTTTAGAAGCTATTACATGCAACTTTCCATATGAAATATCTTGGCCAGCTCACATACTCCTTGGGACTGGATGTCCATCATCGGGCCAATGGTATTTTTCTGAACCAACATAAGTATATTCAGGATCTTATCACCTTGGCTGGTTTGGAGGACACTTCTTCTGTTGATACACCTATGGAGGTAAATGTCAAATACAGGAAAGATGAAGTTGATCTTCTGGATGATCCTACTCTCTATCGGCGCTTGGTTGGGAGTCTTATCTACTTGATCACTACTCGACAGGATATCTCCTATCCCGTTGATCAAGTCAGTCAATTTATGTCTTCTTCTCGGCACCTTCATCTTGTTGCAGTTCGCCGCATTATCCGCTATCTTCGAGGGTCGCATACTCATGGGTTATTCTTTCCGACAAGCTCATCTCTTCAACTTGTTACCTACAGTGATGCTGATTGGGCTGGGTGTCTGGATATGTGCCAATCTATTACGGGTTGGTGTATGTTTTTAGGCGATGCCTTAATGTCTTGGAAATGTAAGAAACAAGATCGTGTTCTAAATCATCTATTGAGGCCGAGTATCGTGCCATGTCTACTGCTTGTTCTGAAATTGTAACCATCTACTGCTTGTTCTGAAATTGTATGGTTACGTGGTCTTCTGGAGGAGCTTGGGTTTCCTCAGACTAATTCTACCCCTCTTCATGCTAATAACACTAGTGCTATTCAGATTGCAAACAATCCCGTCTTCCATGAACGCACCAAGCACATTGAAGTTGATTGTCATTCTATTTGCGATATCTTGAAGAGTTGGGTGATATCTCTTCCTTATATTTCTTCTTATCGCCAAGTGGCCAATGTCTTCACCAAAACCATGACTCGACAGATGCATCAATTTCTTGTTGGCAAATTGTTGCTGGTTGACTTACCAGTATCAATTTGAGGGGGGATGTTATCGTATATGCTAGATAGTCATTCTTACCATGTATAGATAATAGTTAGGAACTTATGCGTTGGCTATTACCTTGTGTATTTCTTACCTTGTAAAGAATGGTTGATTGCCTAGTTAATGAGAAGGAGGCTGCGCACATAGCAGACAAGTTTTTCCAAAAAGTTCTCTAAGTATTCTCAATTCCTTAGCAATTTGACATGTGTACTCGGATAACATCTTCTATTTTTGTTTTTTTTTTTAATAAAACCTATTTATTTATTTAGTTTGTTTTATTTCTTTGGAAAAACTTCTGTAGATGTACTTAGGTTGCAGTATTGTACATACATCTTATCTACCTACTTTTGTTATTGAAATCTCTAGGAACTTGTATATGTTTCTGGAACTTGTGAATTCATTGTTTAGATTCTTGACTAGAATAGTAGATTGTAATTCTTAGGCACTCCCCTAGTGTACTTGGCTTTTCTCCCCCTTTTTTTTTTTGATTAGTAAAAGATAGATATTATATATATGAATGAAATAGGCATAGCCCTTGTACACAGAAAGTATAAATAAGAATTCCTAATTACATTCTAAAGCCGATAAATTAAAGACAAAAATTCCTGAACATTATTCCCTTGTAATACAATAGTGGAAAACCAACACATTAGAGTGTGGAGAAAAAAATTCTTCAACTCGGTCATTGTGCGTTCCTTATCTTCAAAGTAATGCGTATTCCTTTCCGTCTAAATGCATTGCATAATACACAATAGAATCATCTTTCACACTGCTGCCACTTGATGACAACCTTGCATCTTTGACCAACAACCCAACAAATCTACCACCCTCATTGGCATAACGCAGGCAACATCAACCCTTAGAAAGATATCATCCCATAACACCTTTGTTACCTCACAGTGTAATAGGAGATGGTCTATAGATTCTCCACTCTTCTTGCACATGTAGCACCAATCCAACACTACACATCCTCTCTTTTTCAAGTTATCCGTGGTCAATATCTTCCCAAAAGCAGAACTTCAAACAAAAAAAGCTACTTTAGAAGGCATATGAGATCTCCAAATATTCTTCCAGGAGAATGGCTTGTTATCAAGCTGTGTTGACAAGATACTATAATATGCCTTAACTGTACATATCTTGTGGTCATTAGACCTCCGCTTCAAACTATCTCGTTGTGCCATAGCAATCTCCGTGGAATATAGGAAGCTGAAAAATTCTGAAACAATAGGTAATTCCCAATCATGGAAATCCCTATTAAAAAGAATATTCCACTGGTGCGCACCATGAGAAAATAGATGCACATCCGCCACTGAAGCTTCCCTATTCACTGCAATACGGTATAAGGCCGGAAAAGCCCTTTCCAATGTGTGGTCTCCACACCACACATCCCGCCAAAATCTGATTCAAATGCCCTCACCAACTACAAAGTGAATTTGATTTGCAAAACATGGCCATCCCTTCCTTATATACTTCCATAAACACCACACCATACCCCCCTCTCACTTCCTTAGAGCACCAACCACCCCAAGCGACACCATATCTAGCGTCAATAATGTCCTTCCACAATGACCTCGCCATATCTCCCGTTTTCATTAATGTATAATATTTTACCCCCCCCCCCCCTTTTTTTTGGGGGGGGGGGGTGGGCACTTCGCTAGTATTCTGCTGGCTGCTATTTTGGCAACAACATCTTCTAGCATTTGGGGATGAAGTCATGGACTGAGAGTTTGTGCTTGCAATCTGTTTCTCTCTCTGAAAGCGCACACACATTGAATGATTGTTAGGTTTCTTTCTTTAGAAATTGTACTCATTATATATTGATTAATCTAGCTTACACTTGATTTCAACTAGGGCTTTAATATAAAGCTTAGAATGCTCAATCTGCAGCATTAGTTGGAAAAATATCTCTTTCCTTTTTATTTGTCAGATTTAGAGGTTGGTTAGCTTGGCTCTAGCTGTAAAGTTACCAAATTCTAATTTTTATGTTCACTTTGTGTCAAATGGCAGTTAATTTTATATTCTCTAAACTTCAGGTCCTATAGTGGATGGGCAAGGGGGGGCCAAGTCAACAAAGTTGTGGAGATAATGGGTTTTGAAATTTATTGTAGCACATTTCAAGGAAACCTGGACTTGATGACTCTGAATAATGCTGGGAACTCCAACATACGGGTTGATGAAGGGTCTGGAGGAAAATGTTTTGACTCCTTATTTGCACCTTGTGATGTATCATTGTCGCTTTTGGTATGCAATTTTATTTTAAATCGTTCTTTCACTTTGAGTTTTCCTTTTTTTTTTTTTTTTAGTTTATAATTTCATTTGAGCCATAATTGTAACTTGCAAAGTTCAGATTTTAACTTTTTTTTTTTCCCTTGGATTTCTGATTTAGCCATCCAAGGATTTACCTATTGCTAGATATATATCTTTGCAGATGGTAGCTGACATGTTTGCAATGATATTGTTTCTGTTTATGTATGCAATGAATACATTTGTATGAAGGACATTAATTTTATTGGTTTGGCTGGCTTGCAGAATATAATATTTCTTGTGTCTCTTGTTGACAGCCTATACAGAACACATAAAAAAGTTGGTGTCTGAACTTGACACATCAGAATATACACTGATCTTAGATTAAAATTCTTGAAATTATGTGTTTTTGCCTTGTCTACTGCAACTGAATGTGTTGTTATATTTCTACAGTGTAATATATTTGCTTTATTGCCTTCCTGGTTGGATTGTTTCTTGCTATCGATGAATATGCTTGAATTTGGTACACTTGGTTACAGAAATGGTGGTGGTGGGGGTACATGTTGGATGAGTTGTTTTGGTGCTTGAGATGTAATGTTGGTATTAAATATGGTTTTTCAAGATGCCTTGGAATATTTCCTAGTGGTGTAATCTTGGTTTTGGACAAGAATACTTTCTGTTCTAATCTTGGGTTGTCTAGATGCCTTGTGTTTTTTTATTGTCTTAAACTAATTAACTGGCCAAAAAATTGGCTTAGGATAGAAAACTTATCGAGAATGGGGTAAATGTTTGCAAGGCAAGACAAATAATGCTATAGGGGGCAAGGGTTAGAGTAAGGTGTACAGATCCACAGTTCATTTAAGAATGGAAACACGGATGGATAGATACCTTTGTTGTGTGTGTATATTGAAATGTGAACTCTCTCCCTCAAGAAATTTAGCAATAATATTTGCTTAGTTAGGGCCTGCTTGTGTGCGAGCTATGGGTGGAGGCAACAAGAAGATTTCTTATGGTGGGTTATGTCATTTGTTCTGCATTTACTTAAAAGTGTTTTAAGTGCTGAAATAAAGCACTTTTGGTCCTTTCTTTCGGGTTACGTCAAGGTGCTTACAACCCATTTTGAGTTGGATGCATGCATTAACCTTCCAAATACATGCCTAAGGTAACCTTGGAAGCAACTTGAGGTGTTTGTTTTTCGCCATTGTGAAAGATGATCCTGGGTTGTTTGCTGTGATGCATTTGGAGCGAAAGAAATGACCAGAGCTTTGAAGATAAGGAAACTACAGTGGCGGATCTTATGGTTTTTTTTTTTAAAATTATTTTAAAAAAAGCTTTATCATTGGATAATTGCTCAGTTTTGTTATTCTATTTCTAGTCTTCGTGACAAAATTACTCTTCTCATTTTCTTATTAGGCGTTCTCGTATGTATGCCTTGTGTACTTGGGCAATACCTTTGCAATCATTAAGAAGATGTAACTTATAAAAAGCCATGAACTTGAACTTTAAAATGATAAAATATTGATGTGACAAAATCCACCTTACAGAGTAGCCTAGGAACTCCAAAGGATCTTAATCCATATGTCTAAAAGGGATGTACAATGAATATATGATTTTCTATTTTGTTGCCCTTAGGCATTGGGGTTGACTGGAATCTATGGTAGACTTGATTACTTCTTGTGGTAGAAAGTTTCAAAGGGAAAGAGCCTAGTTTCTTGGAGAGCATTTCTTCTTATTTGATGTGGTGCATCTGGTTGGAGAGGAATAACAAGTGTTCCAAGGCAGAGAGACATCATCGAGATAGCTCAAATTGGGTTTTTTAATGGCCTTGTTTGAATGTGTCTTGGCACATCTGTTGTTTTGATTCTCGGACTTTTTCTTATGTTTTATTGATGTCCTTAACCTTTTAGAATCTGATATGCAGTTATCTTTGTTGTTTTTCATAGGTAATGCCCTTCAGCATATGTTCTGTGGACATTGATTACCCCCTTTCTGTTTTTGTTTTTTGCTTTTTTTCCCCTCCAAATATAAATCTCATTTCACCTAGTATGGAAAAGATATTGGTGTTTCTCCGAATGAAGTTGTTAATGTTTTTTCTTTCATGTAGGTTAACAGATCAGGAAAGTTTGATAACGATGCTCCACAATATTCTATCACCGCTGAGTTAACTGGCTTGGTTTGTTCATTGTTCTGGAAACATTTTAATTAGAAAAAGTTCTCGATCGTTTGCCATTGGTGTGGCATACTTTATTTTAATATGCACTTTTTGATTCTATTAGGTTATCTCATTGAATGAGGTCCAGTTACAGCAAATTTTGGTTCTCTGGGATTATTTAGGCACATGCCGATTGAGGGAGAAGTGAGTTCATTATTTTTTCCTACTAGTTTTGTATTAGTAATGTTATTGTATTTTATTTTATTTTTTTATCTTATAGTATCCATTGAGAAGTTACTCAGTATGGATGGCTAATAATAAGAGCTCACTTATCATACTTAGGTCTTTCTCTTCTATGTCATGTGAATATGGGCTATGCCTATTATTCTCATCAATAAGTGATTTACTACTTATAGAAGAATAATAATGTAATAACCGATCTAAAAAAGAAAAATAATAATGATAATATCTCACTTTGGAAATTTTATCTTTTCCCTTTTCCTTCTAGCTGGCACTAGGCCTGTGCATAAAAGGCCATAAACCGATCCGTCCGCAAGACCCGCAATTTTCAACCCGAAAAAATACGGATTCATCGGGTCAAAAGTTAATTACGGGTTTTATACAAACGAACCGTCGAATCCGTCGAAACCGAAAGAAAAGCCCTGTCGAAGACTCAGAAACGAAAAACACCTCAGACTCAAAAGCGAAGACTTGCTGTTCGCCATCATCGTCTTCTGTCACTGCAGAAGTGCGTTCTCTCTCTCTCTCTCGGTAAGATTAAGGTTTTCTGCTCTTGGGTAGGCCCGTGGGTCGAAGAGGGAGTGGTGGGGCTAGGGATGTGTTTACGTTGGTGTCAACCCGTACGAATATAAATACAAACTTATCAAACCCTAGCCACCTTACTCCCAAGTCCCGAGCAGAAAAGCCTTCCCTCTTTATCTCTCGTGTCTGTGGAGTGAAGAATCGCAGCGAAAAGAGTCGCGGGGAAGCAGCGGTGGGACCGAAGGGGAAGAAGAAAGGAGCCACCATTCGTGATTGACTGCGCGAAGCCGGTTGAGGAAAAGATCATGGATTTTGCCTCACTTGAGAAGTTCCTCCAAGAAAGGATCAAGGTCGGAGGCAAGGCAACGCTCTCTGTGAGTCCATCACCGTCGTCTGTAAAAAGAGCAAAATCTCTATCACCTCTGACCGCAAATTCTCTAAAAGGTAAGTCAAGTCTTGACTAAGAAGTACTTGAAGAAGCACAATGTGAGGGACTGGCTTCGGGTGATTGCTTCCAACAAGGACAGGAATGTTTACTTCAACATTGTCGAGAATGAGGGCGAGGAGGAAGACTGGATATCTACTATTCTTGTTTGCTACTACCGTTTCTGCAAACGACTGCATCCGAATGAGTTCTGCAAAGTTTGATCTTTCCATTTTTTGTTTTTGGGGTTTTTTCTTGAGATTGAGAAGAATCTGAGATCGATGGAGATTGATATTGTCATTTGAGGCTCAGATTTGAGAAAAATGATGTGCATAAAGTTTGGTTTTTTTTGGTTTGGCAAAGGTCGGGTCATACGGGTTCGACCCGAGTTTGTTTTAATCGGATCGGGTTGATTCGATTAGTGCCGTGAATAGAGTCGGACGGTTCGGGTCGGGTGTAAAACCGGTTGCGGTGGGTCGGGTTGCAGCCCTAGCTGGCACAGGGGGTTCCTTTGAGCTGGCGTCACTTCAAAAAGTTTTCTTGCTTTTGACATGTAACTTGGGTTTGCATTGCTCTCAGTATTATGGTATTTGATTTGTTTTTTAAAAAGGGACACTTATAAAGAAATTCACCTTTTATGTTTGCATTTTTTAGATTTGCAAATAAGTTAATTTGCTAAAAGTAAAATTATGGAACAAAGAGAGTTGAAACTTATTTTGACAAGCTTTCTCAATATGGAGGATATAGTGAAATCATGACGGCTGGAAGTCACTGTTTAGTGATTGGAAACCCATCTGAAACAGAACTTCTAAGAGTTGATACCTTGCAGCTGACATGGGGATTGCTTGCCTGCCTGCAATAGCGTGGAGAGGATGCTTCTGTTTTTTGTTCTTCAGTTTTGGCACTAATGGGTGGCTAATACATCTGGGGCTGATTAACCTATTAAAAAAAACATCTGGGGGTTATTAAATCCAACTTGCATCATCAAGAGTTTCTGACCTTTTTTGTCTTCATTTGTAGATAATGTTACTCTGTGTCTGACTCTCCTATGTGTGAAAACTCAGCTAGCCTTTGTATTCCAATTGCTTCAAGATTTTTATTTTGGCAGAAGATAAGAATGGAACATTTGATTATTGCTATCATTGCCCTTGTTGTTCTTGTTATTTTTACTTTATTTTCCAATTTTGGGTGAGAATTTTTTTTTTTTAGGTTGCAACTTATAAGCATTAGTAACGTCTGATGCTCAAAAAGGGGATATATCTGATGTGTTAGCATCGACCTATGTAGGTATGGACGTTATCGTCCCTCGTGTTGTCCTTTATCAAAAAAATTGGAGGGTTGGCAGATATTGTGGTGGCACTATGCACAGGAATCTGTCCTATCCGACGTTCGTAAGAAATTAAAGAAAACTTCATGGAGATACCTTGGACAGCGGCTGTAAGTATATAATTTGTCGAGATGTAAACCTTATTCTGGAAATTGTGCATTTTCAACAAGCATAAGGTTTTATTTGATTTGGTTCTTATCTTGCACGTTTTCTACCGTATAACAAGCAAAGGTACTGTGTGCATGTGTGTCCTGAAGGTGATTTTAATATTTCTTTTCAGTGTCATGTTCTACACATGATTTTAGTTTTTGGCAAAGCATGTTTAGTGTCTTCATCTACTGCCCCAAGTTCCAAATAAATTGCTGCTAGTGGTAAATGGCATCTTGTTCTCCTGTGAATAGGCATGTCTGGTTTTTCAATACTTTCTTTCTTTGGGCAGCTACTATAGATTTTGATTGGCTCATTTCATGATTCCATTGTCTCTATTTCCATTTCTATTTAAGTGTTTCTCTTGTATATTGTCTGTGTACTTGGGCCATGCCTTCTGCCTGTAATTATGCTTATATGCTTCTTTTTTTTTAAGATAAAGCATTGGTTAGTTAATCAAAATGAGTAACAAGGGAAGGGCAAGGTCACTTTTTTTTATAGGTAAACAAAAATTTTATTGATCATAAAGAATAGGCATAGCCAGGAGGAAAGGGCGAGGTCATACGTTAAATCCTACAAGGATGTTTGCATAATATTTACATATTCAAATAAACAAACATAGATGGTATTTATTTTGTGTTTGATTGAAGGGCAGTCTCAATTTCTTTCCAGTTAGCTTTCTGGTACTACAATATATGTGATGTTCCTGTTGAAAAACTCATATGTCCTTTGTATTCATGGAGGATAGTTTCCACTTGCTTTTTTTTTTTTTTTTTTCAGTAAATAGGAATTTTCTTAAATATAGGTGAAGCCAAGTACATGGGACATGTATAAGAACCACACCTATGCATGACTGTCTAAAGACACAAGAAAGTCATGTACCTTCATGCCATTAAAGTCTATTACAATTGACCAATGGAATAATGTATGAAGAAAAAAAGTTCTAATCTCGTCCATTGTCTGTTCACGATCCTCAAAACTCCGACCATTCCTCTCCATCCATATGCACCACCATAGGCAAATCAGTATCATCGCTGTGATTTGAGAATTACCTCGAATGCCTTGCTAGCTGGCCAAAAAGTCAACAACCCTTCTTGGCATTACCCAAACAAGTCCCACCCTAGCAAAGATATCATTCCATAAGCTCATGGCTACATCACAATGCAATAATAGGTGATCCATAGACTCCCCACTTTTCTTACACATATAGCACCAATCCAATACCATTAATTGGCTTTTTCTTATATTATCTAAGGTAGGAATCTTCCCTAGTGAACCTGTCCATACAAAAAAAGAAGCTTTTAGGGGGCCTTAGTCTTCCATATGTTGTTCCATGGGAATGTTCTTGTAGAATGTGTCATGAGGGACTTGTAGTATCACTGTACAGTAAAATTCCCCTTCTTGGATTGTGACCTCATAATCTTATCTGCTCCTCAAATCACTCTACAAGTATAGACAAGGTTGAAGAAATCTGTAAATGTGTCAATTTTCCAATCTTGGGCAATTCTAAGGAAAGTGATATTCCACAAGAGAGATCCATGAGCTCTACTATGGAAGCCTCCTTTCTTCGGGCGATGTCGTATAGTGTTGGTTAGGCTTCTTTGAGGATTCAATCTCCACACCATAGGTCATTCCAAAATTTAATTATGGAACCATCCCCAATTGCAAAACGTGTGTATCGATGAAGATTGGACTAGCCTCTTCTTATTTGTTTCCAAAGCCCCACCAGATGCGTTCTGCTCACCTCATTCGAGCTCTATCCTCCCCAAAGTCCACCATATTTTAACTCTATAATCACCCTCCATAAAGCTCGCCGCTTTGCAGTATCTCCACAGCCATTTACCTAATAAAGCCTTGTTGAAAACCAACAAATTCCAAATTCCTAGCCCGCCTTATCGTATAGGGGTACAAACCGTAGCCCAATTCACCAAATGAAACTTGAATTCTCGTCTATTCTCCTCAAAGGAAGTCTCTTTGCAATTTCTCTATCTGGTGAGCCACTTTGCATGGTATTGGAAATAAAGATAAGAAGTAAGTCAGTAGGTTGGATAGAGTACTTTTCAACGTAACTCTTATCACATTTGGAGAGATACATGCTCTTCCAACTTGACAGTTTATGCTCCATTTTTTTCCAACACTCCATCCCAAATAGACAGCGATTTAAAGGATGCACCCATTGGAAGACCGAGATACTTCATTGGCTAGGTGGAGACGTTGCATCCCAGCATATTGGCCAAGCTCAAAACACTTGGAACATTTTCCACTGGAACTAATTCTGACTTGGTGAGATTCACTTTCAAACCCAAAGCAGCTTCAAAGCAAAGTAAAGGAGTTCGCAAGGCTTGAATATGATTATGACTAGCCCCACAAAAGACAAGAGTATCATATGCAAATAAGAGGCAAGTCATCTCAAGTGTGCCGATCCTTGCCTCCCCTATGACAAATCTAGATAAAAATCTACCTTCTACAAGACCTGCAATTATTTTACTAAAAGCTTCCATTATGAAAACAAAGAGTAATGGAGATAGGGGATCACCTTGCCTCAAATCCCTTGAACTTCCAAAGAAACCCATTGGGGTACCATTCACCAAGATAGAGAAACGTATGGTGGAGATGCAAAATTTGATCCAAGAGCACCATCTCGCTCCAAGTCCACACCTTTCGAGCATGTGTAACAAAAAATTCCAGTTTACACGATTATATGCTTTCTCCATGTCAAGTTTGCATAATAACCTAGGCTCACCCTATTTGATGCGGCTCTCCAAGCATTCATTGGCAATGAGAACCGAATCAAGGATTTGCCAACCTTAGATGAATGCATTTTGGGGCTTGGATATGATCTTCTCCAATACCTTACTCAATCGGATAGCCAATACCTTCGAAAGGATTTTGTACATTCCACTCACCAAGCTAATAGGACGAAAGTCCTTAATCTCCACCACCCCAGGCTTCTTTGGGATAAGAGTAATGAAAGTAGCAATAAGGCTTTTTTCAAAAATACCTTGTTCATGACACTCTTGGAAGGAGCTCCTCCCAACATGCCTTAAAGAAGGCCATAGTGAACCCATCAGGTCGGAGCTTTGTCACTGGCCATACTTCTCACCACCTTGCGAATCTCCTTCTCCTCAAAAGGCCTCTCTAGCCAACTTGCTTCTTGCTGATCGATCGACTAAAAAACAAGGCCATCCAAACAAGGTCTCCAAGAAATTTTTTCCGAAAGTAGTTGTGCATAGTAGTTAGTAATATGATCCGTGATCTCAGACGGATTTGATGTAATCCTCCCATCTACCAATATGGACTCAATGATATTGTGTCTTCTATGTGAATTAGCCATGCGATGGAAGAACTCGGTGCATTTATCTCCTTCTTTTAGCCATAAAGCCCTCGATTTTTATCTCTATGAGAGATGAGTTCTAGTTTTGTCTCTTGTAAACAGACAACATCCACTCTCCAACTACAAAGCTGGTTTCGTACTTTGGCGCGGTTCTCTAATTCGTTCAACCCCCTTACATTCCAAGAGACTATTTTGAGCTTCATAAAACCACCGATTTGCCCTACCCTTCATCCCACCATGACTCACACTTCCTTCATAATTTACCATACAAGTAAGTCGCTTTAATTCCCTTTCCCTTTTTTGGTTGAATGGCTCTTCATGGTTGCATTGGACTGCCCAGCTTCGATGGCAGCAAGTAAGTCCAAGAATTGATCTTCATAACCGAAACATGCGAGCCCGACACACAATTGAATCTCCTTGGCTTTAAGTAAAAATCCAATCTGATGCTATTTGTTCTTTTAGGGGGAACATTAAATTCAATGGAGTAGGTTCAAACCCATGATCATGAGCTCCCATATTTCCACTTGCTTCCCAGGCTTTGTTCTTTTGAAGATTCTATGGGAGTCGAATCCCAATTGCAGCATTAATTGATTTTTTTTTTCTTTTTCTGTTTCAGGGATGACTTGTATCGATTCACTTCATAATATAATGGAAACTCCAGTCTCTTGTAGAAGTCACAACTCCAGAAAACTATTAATAGTGACCACTTTCTTAATAGTGGTAATCCTGAATGTTTTCATAGTTTAGAAACAGGATCGGCACACCTATTGAGAGTTTGATATGCATTTGGTCGGGAGAAATTGTCAAGTAGTCCTTTTGGCTGAGGAGGTTGGGTTTGGAGTTGATGATTTGGTGGGAGTGATTGATAGGAGGGACGGTAAAGCAATTGCTGGAGGTTCTGGAGAGCATATGGTTATCTCTGATGTTTCTCCTCAAAGCCTGTTTTATATGGATGTTCATGCGAGTGCTAACTGTGGTCAAGAAGTGTGCATAAACCTACATAAAGTAGTGGAAGCAATGGATTACTGTGACATGTCAATCTTTTTCATGAATATGAGCGATGTTAGTGATTTTTTGGGTTTATCTTTTGCGGGCATCTCAGTGGAAGTAATTGCTTGTAGGACCCAAAAGAGCTTGAATTACCCAATGTGCACTTGCGGGAAACTCCTTGCCGAGGGCCTGTGCACCCCCGGGATTAGTCAGGATGCTGTTTCCGGACACCCAGTGCCAATAAAAAAAAGGTTTTTTTTGGGGTGGCATGTGTGAAGAGTTTGTCTTCCCTTGGAAGAGTATTTGGAAGGTTAAGGTGCCAAATAAGGTGGAGGTTGTTTCCTTCTATAGCATCCCTTGTGTTGATTCATTTGTTACTCCAATGTCCTATTGATCATTAAATGTGATCTCTTGTTCTCATTGTTGAGAATCACATGGGTCATGCCCAAGACACTGGTAGATTTGCTAGCTTGTTGGAATGGAATGTCGTGCCGTTATGTCCCTTGTCTTAGAGAGAGAAATTCATCAACAATTGACTAATTGAGTCTATTTTGGCTCTCTCGCTTTTTTTTTTTTTTTTCTTTTGCAAATCCTTTTTTTAAATGGATAGGGAATTCTAACAGTTCTTTTGTTTTGTTGAAATAAATTTTTGTAATCTATGATGTTATGTTTAGGCTTTTCTCTTGTATTATTGTATACTCCATGTGCACTTGGTAAATACCTGTCTTTTTCAATGAGTTTTGGGTGTGATGCTTGGGACCATGACAATTTCAATATATTGGGTGGGAAATATACCTTAATAATTTTGTTTCTCTTGTATAATTACTTTGTGACAGGTGTGGCCTACTTATTCGATAATTTACCTATTTTTTATAGGAAATATAATTGTTTGAACATTTTAGTCTTGTAAATTTAAGTTTTCCAGTAAAAATTCTGAGTGTATATATATCTTTCCCTTTTTTTGCCTGAATACAGAAGTTATCGTCGGAAATATGTAAATTTGTACAGAACTAAATTGGAGTTTCTTCGACAAGAACAGGTGATGTTACTTTCCTCGATGAAACATGTGTGTGGTCTTACTTTCTGGCCAAACCAATATTTTGACTTCTGTTAATATTTGTTTATCTCATCTGTTTCCTATCCTCTGGCAATGCTAAGGGGCTCTTGCATTTGCCAAAAGTGCGTTTTTTAGATGTTGGTGACGATGCCTCGTGTGTGGTACAACTAGATTGTGTATGGCACAGTGTTGGATGCTTATTATAGCTTGAGGAAACGATTTGACTCAGTAGTTGAAATTCTGGCTGAATTGGATACACTATTCGCTGTGTTGTAAAAAAAAATAAAAATAGAAGCTTTTGCAAACGCCATTTACATTCGTTTTTTTTTTATCAATTGCTGATCCTTTTCTTAGTATGGTAGAATGTTCTCACTGTGGATGCCTTAAATTTTATGGTTTTGATATGTGGATTTTAATGTCATATTGATATGGCATTAGTGCTTCGTCCATACTTGCTCACCTGCTAGCTAGTTAATGCTTTTCAATTTGTATTATTAGTCAATTGATGTAGATATAATTCGGGAATTGGAGCAAATGGAGAAAGAATCAGATATTGATGATATTTTAACTTATAGAACTGCTGCCGAACGTGAACTGGAGGTATGAGTTCTGCTGATATGTTGAGTTTGAAATTAAATGCATCTACTGTTCTGTGAATTTTTGAGACAATTTTTGGAAAAGAAGCATCCATCTGAAAAAATTTGATCTCCCTGGCTTCATTCTATGTTTTCTGACAGTAGGACCATTGTCTTAATTTTTCATGTTTAATGTGCTACAGGAATTTTCCTCGAAGTCTTCCACATCCAGCATGGGAATGAATGATTCTGGTATTAGTGTGGAGAAGTCACGAAATGATGACTATTCAATAGGCAAATCCCGAGGATGGTTAAATTGGCTCTCCCGTGGTATGCTTGGCGCTGGTGGAACAGATGATTCTAGTCAATTCTCTGGTGTTGTTTCTGAAGAACTTATAAAGGTACCCGTGCTCCCTGTCTCCTACTTAAAAAAAGAAATTGTTGTGAAAAGCTAACATCAACCTCTGGCTTTGAGCTATGTTATGGGAAGTCACCGCTGCCACCCTTATCCAGTGACCATTCTGAGTTTTTGTACAGGATATTTATGAAGCAACCGAATTCCGTCCTAGTCTTTTATCCAATGGTGATGATGTTGCGAATGATAAGACCTATCTATTTGCAATCAAGTTCAGCATTTGTCAGATTTCTGCAACACTGAAAAGCATGTATGGATGCCCCTCTTCCGTACTCTCTGGACAAACATTTATGTTGTGATTTCTTGCACATAATAGTGAAATCAACAGCCTCCGTTACCAGTTTCTTATGCCTCTTCTCTTGGCATGACTCAAGCCCAAGCAACCTGACTAAAAAAGTTACTTTGGAAGGCACTAGCATTCTTACAAAGGAGTATAAGATAATCAACGGATTCACCACTCTTACATGTGCAGCACCAACCAATAACAAAAATATTTATTTTCCTTAGATTATCAATGGCGAGAATATTTCCTTAGCATTCTTGAAATTAATATTTTCTGACACTCATCTTGGCTCAAACCTCCAGAATAACAAATGGGTTGGGCAATGTCGTACTTTTGGTTCGGGCTTGTTTAACAGACATGCTTGAACTTGTAGCCACCATGGATCTGTTGTGTGTGCCTGGACTTTTCGAATAGTCTTGTTTATTTACAGCCTTAATCACATCTGTGGTTTGTGACACAGTCTCTCTCTCTCGTCCATCTAATTTCCAAAACCACTGCTATGGGTTTTTAATATTAATTAGTTACACGATTGAGAATCATGGTGTGCATGAAAATTATAATTTTCTATAAATTATATTGTTTGATAGCTCCTTCATATATAATTTCTAGCTGTTTAAAAATATCCGCTCCTTAATCTGCAAGTTGAACTTGTAGCTGCTTGGGTCCCAGCTGATTTATAAATGAGCCTGACCATAAGATTTGCTCACAACCTATTTGTCATCGGTAGTTATCAAAAGAAAAAGAAAAGACAAAGAAATAACCTCTTTGTCGCCGGCTTGTACACTTTAATCACATTGGTCTAATCAATTAAACAAATGGGCTGAGCAATCTCGTATTTCTTTGTCTTTAAGGATTTAAGGGTGTTTAATAGAGCATTACTTGGGAAATGGCTTTGGAGATATCATTTGGAGAGTAAAGCCCTTTGGAAACATGTGATAGAAGTAATATATGGAAGTTTATGGGGAGGTTGGTGTTCTAAGGTAGCTAGTGGAGCTTATGGGGTTAGTTTGTGGAAATTTATTAGAAAAGGATGGGATTCCTTCTCCAATTATTTCAGATTGAAGGTGGGTGATGGAAAGAGGATTCTCTTTTGGCATGATCTGTGGTGTGGGGATACTGCTCTCAAGCTGGAATTTCCTTCTCTTTTTAGAATTGCTAGGGATCATAATGCATCTATTTATGATTCTTATTGCAGCAGAAACAACAAGGTTGAATGGAATATCATTTTTACAAGGGACGTTAATGACTGGGAAGTGGATGAAGTTAAGGCTCTGCTGGTAAAACTTTACAGTTCTAAGTTGGTGCTTGAAAGAGAAGATAGTATGGAGTGGATTGCTGCTGGAAATGCTAAGTTTTCAGTCTCAACTTACTACAGAATGCTGTCAAGCCTTAGTAATTGTGAGTTCCCTTGGAAAAGTATTTGGAAAGTAAAAGTTCCCTCTAAGGTTGCTTTTTTCTGTTGGGTGGCATCTTTGGGTAAAGTATTGACTACAGATAATCTTAGAAGGAGAGGTATGCTTATTGCTGATTGGTGTGTTATGTGTAAACGGGATGGTGAATCAGTTAATCACCTTTTTCTTCACTGTGAAGTGACTAGTTATTTGTGGAATGAGGTTTTGAGTTGGATAGGATTACAGTGGGTAATGCCTAAAGATGTGGTGGATCTGTTGGTAGGGTGGAAGTTTGGGAAGGGCTGTAAAAAGGCGGCGAGAGTTTGGAAGATGATTCCTCCTTGTCTTATGTGGTGCATTTGGCTTGAAAGAAATGAGAGATGCTTTGAAGATAAAGAACGTTCATTGGGAGAGCTTAGGGATTTGTTCTTGAGCACTTTGAGCTCTTGGGTTAAAGCTTTTGTAATGGAGGATAATTTTCTGCTTTTGTTTTAGTTTTCTGGTGTTAGTTTTTTTTTTTTTTGGAAGTTGTAGGTGTTTCCTTTGTATACGTCCTGTGTACTTGGGCTTATGCCTATTTCTTTGAATAAAATTATTACTTATCAAAAAATTATTGGGGTTGGTCATGTGTGGTTGTTTATTTTCTTTTTCATTAGTTTCTCTGATTCAATTACCATGTACTTCAATTTTTCAGGAAGTGCAGGCAAGGAGTTGTTGATTTACTTCTTCATGGAGTAACTATTGAGTGTAAACTTTGCAAAGAATGTGCAACCATCACTGCCGTGGTTGACTCGGGGGAGATGGTTTATCCATGTAGCAAGAAAGTCATTCTACTTATGAAAATGGTTTGTAGCTCTGCATGTCTTCTGTACATCTGGCCTTTTTTTTAAATTTTGTGGAAAATAATGTGCCCTTTTCGGCAAGAAAGTGCACATTTTTCTTAAACCAGTTGCCTCGTGGATGCTATTGACAATGATAACACTTACGAAACTTCTGTGATTGACTTTATTTATTTGTAGCCCATTTTTGAGGAAGTAGTACTGGATAGTAAGCATCCCTCCTGTACCATCCAGGTGGATGTGTCACCCAACCATGACGTTGAATTTTCAGTAAAGGTATTTCTCCATTTGTTACTCTTAATCCAATGGTCTAAGCAAATGAGTCTTCACTCTTTGTTTCTTGCCTTGGTTTGGTTCATATTTCTTTTGATTCAACTTCTTACAAACAGATTCACGTTATTCTGCCTGGGTGGTGTTTAAAGCCTGACTTCACTTAATAATTTTTTGAGATTGGGTTACACACACCACCATATTACTTAGATTTCTCTACCTTGTTGCTCATAAAAAAAAAAAACTTCTAACAGTTTCTGTATCATGAACTTTGTCTTCAGGGCATGTTTCAGCCACTTGAAGTTACTTTTGATGCAGAATGCCTTGTGAGTTTCATGAATTTCTTTGATGTGTTAAAATCCATAAGTTTTCAGCATGAAAGGGTAAGCATTACTTTTTCTTATAAGTAGCCCATTCTGTTACTTTCAATTCCTAATTGGCGTTCTTGCTTCTTCTATCCTTCCAGTAGTGAGCTTATTTGTTTAGGGCTTTAAAATGCTATTGTTGCATATTTTAGGGGTCAAAATATCACGAACCGGCCTTGTTTTTGTATTTATCATTCTCAAATCCAAATTTATATCTTTAAAGGGTTGTTGAGCACATCGTGCTTAATGTTTGGGGAAGAAAAATTTAATGGTAGAAAATTACGAGGATTGTGCTGGAAGAATTAGAATGAATTTGCATTTCTTATATTATTAGCTCACCATTTCCTGTGTTGATCTATTATGATTTTTTTGTTATTGTGTCCATATTTTGATGGGAAAATAAAGCACCCCCATTGTTTCTTTCTCTTGTTCTCATTGATTTGTTTGAGTCTTTGGATAATGATTTGGTTTAGCACTGCACTCTTGGTTTTATTGTTTTGTTTCCAGTTTCTTTAGCTTGTTTAGGTCTAATTTGTTGAGGAAAAAGTCACTTTTATTCTTGATGTAGAATCCCAAGAAGAAAAAGTTGGTTATGGAACAAAAGCACGAATTAATCTTTGTTTTGTCATAATAGTTAATGATGACCAGACTTAACAAGTGCTAGCGAGTCCCAAGGTTCATTCACTAGCAGTTTCCAAACTTTATTTGTTTTTCAACAGTAATGGTCACAAAATAAACCCTTTCACATTTTATGTGGAAATGTACTGTGTATACGACAACATAACATGCCGAAATCGAGAAGAGTTTCTGAATAATTATTCTGTGGAATTACTTTCCTTTCTCTTTGATCTTATTTTGGAAGGCACATGGCACATGCTAATGTGAGGCAGCCCTTTGATTTCTTGATTAGGGTTCTAACCATCACTGCAGGTAGGGTAAAATGTAATTCCCCAGTTTTACTCTAAGATGGTAGTTAATGGGGATCCCACATTGCATTGGCTGTGTTTGTTTTGGGGTTTAGAAATCATTGCCTGAAGCAAAAGATGTTACTGTCAAAGACTATGAAGCTGTTTCATGAGTTTTTAGTCATCTTATTGTCATCCTATGTGCACTTTTGAGGGTTTTGACAAATGTGGCAAAATCAACTACGAATGTGGTGAGGTCACATTATATGTTTACAAGAAACAAAATTGGAGTTTATCTCTTTAAGCATCATTAGGAGTTTATGGGCATGCAATTAGGTGGGTTGGCACTAGCTACCCTTGAATGGAGCATCGGGGGACATTCTAGTGATGTGGGATAAACGGGTGGTGGAAAAGGTGGAAGATCACATGGGAGATTTCATGGTGGCTTGCTTGTATAAGAATGTTGAGGATGGCTTCTAGTGGGAGGTGTCTATGGTCCTAATATAGATCAAGCAAGACGACTTTTATGGGACAAGTTGGCCAGTCTATGTAGCATCTGAGATATGCCTTGGTGTATGGGGGTTATTTTAATGTCACTCATTTCCTGAGTGAAAGATCGGGTGGTTCCAACTACAATTCAGCAATGGTAGACTTTTCTAAGTTCATTCTGACCAATATCTTAAGCCCATTCCAAACCTCATTTAAAAGCGTCTTCCCTGACTATGCTCGGACCACTTTCCCATCCTTATTGACCGTGGAGGAATATATGGAGGTCCAAGGTACTTCAAATTCGAGAACATGTGGTTGAAATCTGAGAGCTTTATTGACCGAGTTAAACAATGGACTTTTTTTTTTTTTTAGTACGAAGTTTTATTAGAAATGAATGTATAGGTGAGGCCATGTACACAGGAAGTATACAAAAGAAAACACCTAAGTACGTTCTAGGAAATGGAAAATAATGGTGGACTTCTTATAAATTCCAAGAACTCTAAATTATATTCTGGCATGTAAATTGAAGGCATTGACAAAATATTTGAAGAGCTGGAATGAACTGCCATTTGGTAATGTGGAAGGCCAAAAGAAACTACTGGAGGAACTTAAGGGTCTAGAGAACATATTGGAGGTAAGGGAAATGTTAAAAGTGGAAAGGGCTCGCAAAACTCAAGTGTCTGTAGAACTTGTACAGTTAACATGGCAGTGTCCTTAGTTTTGACTAGATTTCTCTCTGCTTTTACTCTTTTATTCTTTTGTTCATTGTTTCCTAAAATTCCTGTTTTAAAAATAATAATTGCTCAATATATGTTTCTTAAAATTCTTGATGTTTCAATAAGATGCAAAATCGAATACTGACTGCTGTACAAGATATAATATAAAGGAAGTCTTAGTATTATTATTTGACTGTCCTTCATTATTCAGGGTGCTTTGTTTCAAAAGTTAGTATGATGATTTTAACAGTAACACCTGCTCTGCTGCAGGTCCTCTCATCACTCAATGGTTTTGAAAATGTCAGTGCTAGACTCTTATCGAAAGCTGAGTAAGTTTTCTTGTTTACAGTTGAGATGTTGTACCACTTTTATGCTATGAGAACCATATATATTATTGGAGGGGTGGTATTCATTTTTTAGGACTGCTATTAGAGCTTTCCATTCTAATTTCTAGGTGATATTGTTGTGATCTGTATAAAATCTATACTGCAAACATGTAGGCTGTAATATCAATGTCAATATTTTTGCAGATATGTTTTATCAAGTGATAAGAAAGTGAAGTGGGATATCAGTATCATCAATATCGTCCTCAATGTTCCTTGGAGAATTTCTGAGGAATTTAACTTGGTACTTTCTTCTTTTACCATGTCTCCACTGCACAGTGTCTTAACATTGACAGAGTTTATGTTTTGGCGAGTGTATGTGGTTCTTTGTGTTTAGTTCAAATGCACTTATCCCTCCCAGTGACCTAGAAATCAGAAAATGTGAAACGTATTCTTTTTTTATTTTTCTTTGAAAGTGATGCCTGCCCATGTTAAAAGGTGGTATGGATGCTGAAAAATTGAGTTGTTCCACTTCCTTTCTAATACAAACATTTGTAGTGTAATGCCCTGATGGAAGCCTAAGCCACATTTGGGCTATATTCCAAAATGACTAGTCAATGGTACAGTTGGAGCCCCATTGCAATCATATTAAAGAGCTAGAACTTCTCCCCCCCAAGCAATGTGGGATACCATGCACCACCTACACAAACTACTAACATTAAAAAAAAAAAAAAAAAAAAAAAAAACTATACTTGGTGGGTGTTCATAGTCCAGTCTGCGAATAGGTTTATGATCTTTAATTTATATGTTTTTTCTTATATATCTTATTTTTACTGTGATTTTCTGACAGGTACTTGCAGTTGGGGCTCTTCATTTCATATCAAAACCTGTGGAACAACCTAGTAACCTGAAAAATTTCTTAAATTCAACTCCCACCTCTAACTTATCTTTGAGCATCAATCTTCCAGATCTTTACGATCACTTTGAAGTCCAACTAAATGATTTCGAGGTCAGTTTTTTCCTTTAATCTGTCAGATATTCTGAAAATGAAAGATTTCTTAGCAGGAAAGTAAGACCAAGATTTATGTTATGCAGATGAAGATTAGTATGCATAGTCATACTCAAACAATCCTTGAGAAATGTTGTCCTTCTATTACTGTCATATCTTGCGCTATCCTAGATGAATCTATATTCAAACAGTTGGAGGTAAGTTTTAATTTGGATCATATTAAAAGCCGGCGTGTATTTATTGTAGTACTTCATTGATGTTGTGCATTTGTGTGCTTGATATACATTGTTGGCCAAGAAATTGATCGCTTAAGCTTTTTGAATTTACAGCCTTCAAGGTGTCCTTGGTTCAAGTGTCTGTAAACCCCTTTACCTGGTGCCAATAAAAAAAAAAGTGTTTCTAGCCCCCTTTCTCTTAGTTTTTTGTATCGTGCATGTCTAAGGCTGCATATGGGGGAATATTAGTGTGGATGAGTTGGATATACATTGTTGGCCCACCTCCAAATAACTTAGGGCCCGTTTGGAACTTGGACTGAACTGAGATCAACTCAGTTCAGTTTAATTTTAAGCTGAGTCTAACGTCCAAACACCCAACTCTCAAATCACTAAACTTATCTCAACTCAAAATCTCTTTACATGTGGGACCTACAACCTTTTTCAACTCAACACCTAGTTACACGCGGGACCCACAACCTTTTTCAACTTCCCATAAATACATCTAAATTTATCATAACATCCAAACACATCTAAACTTATCATAGGTGGGCTCTACAAAATTCACTCCACCATCTCAACTCACTACTATTCATAAGGAACTCAACTCATCTCAACATCCAAACGGGCCTTAAGCTTCTAGGTTTGATTGCATCTAATTGTTGTGAACTAAATAAAGCTATCATTCTTGTTTTGGATTTTGGATTTGTAACAATTGTATGAGATGTTTGAAAGCTAGTAATATATAGCCTCCCTTATGCTTATTATTCTTTACTTCTCCTAATAGTTCTTCAATCCTTGAGAATCACATATTTTTTATAAGTAAAAAAATGTGAGTTTCTGGTTTGATGCCTATTAAAGGAATTTTGCATCACTTTTCCCTTGAACAAGACTTGAATTGCAATCTATATTTCCAAGTTTGAGCTACTTGACTGATTGGCATTGGATTATTTATGCCGCATTCTTAGATGTTCAGCAAGTGGTAAAAGTGGTTTGAAAAAGAGTTTAGGTTGTTGAAGTTAGGGGTGCTACTTGCCCCTAGTGGGAGAGCAGCAAGGTGCCCCGCCCTAGCATGGCGGGGGGGCGAGTTGGGCCTCGGCCCCATCACTCTTGGCCGGGTGCCCCGGGTGGATTGGCCCCCTGGGCCGTTGATGGAGATGCAAGACGAGCCATTCGCAATGCTACTAGGCGAGCTAGGCACTCAGAGGCTAGGAGGGTTGCATTGGGGTGCATGCACGGTTCGGGTGGTGAGGTGATGGGCATTCAAGACAAGTGCAACTAGAGGAGTCTCAAGTGTTAGCCAATTCCTTGATTTTAGGGATTGGATGACAAGATGACAAATATCTTAATTTTAAGCCACATGTCCTTTATTTTAGGAATTTATCTATTATTTCCATTATTTTAGACATTTGAATTATTTCCTTCAACTTAAGAGTTTGATTTGTTTTAGGATTAGAAATTCAAAGAGTTGGTTTTGTTTTGGAATTAGGAATTCAAAGAGTTTGATTTGTTTTGGGATTAGGAATTCAAAAGAGGTTGGGGGAGGACTAGCCAAACCCTACTACTATATATTTGGCCTTTTGGCTTGTAATTCATCATTAAGCTATTTTGAATGAATGAGAACTTTCTCTTTCAATCTTTTGAGAATTAAGTGCTAGCTTGAGTTAGTCTTAATTTTCACCAACCAACCCATTGAGATCTTTGTGTTGCCTTGAGGTAACCCTAGATTCAACCATCCAACACACCACAAACACGTGAGTGAGAGTGAGGCTTCTATCAGCCGTCCGCCCACCCATAGGCCTTAAACAACGCAATATCCAAAAATCGAACCCCCCAAACATCGAAACTCAAACCCCCAAAAATCAAACTCTACAGCATCCAAAACGCATCCACATCCTCAATTGAAACAATCCCATCCTCCATTGCAAAAAATAAAACAGACATATTTCGGAATTTCAAAGAAATTAGGGTAATGAAGTTGAAAGAAGCTTTTGGGGGGGCCTTAGTCTTCCATATGTCATAAGAGACGTATAGTATGACTATACAGTAAAGTTCCCCTTCTTAGATGGTGACCACATCATCTTATCTGCTCCTTTAGTCACTCTACATTTGTACACAAGATTCAAGAAATCTGTAAATGTGTCAATTTCCCAATCTTGGGAAGCTCTAAGGAACATAATATTCATTGGGGAGAGCCACTAGAGATATCCATAAGCTTTGCTACAGTAGCCGCCTTTTTTTGTGCAATGCTGTATAGTATTGGGTAGGCTTCTTTGAGGATTCGATCTCCACACCATAAGTCATTCCAGAATTTAATTCTAGAGCTATCCCCAACTATAAATCATGTTGATTGATGGAGATTGGTCCAGCCTCTTCTTATGTGTTTTCAAAGCCCCACTCCATGTGGTCCACTCACCTCATTCGAGCACCATCCTCCCCACAGTCCACCATATTTTAAATCTATGGTCACCCACCTCAAAACTCCCATCTCTTCGGGATATCTCCATAACCACTTACCCAATAAAGCCTTGTTGAAAACAAGAAATTCCAAATTCCCAACCACCTTTGTGTATAGGGGTACAAACTGTAGCCCAATTCACCAAATGAAACTTGAATTCTTCTTGTATTCCCCCCATAGGATATCTCTTTGCAATTTCTCTAATCGATGAGCCACCTTGCTTGGTATTAGAAATAAAGATAACTAACTAGACAGGTTGGATAGAGTACTTTTGATCAACGTAACTCTACCACTTTTGGACAAATAAAGCCTCTTCCACTTCGCTAGTTTGCGTTCCATTTTTTCCAACACCCCATCCCAAATAGATTGTGACTTATAAACCAAATGGAAGATCGAGATACTTCATTGGCAGAGTGGAGACTTTGCACCCCAAGATATTGGCCAAGCTCAAAACACTTGGAACATTTCCAACTGGAACTAATTCTGACTTATAAGATTAATTTTCGAGCCCAATACTGCCTCAAAACGAAGTAAAAGAGCCCACAAAGCTTGAATGTGATTACCAATGGCCCCACAGAATACAAGAGCGTCATCTGCAAGTAAGAGGTGGGTCATCTCAAGTGTGTCGATTCGTGCATCCCCAGCAATAAAGCCAGAAGAAATCCCCTTCCATGAGACCTATGATCATTTTACTAATGAAAACAAATAGTAATGGAGATAAGGGATCACCTTGCTTCAAACCCCACGAACTGCTAAAGAAACTCATTGGGGTACCGTTCACCACCAATTCCTATTGAGATGGTTCCTGTGGGTACGGTCTCTAATATCATAAGCTTAGCAAGTCTGATGGATTGCAAGGTGTCTTCTCTCCCAATGAAATATTTGGGCCTTCCGTTGGGAGCAACTTTCAAGAATAAAGCTACACGGGATGGGGTAGTGGAAAAGATAGAAAAAAGGTTGGCTGGTTGGAAACGGATGTATTTATCAAAAGGAGGCCGACTCACTCTTATTAAGAGTACTCTCACTAATCTACCTACATATTTTTTATCTCTATTTCCTTTGCCTGTACGGGTGGTGAACAGAATGGAGAAACTCTTTAGGGCTTTCTTATGGGGAGGCATGGGGGAGGAGAAGAAATTTCATCTAGTCAGATGGAAGACTGTATGTGACTCAGTTGTGAATGGGGGTTTGGGAGTGTGTAACTTGAGAACCTTCAATAAAGCCTTATTGGGAAAATGGCTTTAGAGATATCACTTAGAGGGGGGATCACTGTGGAAGGATATTATTGATGCTAGATATGGTGTCGCTTGGGGTGGTTGGTGCTCTAAGGAAGTGAGAGGAGGGTATGGAGTGGGTTTATGGAAGTATATAAGGAAGGGGTGGCCATGTTTTGCAAATAAAATTTGTTTTGTAGTTGGTGATGGTATTCGTATCAGATTTTGGCAAGATGTGTGGTGTGGAGATCAAGCATTGGAAAGGGCTTTTCCGGCCTTATACCGTATTGCAGTTAATAGGGAGGCGTCAGTGGCAGAAGTGCGTTTATTCTCGCATGGTGCGCACCAGTGGAATATTCTCTTTAATAGGGATTTGCATGATTGGGAAGTACCTATGGTTTCAGAATTTTTCAGCTTATTATATTCTAAGGAGATTACTATGGCACAACAAGATAGTTTGAAATGGCGGTCTAGTAACCACAAATAATTTACAGTTAGGGCATTTTATAGCATCTTGACAACACAACTTGATATTACTCCGTTCCCTTGGAAGAATATTTGGAGGTCCCGTGTGCCTTCTAAAGTTGCTTTTTTTGTTTGGTGTGCGGCTCTCGGGAAGATATTGACCACGGACAATTTGAGGAAGAGAGGATGTGTAGTGTTGGATTGGTGTTACATGTGTAAGAAAAATGGAGAATCGGTTGACCATCTCTTACTACACTGTGAGGTAACAAGGATGTTGTGGGATGAGATCTTTCTGAGGGTTGATGTTGCTTGGGTTATGCCTAAGAGGGTGGTGGATTTGTTGGGTTGTTGGTCAAAGTTGCAAGGTTGCCCTCAAGTGGCAATAGTGTGGAAGATGATTCCGTTGTGTATTATGTGGTGTCTTTGGACGGAACGGAATGCGCGGTGCTTTGAAGATAGGGAACGTACAATAACCGAGTTGAAGAATTTTTTCTTTCACACTCTTATGTGTTGGTTTTGCACTATTGTATTACATGGGGATAATATTCATGATTTCTTGTATTTAATTTATCGTTCTTAGAATGTATTTAGGAGTTCTTATGTATACTTCCTGTGTACAAAGGTTATGCCTATTTCATTAATATATATAATATCTATCTTTTACTGATCAAAAAAAAAAAAAAAACTATTCAATAAGGCAATCTTGTACCAACAATTTTTCTACTTTTCACTTCACTTTTCACTTTTGGCCATTTTGTAAAAAGCATATGATGGCATAGGTACAGGATGAATATGAACTTCATAGGTGCCCGATGATAAGAATAACCCCTTAAATTTCTTTAGTTCTTTATTTTCAAACGAGGGAATATTTCATAATCCAAATATTTGCACAGCCACTTTTTTTTGGGCGAACTGCAAATCGTCTTCTACCCTTACTTTGGGCCATGCAAACTTTTGAAGCCACCAAATATAGTGGATTTGTAAATAGGATAACATATACTTGGCTAGAATGTTCCGCCTGAGAAAATTCTAGTTCATTCTGAGTTTTCTATTTCTCCACTATGTCTGTAAGGTTGACAAATGCAAAAGCATGTTTTTAATGTGATAATAGGCTTTCTTTACCCCGTCAGTTTATGGACCCTAAATCCATTACTTCTATGTGCAATTTAAGCTCCTATGCAATGATTTAGTATTCTAGTCACATCTTTAACCCTAGTTGCCCTACTTGTTCACTTCCAAATACTTCTCCCATATAGACTCTCTCAACTCCTCTAGATCCCCCCTACTTCGCATTTTACAGCACCTATATCCTTTTCTACCTACATGAGAGGGAACTTCTTAATATCTTACCAGCCTTTATCTTAGCTTTCACTAAACCAGATTTTTGAACCAATAAATCCACTATTTGTGTGATTCAACAAAAGCTTTCCTCCACGTGACGCCTTGGTCCCACATTGAGAATCAGAGTGGATAGCTGATGTAGGGGGATTCGAGTTCGAATCCGAGACCGATGAGGCTCAGTTGACAGATGCTGCATTAAAAGCACTGGACTACTTAGAGAAAGTAGACCAGTGCAAAGTAGGCGGGAAGAGATAAAGATTTGGGCAAGGAGCGACAGATTTGGGCAAGGAGACTTATCCCTCGGGTGGGCGAGGAGACTTATCCCTCTATTGGGCGAGGAGATTTATCTCTTGGGAGAAGATGAAGGGCCACTTCCTTTTGGCTACACTCAAACTCTGTTTTAGCGACTTCACTCGTTGAGGTAGGGCACGAGATCGGTAGATGATTACATGGAAGAGTTCTATCAATTGATAGCCTGGAATGATCTATCTGAGACAGAAGAGTAGATGGCGGCACGGTAGTTAGGCAGATTGCGATAGTCCCTGCAGGATGTTCTCAGCCTTCACGTGCTGTGGATAGTTTCTGAAACATACCAACGTGCACTTGTCATGGAGAAGCAGTAGAACAGGAGGCCAGTGATCAGAAGAGATCAAAGTAGCGGAGCAATTCGCCTTCAAGAACCTCGTCCCACTGATGGAAGCCTCACTCGCGCTTATGTGTTTAAAGTCGTGTTGGATGGATGAATCAAGGACTACCTCAAGGCAACACCAAGATCCGAATGGTCGGAAGATGAAAATCAAGACTTACTCGCTCTAGCACTCAATTCTCAAAAATTACGGTGACAAACCATAAGCTTCACTTTTATTGAAAATAGCATAATAAATCAATTACAATACAAAACCAAAATAAATGGTACTAGGGTTCGGCTAGTCCTCCCCCAGTTATTCCCTCTAACAACTTCTTTTGAAATCACAATTTCAAAACAAATCAAACTTTTAAAATTAAGGAAACAATCCTAACAACTCCTAAAATAAAGAAAACAAATTAACTAAATAACAAATGGATAAACTTCTAAATTTGAAGAAGCAAAACTTGGTCATCATCCTCCAAATCGCCTCATCCCCTAAAATCAAGGGCTTTGCCTCATCCTCAAAATTTGCCAACAACTCGATTAACCTCCAGGTGGCAAGCGGTTGGTCCTCCGTGGCCTTACTTTGTGCTCCCAAAGCCTCACCCTCCGAGCCATGCAAGCACCCTAAAGCCTCCCTCCTAGCCTCGGCACATCTAGCCCCTCCTAGTGGCATTGTGGATAGCCCTTCTTGCATCTCCATCATCCGCCCAGCAACTTCCATAGGGTCAGAGTTCTAACTCTAATATTAGATGTTTCAGATGTGGTGAACACATAGAGCGACTGAGTGCAGGAAGCCTGCTAATCAGAATGACAAAAATCTCCTATTTGTGGAAGACGTGGTAGAAGAAATTGTGGAGATTGGAGAGCCTGTGTACGATGATAATGAGGATGGAAGCGTGTTGTATGGTGATGGTCATGAGACCCTGGTCGTTCGCAAGAGTCTACTGACTCCCAGGGGTGACTCAGGGGATGATTGGTTGAGAACCAATATTTTCCACACGATCTGCACAGTTGCTAATAAAGTCTACAAGATGATCATTGACATAGGCAGTTGTGAGAACGTGGTGTCTGAAGAGGTTGTCCAGAAATTACAGTTGAAGACAGATCGTCACCCCAAGTCGGACAAATTGTCGTGGCTGAATAAAGGCACTGAGGTAACAATAGATAGGCGATGCTTATTGTCTTTTTTGATCAGCAGATAATATTTTGATAATGCTTGGTATGATATCATATCTATGGATGCTTGTCATGTATTGTTAAACAGGCCTTGGCAGTACGATCGCAATGTTATTTATAACGGGTGGAAGAATAAGTATTCCCTTAGTATCAAAGGGAAAAAGATTGTGTTGGCACCTCACAGGAAAGGAACCACTCCTACCCTGGTAGCCATTAGTACTAACTTGCTTTCCATGTCTAGGTTTATAGAGAAAATTGAACATTAAGATGTGATTTACACCCAACTACCTTGTGGGAATAGTGCAGCAATCGTGAGCTCAAATTTACCAACAGAGGTGCAACAGCTGCTAGTAGAGTTTTCTGACCTAATGCCAGAAGATCTTCCTCCTAGGCTACCGACTATGAGGGATATTCAGCATCAATTAACCTTGTTCCGGGGTCAAGTTTGCCAAATCAACCTACATATCACCTTAGTCCTAAGGAATTTGAAGAGTTACAGTATCATGTGGTGGAGCTATTGGAGAGGATCTATATCCGTTAGATCATGAGCCCATATGCAGTCCTTACCCTGATGATACCAAAGAAAGATGGTTTATGGCGTATGTGTCTTGACAACTGAGCAATTAATAGAATCACAGTGAAGTATAGGTTTCCCATTCCACACCTGGATGATATGTTGAATCAATTGTCCGATTCTAAAGTCTTATAAAAAATTGAACTTAAAAGCAGATACCACTAGATCAGGATAAGGCTTGGAGATGAGTGGAAGACGACGTTTAAGACGCAGCATGGATTGTATAAATGGATGGTCATGCCTTTTGGGCTGTCCAATGTGCCCATTTATGAGGTTTATGCAATAGGTTTTACGACCCTTTATGGGGAAATTTGTTATAGTTTACTTCAACGATATCTTCATTTGTAGTCCGACATGGGCATCAAAACTTTGATCACCTCCGAGCTGTTTTTGATATGTTGAGAACAAAGCGTCTGTTCATCAATCAGAAGAGTGTTCTTTCTTCACTACTTCTGTAAATTTCCTTGGTTTTGTTGTGTCTGTTTATGCAGATCAGTCAAAGATAGATGCGGTTTTGGAGTGGCCCAAACCTAAGATCTTGCACAATGTCAGGAGTTTCCATGGATTCGCGTCCTTCTACCGCTGGTTCATAAAAAACTTCAACACTTTGATTGCCCCTATCACATAGTGCCTCAAGGGGTGTGACTTTCAGTAATTTGAGGAGGCCGGTTTTCAACTGGTCAAGCAGAATATGACAGAGACACCATTCTTAGCACTTCCAGATTTTGATAAGGTGTTCGAAGTTAATTGTGATGCATCTTAGGTTGGCATTGGTGGTATTTTGAGTCAAAAGGGGTGGCCGATAGCCTTTTTCAGTGAGAAGCTGTTAGGGTCAAAGAAGAATTATTCCACTTATGATTTAGAGTTCTACGCCATAGTTCAGTCCCTAAAACATTGGTGTCACTAATTGGTACAGAGGGAGTTCATCCTTATCATTGACCACGAGGCCTTGAAGTACATCAATGGCCAACACAAGTTGAGCAGGCAGCATGCTAAGTGGATAGCATACTTGCAGGAGTTTACATTTTCGCTGAGGCACCAATCAAGAAGTTTGAACTGGGTTGCAGACGCGTTAAGCCGGCTAGTGTGTTAGGACCCCAAGTAAAATCACCTCTAAAGTTGCACCTTGGCCATACGCACACATATCGCTCGAGCGGAGTGTCGAGCGAGTGTCGAGCGGAGCTCTCTGGTTGTTTGCGCTCGAGCTGAGTCGAGCGGAGTGTCGAGCAAACACTGGCTTGAGCGGACTGTCGAGCGAGTTTCAAGCGGAATTCTTTGGTTGTATTCGCTCGATCGGAGTGTCGAGCGAAACTTGGCTCGAGCCAGGGTCGAGCCACAATCAAGCCAGACCTCAAAAATTGCATTTTCAGCATGAGAACAAGCCAAAGTTCGACCCCCATGCACCCCTTAGCCGAACCATTGGCTCATGCATGCCACGACTATGTGGTCCATGCCACTATCTTATTTATGTTATTTCTTTTATTTATTTATTTATTTCTTTTATTGCAAAGGGACCTTTTGGGGGTTTCCAAGTTGTAACCTTTATAAATAGGACGTTTAGTCATTTTTTCACATCTTTTGGCAAAAACCCTAGAGGGAGAACTATTGTTTGAAAGATCACCATCGGTGCTTAGCACTTGGGTTTTTTTGGTGCAATTCGTGAATTGGAGTGATTCAACTATCTTGTCTTACAACTTGGTGCAATTCGTGAATCCAAGTTGTGTTTATCTTTATTCATGTTATTTTATCAATATATGAGATTTATTCAACACTTGTGCAATCCGTGAATCATTTGTTTGATTATTCTCAGTTGTTCATTCAAGTGCATAAGTCTTTTGGCTTTGTTCTTGAGTGTTCTTCATTGTGTTATTGGTGTTCATCCATACATTGGTCATTCAATCCATCCAAACACTAATTTCAGCCACCCTAAGTGTTTGTCCACTTTCCATAAATTGTTCCCTCCATCCACCTAGCCCTAGCAGAAATTCACTTACCTTATCCATCTAAATTCAAATTTGGCACTCTTGCTCTATTTGAATTAACCCTAGACTCCCACAAGGTAATTCCTACCACTTAGGAATCCTTATCCCATCTTCCAAATAATCAAAATTCGAAATCCATCCTTTGGCCTAGTCAAACTCCCAATTCCCAACAACTCCATGCCTCTTACCATTTAGGATCAACCCTAGCCACCTTACCCATCATCCCAAACCTCTTCCAAATCAAATCCCTTAATTTAAGGAATTGTCAATCACATTCAATTCCTTAAATCTCTCTTTACTAAAACAACTCAAGTCAACCTTTGACTTGCCTAAACAAGCCAAAACCGAAATCTCCTTCTTCCATAAGGATTCCTACCACTTAGAAATCTTTCCTAAAATATCCCCATCTCTCACATTTCGGCCAAGCCCTAGCCGCCCACCTCCAAACCCTAAACCTATTTTCCATCTCCTAAACCCTAAACCATCAACCAAACCCTAAACCTAAACCCTCAAGTGGCGCCAACCCTAAGTCACCTTAGTACTGTGCACCACTTTTCACCTAGCCACCCCAACACTTAGCCAATTTTTTCATCACTCCATACACTTCATCTAGCCTAAACACTTAACCTCACCATACCAAAGTTGTCATCATCACCATTGTTACGTCATATCCAAGCAAGAGAGGACTTGGCACTCGGTCAATACAAGGAGGACATAGGCGAAGAGATCATAGTGTTTAGGGACTTGACCGGGGTCCCTAACAGAGTGGCACTCCTTGCCACCATTAGTAGTAGAGTGGAGGGCCTTGATGCTTTCAAGGACTTGTGTCCTGAAGATCCGTCGTTTGGAAAGATTCTTAAAGGAAGTAATTGAGGGAAAGCAAAATGATTTTCTCTTGCATGACGGATTTTATTATGTCACCTACAGTTGTGTATCCTAGACTTTTCCTTGAGAGAGCACATTATACGGGAATTGCATGGCGAGGGGCACTTTGGGCTAGAAAAAACCTTGACTTTAATCGCCGCCGATTATTACTAGCCCAAGTTGACCAGTGATATGGCACGATACGTCGTGACATGTTTTGTGTGTAGAGGCGAAGGGAACCCTCACCAAAGGTGGCCTTTACACTCCATTACCTGTGCCTGGTTCGTAGCTTAGTTAGTATGGATTTTGTCTTAAGCTTACCCAGGACCCAACGCGCCATGGATCCAATCTTTGTCATGGTCGACCAATTTTCTAAGATGGCCCATTTTGTAGCTTGCAGAAAGACCATGGACGCCACCCGGATCGCCCACCTTTATTTCAAGGAGATTGCTCGCATGCATGGTGTTCCTCGGTCTATCACCTCAGACCGGGATATGAAATTTATGAGTAATTTCTAGAAGATTTTGTGGAAAAAGCTCGGAACAAAGCTAAACTTTAGTAATGCCTATCACCCCCACACAGATGGGCAAACCAAGCTGGTGAATCAGAGTTCGGACAACCTCCTGAGAAGTTTGGTAGGTACTAAGCCAAACAGTGGGACCTCGCCTTATCGCAGGCGGAGTTTGCTTACAACTGATCCAAGAACCAGACTACACAGTTGAGTCCATTTGAAGTTGTGTATGGTCAGAATCCGCCAGGTATCCTTGATTTGGTCCCTGTCCCACAGATTGGTTGCCTGAACATCAAGGCCGAGGAGATGGCAGAGCACCTTCAGAGAGTACACGATCAAGTCAAACAAGAAATTCAGGCAAGCAATGCAAAGGACAAGGTTCATGCTGACAATTATCGTTGCCAGATACTTTTTGAGGTTGGCGATCTTGTTTGGGCTGTACTAACCCGTGATCATTTTCCTATTGGCGAGTACAACAAATTGAAGGATAGGAAGATTGGACCTTGTGAAGTTCTCCAAAAGATCAACGACAATGCATATGGATTAAGTCTTCCCAGTCATATGAGAACTTCAAATGTGTTCAACGCCAAACACCTCAGCCCCTGCTTTGTCGACGATGGCGTGAACTCAAGAACAAGTTCTTTCCAACCCGAGGAGGTTGATGCAAGGGGTTCCAAGTCCGAATCCGAGACTGATGAGGCTCAGTTGATAGATGCGACGTTAAAAGCACTGGGCTACTTAGAGAAAGTAGACTAGTGCAAATAGGCAGGAAGAGATAAAGATTTGGGTGAGAGCAGCAGATTTGGGCGAGGAGACTTATCCCTTGGGTGAGCGAGGAGATTTATCTTTTGGTTGGGTGAGGAGAAGTGACAACTTATCCCTCAGAAAGCTCTTTTCGGCACGCACATCATGGTCACCCAGCTTTTCACCAAGCAAAGCTTGGTGAGGCCTTTCTTGACCCCAAAATCAGCCCTTTTTACCTCCGAAATGTCTACTTTAGTCATCTCTTTCATTTTTGGTTAATTTTCTTTTATGGTATTGTTTATCTTTAGTAACGATTTTATTCCGGATTCTTAGGCTAGATCTTAGTCATAATTATCTTATTCCGTATTTTATTGTTTTGCCTTAATTACAATTTTGCCATTTTTCGTTAGCTATTTAAGCCCGGCTTGTGGGTTTCAGAAAGGATGATTGATTTATGTTATCTTAAAACCTTAATCTCAGAATTTATCTCAAAGTTTATCTCTGTTTGCGATTTTTTCTTAATCTCAATCTCTAACTTCCGTTGTTTAACTATCAGAATAATCTTTTATTCTACCTGGCGTCAATAGGTATAAAGGTAGTAATAGGTGCTAAGTCTCACGTTGGCTACTTTTTAAGTGAAACTAGCCTTTATTATATTGATATAACATGGTGAATTTTTGGATTAAAATATTCAAAAGTTCTATATCATTCATGACACTTTGAATGTTGTTCCTTTATAGTCTAGGCTGCTTGGGTAGGTCTTATTGAAGCTCAGATTCGTCCTCCAATAAGAGATTGATCTAGCGAATCTTCAAATTGACTAGTCTTTTTGGGATTATAGCGCACACATGACTAGTGCTTTCCTTGGGTTGCACTTACAATATGACTCCATTGTTTCCTCTTTGTCAGATTATTCATTGTTAAAATCTTTCCTAAGGCAGCCATTCAAACAGAGAAAGTACCCTTGAAGGCGCCTTGTTTATCGAACTGGAGGGATGAGTTGAAAATGGATTGAGCCTCGAAGATCTGTCTTTTGGATGGTATCCAACATTTATGATCATCACTGCTCTTCTCCCTTTAAAAGACTAGAATTGATTGAAGACCTAAGAAAGCAACTCCATCCACCAATCAAGGGCTGATCTAGCATAGGTAACCTTACACTTGGGCATATTATCAGAAATATGCAAGTGTTCAAGAACCATAGCCTCCTTACAATGCAGAAAATTTGTATTTAGGGCTGATCCCATTTTTTCTCCTCTTAGTTACTTTTCACAAAGACAAGAAAAAGGATAACCAAATGATCACTTCTTGATAGTATTATATTTGACTAAATTTACAGACAATTAGCTTAATTTTTGCTATTGTGTGTGGTCAAATTCAACTTTAAAGAGCTAAGGGGACAGGATATTTCTTGTTGAATATTTACAGTGCTGAAATTATTATTATATAGAAAAACTTCAGTAGGTTGCTTTGGATTATAATTTATTTCTGTTTAATCTCATTTTCTGTTGATGGAAGATGAGAAGCTTTTTTTTTTTTTTTTATAGGTAAATGAGAAGCTTCTGGGTGGATATTTTTTAATTGTTTCACTTGTTGCATAGAGTGGTGCATGCATCAGATATTTCAGCATTGAAGAATACTTGAAAAAATCTATTATTGAAATTTTAAGGTTTAGGATGACGGTGAATTGGAGCTACTACTGAATGCATGTTTGTATGTAACACATTTAGATTTTAGTTGCTATGAAGTTATCTCAAAAAGAGACTTGAGTTGCACTGACTGCTTGTTTGTCTGTGTGTATTGTCATGTGTCTGCACTTATGTATTTATCTTCTCTCTGCTAGATGTAGTATGATAGAGTTTGTTTCTCAGTTTTTGTGATTCTGATTTCAGGTGTATGTTGTAGTATCTTCACTTCATGCATGCTTGTCTCCATCGATATATGGTGCAGTTCTGGAATTAATTGCACATCTAAGTACTCTGCATTCAAAGCCTGAGTATGTGACATCAGAAACTCTGGATCCACTTAATATGGCTTCAAATGGATGGATGACTCCTTATTTTGGTTTCTCTTTTGGTGCGAATTTGGAGTCGGTTAGTTTACAAGTTGATCTTGCAAATAATGGAGATACCAGTGCTGCACTCATGCTTGTTCTGCAAGACTTAGATATAGAGTACGCTATTCTTTTAAGATCTTATGTTCTTGCATACATGTAGGCCATGGATGCACTCTCTGAATCACAAACCCATTGACTTGCAGATTTTCTTTGGTCATTGCTCTATAAAACGCTATATTTTTTCCCAGAAAACTGAAGTTCATGCACTGTTGTACAACTTCAGGTATGCTTCTACAAAGTTTGAGGAGTGCCGGATCTGTATGAAGGCATTGGAGATCACCACATATCCATTGAGAGGCCAAGGGGAGTGCCATGTTCTATTTTCGTCTGCAAATGCATCTTCTACCAGTTCTGTTTATCGGCATGATACTGACATTGGCATTGATGATGGAAGTAATAATTTCAATGGCAGAAATTTATCAATGGAAGGATGCTTTCTTTTACATTATGAATCTCCTAGAACAGAATCACTTTGCCACAAGTGTACTGTTTGCTTGAATGCTGCTGACCTCCACTGCTACCCCTATATAATTGGATTGCTGGTCGGATTCGTTGATAAACTGTCTGTTTATGGTAAAGCTTCCAATGGTGCTGATAGCGCAACAGTAGATGCTGAAGTTCGAAATACCATGACTGGCTTTGGTTTTCAAAGATTTGGTTTCTCAAACTTTTTTGAAACTGGGTCATCTGAATATGCGAGTATTCCATTATATCACTTTCCGTTTGTAACTATTTCCAACTCTGGTCCTATTGCTAGCCTTGAGAGTTCACTTCTTTATCCCAATTCTGAGTGGAGGAAACATCTGAATCTTAGGAATAGAAAATTCAAAAGTCCAAAGTTCAGTATAGAGGTGGGGTCTAAACTTTTTCATGCCCCACCATCAATATCCACACCTGGTAGTGAAGCATTTCATGTGTGTGGGACTTCCACTGTCACTGATCCATTTGTTGTTGATTTGCATTTCTGTCGAATCAGAGTGCATTTTCATGATTCCTCCTGCATTATTGGAACTGTTACACTACCAGTTTCTCAGTCTTCATTCTTTATGAACGAAAATTCTATGGATATTTTGTGCTCTACAGAGGGATTGACACTTTCCTCGTCTTGGTGTACACAAAATTTCCATGAGTTTGTATGGGGCCCATCATTACCAAATCTATCTCCCATTTTGAACATGCGTGTGAGGCAAGAAAAAAGTATATCCTTGAGTTCTAGCTTTGAAGTAAGCATCAGCATTCAGCATGTGTATTGCGTTTTACCAGCTGAATATTTGGCTATAATCATTGGTTACTTTTCATTATCTGACTGGAGTTCAAATGTAAATAATCAGCCTGTTACTGGAGGCCATGACTACATTGCTACTGGGAATGAGAGCTCCGTTGTATACAAGTTTGAGATACTGGAATCCACTTTGATTTTGCCAGTGGAAAGCAATGAGCGTCAGTTTTTGCAGGTTGATATTCGACAGCTGTTTTGTAGTCTCACGAATGATAGCATTCCAGACAATGTATTGGAGGAAATTCCTCTGGAGTTTTTACTTCCAGCGCATAAACTTGCTAGAAGTAAACAGTGTTTAAATATCTTTGGACGGGATATGCTGTTATCATTTCTGCTGTTCAAGGATGATGGTTATGGTTGTACAACATTAGCTCAAAGTACTGATTGTGTACAGATTACTTTAGTTTCATCCCTGAGTGCTGATGTTTGGGTTACAATACCCTGTAAAAGGGAATCCCCTTCTAGAAGTTCTCCATCAACCACATGTGTCATGACAAGGATCCTAAATTGTCAAATTATGGCTGATGGTAGGAGTTTTTCCTTTTATAGGTCGCTTATAAAGAGAATTGTAGAAATTTATTGTCTCGTGTTTTGTATATGTTTTAATGCATTAGTTCTCTCTTTCTTTACAGATGGGCACTGTCTTGATGGATTTGAGGCTCTACAGGATGTCATAAATCAATTTTCCTTGGTACATGATCAATCAAAAGGATTCAAGTCTGATGTTCTACAGTTTCTTCAGTTAAAGAGGTGTCTAAAACAGATTAGTGCAGTTTCACCTGTTGGCTCTAGCATGATATTCACAGAAGTTAGGTGTTATGTTAATTCATTGTTAATAAAATTGCATCACTGTGAAAATGATTCACTGGAACTGGTTGCCAAGGCTGACATCCAATTTTCATGCTCTGCATCGTTGAAAAATGGTGCTCTCTTAAGCCTGGGTCTTGCTTTCTCTTCCTTGGAGTTAAAATCTTTGCCTAAAACCCTCGTATTAGCGCAATGCACCTTGACATGTCCACCCTCACATGTTCTTGAAATTTCTCTTTCCAAATCAATTCATGACGAAAATGAACTTTGTGTTTCTCTTCCATCTCTTGATATTTGGCTACATTTATCTGAATGGACCAAGGTTCTTGACCTTATCAACTCATATGCCAGACAACTGACCAAAACCACACTCCTTGAGCCATCATCAAAGAATTTGACCAATCCATTAAAAAATGATGCAGTTGACGTTTCAACATCTTCTCATTCTGCTAGTATTTCAACTCAGGCTCCATCAGTAAATGTGAATAGGGACCCTGTTTTTCTGGTTGTAAGGTCTGAAAATGTCGGCATTACATTTAACATCCCTTTGTGGGTGAGCAAAGAAGCATGCAGGAAACTTCAACGAGCCTACGATAACTGGAATAGACCGCAGAATGGTTCATCTGATGTGCTTGAAGAAAAGGACTGTAAATTCATTGCTGTGAACTTTTATAGTAAAAGCACACTACTCTTTATAAACAGCCAGAATATAAAGATTAAGTCCAGCTTCGAAAAATTGAGTGGCACAGTGTTAATATGTAACATCAAGAGTGTTCCATCTTGGCCTCTTTTCCAGATATATCAGGTTGATGTGAAGGCCGAGATTAGTTATAATCATAAGGAACTTGCACATGCTGAAGCGGAGATTGTGTGCGACTGTTCAGATGTGTGGCTTTCACATCGCATCTTCTACTTGTTGGGTGGTGTGCGTTTCAATGTTCCTGAAGCGGCATCTTCTGAGTTTGCATATGGCAGGGCATGTTTTAAGGCCCATTTAAGGAAGGTCTCGCTCCTGCTAAGTGATGGAAGGGTATACCATCTACTTGACTACTTAAGCTTTAAGTTTTGTACGTGCATTATTGATATGAAAGACATACTTTCCAAACTTTTATCTTATCTAATGTTTATACAGGATCTATTATTTAGATAGAGCCAATTTTTATCGTCTGTTGGAATTAAGGTTTAAGTTGAGTTAATTTGAGTTGTAGAGCTAATTGTTATAAGCTTTTTAATGGTATGAGGTATGTAAAGTAAAAATTGGTATAATCTTTCAAAGTTTTTCTCGGTCAACATTGGTGGCATTTTAATGGTAAAAAAAAAAAAAAAAAAATTATATGCAGTTTTTCTTAGACAACCCATAATGAAAGTTAAATTGGTAATCTTGTCTCTGTGACTAGTGTCATTATATCCTCTGTTTGATCTCACTCAAGTAGTACTGCATTATTCTCTAAGGGCATGCCTTCAGGAGAGGCGTATCTCTGGCATTTTAGGTTATTCCAGGAGTGATTTTGCCCTTGATTGTTTGTAGTCTTTTTTCCTTGCTTTTAATCAGTCCCATTTTTTAGTATCATTCTATGTGGACATTGGATTTGTTCTTTCCTTTGTGATTTATATTTTATAGATCACCTAATATAGCCGGTTGATTCTTTCCTGATTTACTTCATGCTGCTAATATTTCCTACATGCTTTTATTTAGTGGAGTTGTGGTGGACCTTTGTTGGAAGTTCTTTTGAGGAATGTCATACTGCATGCTAATGTGACTGAAAACAACATTGAGATTTCAGTCACTACCGAGTTTCAAGTGAACTACAATAACATTCACAAGGTATATGGTCACTAACAATTGGTGTCTTTCAAATTTTCTTGTATGAATAACATGCTAATAGCTGCTTTATCTGCTAATAATGGCTGAAAGGTATTGTGGGAGCCTTTTATTGAGCCATGGCAGTTTCAGATGGCTGTGATCAGGAAGTTTGAGATGAGTGCTTTGCTTAACAGCTTCATAATGACGGAAATCCAACTGAAGTCAACAGGGCAGCTTAACTTGAACTTCACAGAATCCCTTATTGAGGTACTTTTGAGTTCTTATATTGTGTGCTTGCAAGATCACCTCTGTACCTAAATGTATTTAATTTTATCACATTGTTTTTGGACATTTTAAATGTGATTCAATCTAAAATCTGTAATTTTAAAAGTGAGATTTGAAGTGCATGTTAAATTCCCTGAAATGCCTCTTACAAACAGAGTGAGGCAGTTGACTCCTAACTGGCATCTAAATATGCCGTAACAATTTGAGTGGTAAGTGGTTGCTAGTGTATATTTAGATCAAGTTTAGTCTTTAATTCCTTATGTGTCAAGCCACAACTGGATGCTTTTTAAAAGATATAACCTTTTGATTGTACTCTTTTGTGTAGCTTCATTTGGTAAGTTTTCATTATTTGTATGTGGTGTTCAATTGGGTCTTTTTCTCTCCGTACAATATTGTCTTTCCGATGAGATTTGTTGGGTTTTAACAGTGAGAGTACATCTGAGATTGTGTTCTTAAGTGCAATTAATGTGAGTATGGGGTGTCTAAAACACCTAGTGATAGAATCTAAAGTGTTTGACTTGTTGAAGGATGGAAACTCCTTGTTCATTACTTAGAGGAATAGGAGGGTGGTGAAAGAGATGAGGCTGGGGACGTCCACATGCAATGGTTCGCTAGAACACTGGAGGACTACCTGAAGAGTGATAAAAAGGATCTGTACACCACCTCGAGGAAGGAGACCAGAAGTTTCATTGCATAGAGGTGTTCAAATGCCCGTGGCCACTACATCACTCTAGCAGAGTGCAATGGTGGCGACAGACGCAGTTTCATTTTTATACCTGAAGAGTCGGGAAGTAAGGGCTGGAGGAGAATGGCGGATGCACTGTGGGAGGTGGTTAAAGAGGGAGGGAATGCGATTCTCAACAAAGGAGGGGTTACTTAGAGGCCATTGGTGGTGGTGAACCACCCACAGAACCGGTCATATAGGGAGGCTCTGTTGCAGAAGACATTGCCAATACATTCCAGAGAGCATAATAGGGTGGAAAGGCTCCTCTTACCTCTAGTACAGCATGCGCACAGTGGAATGGTGGATGTGACAGGCTCGTTGTGGGTCTAAAGAAAGTTTAATGGTGAAGATTCTCAAAGTTTTTCAGGTTCGCAATTGGAAGAGGTCATGGTTTTTATTTTTGGCATGATGTCTGGTGTGGTGAAAGGGCTCTAAAGCAGGTGTTTCCCATGCTCTACCAAATTTCTAGTGACAAGGAGGCTGTTGTGGCTGATCTATTGGTGTTTTCTGATGGTGCTGTCCATTGGAACGTTTGGTTTTCAAGAGCAGCTCAAGACTGGGAATTGGATATGTTTGCTGTTTTCTTTGACTCTTGTATGGTATGTTGATTGACATTGAGGTGGAGGATAAGATGATTCAGAATCTTGGAGGAAATAAAAAGTTCTCAGTGCGCTCCTTTTATAAGGCTCTTTTGGGATTGTCTAATGATCCTTGTTTTCCTTGGAAGGCTATTTGGAACTCCAACGTACCTCCTAAGATTGCTTTCTTTATATGGACTGCTTCTCTAGGGAGGATTCTCGCCTCGGATAACTTGAGGAAACGTGGTATTATCATTTTAGATTGGTGTTGTATGTGCAAGAAAGACGGGAAGCAGTGGATCATCTTTTGTTACATTGTGAAATGGCCTAGGGTTTATGGAATGAGATCCTTATCGGACCGAGGTGGCATGGCTTATGCCTGGAAGGGTGAAGGATATCCTGAAGAGCTAGACAGGTATAAGGGGAAATGCCCACATCGCTGCTGTTTGGTGAATGATCCCTCATTGCATTATGTGGTGTTTGTGGATGGAGAGAAACAAGAGGTGGTTTGAAGACCTAGAGAATTCTTTGGAGGAGCTGAAGTGATTTTTTTACACTACTTTACTCTCCTGGGCTTCGGCCATTATTTGTAATGTGGATAATCTCCATGATTTGCTTGTATCTCTACTAGTGCTTAGTTGTATTTAGGCTTGTTCTATGTATACTTCCATTGTACTTGGGCTATGTCTTTATTGTCAATAAAACTTTACTCTTGTAGGAAAAAAAAAAAAAAGTATTCATTATTTTAATAAAATCCATTGCTTACATATTATTTTATTTCAGTCTCTTTCCAGGACAATTGAGATGATTGAGGATGCTTGGGATCTGACGGAACCAGATGATCATCCTGAAAGCCAGAGATTCTTAAATTCCCCATTTAGTAAATATATGTCTGACGGAAAGTATGCTCCTTATATACTTCAAAATCTGACTTCTGTGCCTCTATTATATCATATTTACCGGGGGCTGGTTAATTTGGATGAGTCTGAGACCTCAGAAGTGAGAGATGGAAATTATGTGCAACCAGGTTGTTCTCTTCCTATTTATATTAATGAAACTCCTGAAGAACAATTTCTTCGTTTTAGGCCAGCCCATTCTTCTGATAGACTTAATGAGCAGAAATCAAATGGGGTTGCTCATCATTTTATTACCATTCAGCTCGAGGGAACATCTGTTCCTTCGGCTCCGATTTCAATGGATCTTGAGGGACTTACCTACTTCGAGGTTGATTTTTCCAAGACATACAATGAAGAAACTGATGAAAATGCAACATATACCCACAGTGGTTTTGTAGTTCCTGTTGTGGTTGATGTTTCAGTGCAGCGGCATTGCAAGTTATTAAGACTATACTCAACAGTATGTGCAAAGGCAATTTTATTGTGATTCTTAATGCCAATAAAGTTTTCTTGCGTTTCATATACTGTGCCTTTTCTCTCTTTTTTTGGTTTTTTCCCTTTATTTCTTTCTTTGCTAAGGCACAGTTAATATGCATAGGTTGTACTTTCAAATGCAACTTCAACACCTTTGGAACTGCGATTCGATATTCCATTTGGCGTATTACCAAAGGTATGAGCAAAAAATATTATCTTATTCTGTAGGCAATTTTTGGTGGATATTACTGTCTAACTGTACACTAGAAAACCTTGTATTTTACATTTTCAGATATTGGACCCAATATATCCTGGTCAGGAGTTGCCACTGCCTCTACATCTGGCTGAAGCCGGTCGCATGAGTTGGCGCCCAATTGGAAATTCTTACTTATGGAGTGAATATTATAATCTCTCAAACCTTCTTTCACAGGATAGCAAAATTGGATTTCTTAAATCTTTTGCGTGCTATCCACTTCATGCAAGTGGTGATCCATTTCGCTGTTGTGTATCAGTCAGAGATATCGGCTTGCATTCCTCAAGTCGGCTAAAGAAGACTGGTCAAATCTTGCATAATCTGGATGACTCAAAGAAGCGATTTGTTTACCAAGTGACCCTTAATACTCCATTAGTAGTGAACAGCTACCTTCCCGAGGCAGTTTCATTGACAATAGAAAGTAGTGGAGTTACTCGTACTGCATTTCTTTCAGAGGTTTGTGGCTTAGTTTTTTTATGTAATATTTTTTAATTGGAATTCAGATTCCTGCACTACTTTGTTTTTCTCGAGTTTTATTGAGTATGGTGCAAGTACTGAAGAAATATTATATACAAAACTAAAGCAGGTGGAAACTTCCTTTCATCATATTGATCCATCACATGACCTTGGATTGGAAATCCATATGCAACGATTCAAACCATTGGATTTGAAGTTCCCTCGAATGGAAAAATTCTGTGCAATGGCCAAGTTCAGTGGGACCAAGTTTTCACTGTCTGAATATGTGACCTTTTATCCAGATTTTTCAAATGGTACTGGATATTTACCCATATATTTACTATTGAGGTTATTGTTTGTGATAAATTTGCTAATTATATTGGTGTTACTTTATTCTAGGTCCCATATATGTAACTGTGGAGAAAACAATTGATGCATTCTCTGGTGCCAGGGAACTCTTCATTTTCGTTCCCTTTTTGTTATATAATTGTACTGGTTTCCCCCTCTTGGTATCACATTCTGCTGATGACATGAATGGAAGGGGCTTCATTATTCCTTCCTGCTATGATTTGGTTGAACATGAACTACTACTGGGCAAAAAAGATGGTCTCAGCCTGCTATCTCTGAATCAAGAGCCACATGCTATGGCTCCACCTAGTTCGTTGAGTTCTTCCTCAAAGAACCGCATCATCTCAACTAGGGAGAATGTAAATTTACACTCGGCAAGATTTCATAGCAAACCTTTTATTTCATCTGATTCCCTCTCAAATTCTCACAATATGTTGGATAAAATTGATTTGGATAGTCAAAAAGCTTTTCTAAACAGTCCATCGACTTCAAGCAATCCCAACTCTGCGGAACATGAGCATGGAAGTGTTAGAGCATGCATGTATTCACCGTTTCCTTTTTCCTCTACAAATGAAGTTATGGTTAGAGTAAGTAGGTGCATTCCTGAATGTGTTTCAGAAACCATGCCAAATTCTTCGTGGTCAAGTCCCTTTTTTCTTCTTCCACCAAGTGGTTCAACTACTATTCTTGTTCCCAAATCATCATCAAATGCTGCATTCATGATATCCCTGACATCTAGTGCAGTTGCTGGACCATTTGATGGGAGGACAAATGCCATTACTTTCCAGCCTAGGTGACACACTTGGCATAACTAGAGTAAACAAAAAATTTCCTTATATGGTTTCAATTCTGTCTTTGTCATGTTGATACTCCTTTTTCTTTGGCAGATATGTTATCAGTAATGCTTGTAATAAAGACTTGTGTTATAAGCAAAAGGGAACTGATTTTGTCTTCCGTTTGCGCATTGGAGAACATGCACATCTTCACTGGACAGATGCTACCAGGTTGTTGCACATCTTCACACTCACTCGCATATCCACATTTCAAATGCATATTTTAAGGATATCTGGTCTGCATATTGGAAGCAAATACAAAGTTGTGTCTAGAAATGTCCAATAAAGTAATTCACTTAATATATGTTTTTATTATATTTTGAGTTTTTTCCCAGCCATGTATCAAATCCTTTAGTACTTTGCCCCCCTTTTTAGGTAATACATAAAATGGGGCTATAATATTATGAACTTAGCTGATGTAGGCATGAAATAATTATTTTTAATTGGGACATTGAACCCACCCAATGGGTCTCCAACCTGTGATCTCACAGTCCGCCCGCTTGTTACAAGTGGAGGAGATGTCACATTTTAGCTTTAATCTCATGGGCAACATGGGTAAACATAATTAACTTGTAAATGAATCGTTTAGTGCAAAACAGAGGATGCACATCCTTTTCTGTGCCATGCACTTGTCAGAAGCATGTGCCTTTTGCTTAAGCTAAGCCTTTTTGAAGGAGTGTTGTGAGGCTGTACATATGAGCCTTCTAAGCTGCATGCTGTAAACGCACCCAGGAATGCTTTAATAGCTCTGAATAGAACCCCTCTTATATTTCATGTAGTGTATTTCCCCTTGAAGAACCCTAATTAATCTGTGAGACTAGTGTATTTCCTTGAAGAGAAGTTTACCGTCCATTCATTCCGCTAGTCTCTGAGAATGCGAAATGCAAATCCATTGCCGTGCTTGGTTTTCCTGCTATCATTCAATGGATAATGGAATGCATTACCATCTCTAGAGTAATATAAATGGGGGAGCAGGACAGATCGTGTGTGCTTCCCTTAAACATGATTCCCCTTCTTCACTGCACTAATCCTCCCCCGAGGAGGATTGAACTCATAACTCTAACTCTAATATATCATCGCTTCTCCTTGCTCTACGGTCAGTGATAGAGAGTCAACAGAGGTTGTGGGGAACCTCCCCCCCCCCCCCTGCGGGGGGGGAACAAACCCCCTTAGCTCACACCTTCTGTGGCTACTGCCACTCTTGGCTCTCTAGAAGTCATCCGCCCTTTACACAGGAAAATTAGGAGGTCCTCAGCAGAACAAAGAAATCTTCATTTTTTTTACCCCTCTAGTGAAATTATTTTCAAGATTCAGCACCAGAGCTGCTCATAACAATGCCAAAAAGAAGAATGTGATGAGTTCATATTCTCCAGATTCGACTATAAACCAGACGGTGAGATGAAAAAAAAAAGCATAAGCTACCACATTCGTGCTCCCATCTTTCCCACTGCTATCTTCGATGGATGGCCCCCTATGTCTTAAAGCTTCTATATGTAGCTATTTATTTGTGCTGTAGTTAAGTTTTTGCCCTATTCACCATGGAATATTTTGGTGAATTGCTTCCTTTTGTTTTCTTCTTTTTTTAGCCATAACTCTCAGACTGGGAAGAGTTGGAAGAGGAATTCCTAATTATTACACAGGATGAAACTAATCAGTGAAAAATTCTAACACCAATCATTTACGAGTGAGTATACACCAAAAGAGAAGGGAAATGGCCTATGTATTTGCATGATCCCTGCAGATTTTACCCTATCTACACCTGGAGCCAATCCCTATCAGCCCAGCCAGCACGCTGCAAAGTGGGAGCTCATGTGGAACCTTTTATTTCTGGCATTTCTTGTGTAACAGCGGTGGAAGGTAACAAAATTTTTTTTTTTTTTTTGATCGGTAACAAAATATTAAGGTCACGTAACATAAGGGCCAGAGGTTCAGTAAACTCAGACTCCGCACCAGGCACTTTGGGTGTCATATTTTGGCCGAATTTACCTCCTGCACTTTGGACAGCCGTCCATAGCATCATAAAGAGGGCCTCCCTTTCAAGGTAAAAAAATGGTACGATACATAGGAGGCTGGTTTCCCAACGTGGTGTATAGCATGAAAGAAGAAAGGACCGATTCTCTTCTTTGTCTTTCTCAGGGGGGGAAAGAGAAAGAGGGTCTTATGGAGGGAGGGGGATTGGCCCCACACGCATGCATGAAACGCGAGCAAAAAATGATAGTTTTTTGGAGACCCTAAAAAGAAATCGAAATATTCCTTAGTGAATAGGGCGAAAACTTGAACTACTCACTGGCTAGCCGGACTAGTAGGGGGGGCCTATTTGGAGACCCTAAAGATAGTTTTTTTTTTTGTATGGACAACTTAGGAAAGATCTTCAGCTTAGAATAAATATTAAAGGAAACGCCAAATCCTTGTCATGGATTGGTGTTGCATATGCAAAAAGAGCGATTCGATGGGCCACTAATGCTCCATTGTGAGATTGGCATGACCCTATAGAATGACTTCTTTGCTAGAGTGGGGTTAGCTTGGGTGATGCTGAGAATGGTTGTTGATTTTCTAGCAAATTGGAGAGGCCTTCATGTTAATCTACAAATTGCAACAATTTGGAAGATGGTCTCGATATGCCTATGGTGCTGTCTTTGAAGGGAGATGAGCGAAAGAAGTTTTGAAGATCGCGAGCAGTCAATGGATGAGCTTAAAGCATTCTTTTTTAACACTTTACTCCATTGGTAGATTGTAATTGATTTTTTTTTTCTTTTTTTGATAAGTAAGAAAGACAATTTTATTATAACAAATGAAATAGGTGAAGCCCATGTATACAGTATATAAAAGAAAACACCTAATTACATTCTAGGAAGTAGAAAGCAACAACAAAAAGTCAAAGATTGTAATTAATTTTAACAGCATGAGCTTTCATGACTTTCTTGTATCACTGGATTATCATTCATAGGTGATGCGCTTGTATATGTCCCATGCACTTGCACATTGCACATTATTTTCTTCAATAAAATTTGTTTACCAATAAAAATAGTTTGTGGGAGTAATTAACAGAGTTCTAGCCCAAAGCTACCATGATAGGATTTCTTGCAGAATGAGAGAATCAAAGGAGGTGTTTGCTTAAAAGCATAACAAATTAAATATTTAAGTTGAAGATGTTAAACTTGGGCGGTACTTATAGATTAAACTTGGGTAATTTCTACTAGACTGTGGACATTGGTACTCTGTTTCATCTGCTGAATCATGTCTATAGCCTCTTTGTTAGCTTACTTTTTTCCATTACTTGGAGTTCTCTCTTCCATTTCAATTTTTTTAAGTATTCTGCTTTTCCTCCTTTATTTACATTTCAACATGCAGCAGGGAGTTACTGGTTTCCATTCGTTATAATGAACCTGGATGGCTATGGTCAGGCGGTTTCTTGCCAGATCATCTAGGTGATACTCAAGTAAAATTGCGGAATTACGTCTCCAATGCATTGAATATGATACGGGTTGAAGTGCAGAATGCTGATGTTTCCATTGGAGATGAGAAAATTGTTGGAAGCCTACATGGAAGTTCTGGGACAAACTTGATTCTTTTATCAGATGATGACACAGGGTATATGCCATACAGAATTGATAATTTCTCAAAGGAGGTCAGTATTGTTGTTCATTTAGTTTATTTGCTACATATATCCCAAATTAAGGTTTCATGGTTGATTATGTGTTTTTTTTTTTTTCTGTGATAATGTTTCTAATTGGCCTCCTTGTTTTACAAAATATTTTTCTTCACTCATCTCTTTCTCTGTACCACCCCACATCTATGAGAGGGAAATAGGTGGGATCCCCCATTGCTTGGGAAGAAATGTTCTCAACATTTATCGGATTCCAAGTTAACATTTATTAGTTCTTTTGAAATATAAGCCTGGATGTGGCTTGTGCCTTACTTGGGTCGTTCTAAGTGTTATTAGAGTCAATCCTAACCAAGACTAGGGTGTCAAGCATGAGTGGTGAGATTGTAACACCCCCACATCAATGGAAAATTCTTGCATGGTAGTGTTTAGGTGTTGGATGGGATTCTAAATTGCCTAGTAGGAAGAAGTTCTAAACATTTTTAATAATGATTTGACCAATTGTAACCTCCATTAGTTCTTTGGGAGTATAAGCTCAGATATGGTTTGGATTGTTCTTATGCTTACAGTGTAAATTTATCATTTCTATAGGTGTTCGATAGTTATATAGTTAAATAATCTTGCTTCCTTTAGTCTTTTGCATGTTGCTTGAACCCATTGGTCAAATGTCAAAATGCATGGTCAACAATGTATATTCTCTACAGTCCTGCACAGCCATGATGTTCAAATCTTGATTCACTATTTTTTGTACTTGCCACTTTGTAGAGGCTACGGATCTACCAGCAAAAATGTGAGACTTTTGAGACTATTGTTCACTCTTATACATCTTGCCCTTATGCCTGGGATGAACCCTGCTACCCACACCGTCTAGCTGTGGAGGTAAGCCTATTTGGTCTCATTTAATATGATGGTACCTTCTATTGTTTACTAAGGAAAGCTTGTTGGTGCCTTCGGAACTGCAAGGTACCTGGAGAGCGTGTTCTGGGGTCATATTCTCTTGATGATGTCAAAGAGTACAAGCCTGTATACTTACCATCATCCTCTGAGGTATATTTTTTTAGCCTTTATTCTTTATGTTACCTATAACGGTCAATGGTTTGCAAAACGTTGGTGTCAAATTCTTTAGTTTGTATCAGCTTTGCATGGTTTAATTTTCTGAACTGATCCTTTTTTGAAGTCCCCAGATCATCTGTCCAAAAATGACCAACAAATCGATCTCAATTTCATCCCTTGAATGTTGTGTGAAAATAGATAACCAACATCAGCTCAATACTCCTGTAAAACTGTGCTTAGTCGAGTTCTTCCAGAGTTGTATGACAAAAGAAAAATAGAAACAAATTGAATAAAGTTTTGTTTTTGATATGCTTATCACTTTTTTTTGTTGGCGGGGAAACGTTCTTTGTCTTCTCACTTAAATTACAGACAATATTACACAATTGGAGAAGTGATTACAAAGAAAACAAAATAACACACCGTTAGAGAACACATTGTATAATTTAATCAGATTGGGATGTTGTAACAGCTGCAGAATTTGTAAACCAAACTATACCTTGGCTATCCACTATCATTGCTTTGCTAGTATGATCTAGAGGAAAATAATTTCTTAGGAATGAGAAGACAGGGCTTCTCTTTAACAATAGAGATCCAAAAACTTTATCAATTAAAGAATAACTGCCATATAAATCCAATTAGTCTTTCATTATTGTCGTGACTTTCTTAACAGAATAGAATTCAAAATGGCTTCATTAATTAGCATAGAATATGTAGGTAGTTATCACATGAAATTATTTTTTTATGCTTCATATATGATAAAACCAATTTAGCCATGATAAATGCACAGATAAAGTGAGACACAAAACTTAAACTTGCATTGAGTTTTTGAAGGGTTTTTCTTTTTAAATACTACCAGTCTACCGAGAAGGTTATTTTTTTCAAAGTAAATGGGTTTGTTAGGTATATCTCTTGTATACATCCTGTATGCTGGAGTACCACTCTTTTTCATCATTAATAAAATCTTTGTTTCTTGACAAGTAAAACGTTTGAATGATAAAAGAGTTGGAATAGCCTAAGTACACAGGAAATATACAAGAGAAAACACCTAACTAGGAAGGAGGAAAGGATCCAAGAAAATTATGAAAAGTAAGCCCATTAAATCAACAGCTACTGTTCTTAGAAATAACATATTGAAAAAGAAAGATCTAAGCTTCTTCAATGAGCGTTCTCAATCTTTGAAACAACAGTCGCTTCTTTCCTTCCAAGTCCACCATAAATCGCAAATGAGAGCCAACTTCCAGATTGCAACGATATGTGGAATACCTTGAAGGGTTCTTCAATATGCAATACCCTCAACCACCTTCCCAGGCATGACCAAAGCTAACCGACTCTTCCGAAAAACTCATCCTACAAGGCCCTAGCAACCTCACAATGAACTAGTAAATGATCCATTGTTTCACTACTTTTTCTATGTATGCAACACCATTCAATACCGATGATCCACCATTTCCATAGGTTGTCCGCTGTCACGATCGTCCCCAAAGAGGCATTCCATACAAAGAAAGTTGCCTTTAAAGGTTCCCCAGTCAAGAGAGTTTCCCTTTCTTAGAGGGAGCCCACTACAATTTACCCGCCTCTTGATTACTGACTCCTGTGGAATACAGCAAGCTGAAGCATTCTGAAATTCTACCACTTTCCCAATCATGGGCCTGAAGAAACTAACATTCCACTTGATAGTCTCCCAAAACCAATTTCCCAATCATGTCTCCGGGTCACTCTGATCCTATAGACAAGTGTCATACTAGAATCTGACCCTATAGCCATCCCCTACCACGTATTTGATGTGTCTAGAAAATACCACCCAACCTTTTCTAACGTTCTTCTATAGCTCGTTGTACCTCCCAAGCACCCCCCCCCCCCCAAAATCCCAAAAAAGAAAATCACCCCCATATTTTGAATCAATCACCATCTTCCACAAGGCCTCCCTCTCATGCCTCTCATGCTTGTGCCGCCACATCCATTTCTCAAGATGAGTTTGATTAAATAACCTTAGGTTTTGGATCCCTAAGCCACCACCTGAAATTGGACATCATACCAACGTTCTAAAAATAGTTCTGTTCAGGCTAGAATGGCGGGAATTTTTCATGCCAGAACAGTAACCGGCACGGGGTAAGTTCCTATTCCGTCTCGGGTCAAATTCCAGTTTTTGGTCAATTCCGGCTTGATTCTGGTATTCCGGCTGGAATGGTAATTCTGGTTCGAAATTAAGTTAAACGTTTGAATGAAGTTAAAGCAATAGTCTTTTTGTAAATCAGCTAAAGAATGAGGGATAAAATTGTATTTTTATGGCCCAGTCAACTACCCCATCTTCTTATCTGCCCTTCCCCTGCCAAACTCCATCCAAAAATCCCTGCCAAAACACTTTTGACGTTTGACTTGTCATCTGACACCTGATTGGACCAACTCCATCTCTAGACGTCTAGTAAAAATTTATTTTTGTGTGTTTTTAAAATTCTGCAACACCTGATTGAACCAACTCAAAATTGGGACAAAAGTTTAATTTAGAATGCTTTTTTAAAATTCTGCATCATGCAAGTCAAGTCAGTGTGTTTACTTACTATGGTTTAAAAATAAAATAAATATACCAATAAATATGTGTGTTTTTAAGACTTATATTAAAAAGTATTATTAAGTTTCTCAGTTATGTATATTTTTAAGACTTGTATTGATGTTATTTTGGAATATAGTTTATATATATATATAATTTATCCATTTAATGTCTACCCAAAACGGTACACCGAAATGTACCGGTACTAAAATATTCTGTTCCAATGCTCCAGTCGGAACGGTCACCGGAACAGATTTCAAAACTTTGCATTATACCTTGTCTCAATTGACTAAATGAAATTTGTCCTCTTCACCTAGTCCACCCCAAAGAGAATCATGTTGTGACTTCTCAATCCGATTAGCGTTTATTGGCGGTGTGTGCCATAGTCTGTGTCATTCTTGTAATTAACTTCCATACTTGATGGATATCTGTGGTTCTTACTTGTTAGTTAACCTTATATGCATGAATTCTTGCACCATTCGTTGCTGGCTTACACTAATTTTTTCCTGCAGAAGCCTGAGAGAACATTGCATTTGTCGGTCCATGCGGAAGGGGCAACCAAGGTGCATTTCTAATAGTTTAGTGCATGCAGTGGACTATTTGGTGTGTTATCTTGATAGCTTAACGTTGCATTCACCTGTTACAGGTCCTCTGTGTTATTGATTCAAGTTACCACATATTGAATGACATCAAGAATTCAAGCGTCTATCACTTTAGAGAAAAAAGGAAACATTCTCAGAAACATGAAAAGCTTGTTGATTACAAGGAAAAAATATCTTTTGTTATTCCACATGTTGGTATCTCCTTGATTAATCATGGCCCACAGGTATATGGAATATAGAATTCTCTTCATTAATGAAACTTCTACAAACTTTGTTCATTGGTTTATTATTTTGCAGGAATTGCTTTTCGCTTGTGCAAAGAATTTAACAGTCGAGCTGCTACAGAGTTTGGATCAACAGAAGCTTTCCTGTCAAATCTCATCATTGCAAATAGACAACCAGCTGCGCACTACCCCATATCCGGTTATCTTGTCCTTTGATCGTGAACCTTTGGCTTCTGAAAACTCTTGTGAACCTGTATTCTACCTAGCTGTGTCAAAGTGGAGGAAGAAAGATATTTCATTGGTGTCATTTGAATATATAAGCTTAAGGTTACATTTTCTGAAATTAGTATATCTTAAAAGTTTGATATTTTTGGTGCTTATTATATAACTTTTATTGCCTGCAGAGTAGCAGATTTCCACCTTGAGCTTGAGGAAGAAGTGATACTGAGCTTGTTTAACTTATTCAAAAATGTGTATTCAAGGTCCCAATATAGAGTCTTGCCATTTTCGGATCACTTACTTCATCCTCATATCTATGATATGCGTTTGGTGAAGGAATCCTTGGCAGATGTTCAGACAATTGAGTACTTGAATGTAAGGGAGGATCGCCTCCTATCAATGTATGTTCCTGTGTTTAATGAAAACAATAGGGGCAGTCTTTCATTACCTTCAGTAGTTCCAATTGGAGCTCCTTGGCAGCAAATTTATCTTTTGGCGAGAAGACAGAAGAAAATCTATGTTGAAGTGTTTGATGTGGCCCCCATCAAGTTGACGTTAAGGTGAGTCTGTTATTCCTCCCAGCAGCCATGTGTTTGCTGTATATAGCTTATTTCTTACCCTAGTCCTTAAAGCCAATTAATTATGATGAATATCTCTTGCACAGCTTTTCCAGCTCTCCATGGATGCTCAGAAATGGGGTTCTTTCCTCTGGAGACTCTCTCATCCATGTAAGCTATCTCTTTCCTGCTTAGGAAAAAAATGCAGCATATTTTTCCAAGAAATGGTGTCCAAGATATTATAACTAATTCTTCCAAGCCCACATAGGAGAGTGGCAGTGGGTTGACAGGCAATACAAAACTCTGATATTTAATAAACATGGTATGTACTAGAAAGGTAGTTTAAAAACTTTGGGTCATGTGGAGTTTTGCTACACAAAGTTGGGTGCTATCTGATTTGTATAATCTCAAAAAAAAAATCTCCAAATGGTAGGATGCATGGAGTGGATTATAAAAGGTTAAAATTGGGTCTCTGTACGTGGGGACATCATACATGAATAGGCATAACAATACATGTAGAATCTTTAAGTTGCCACCTGAAGTAAATTTTGAGTTACACATGACATGTATATTTGTACGTATATGCGAAGCCCCCCACTACAGGTGGAAATTGAGTAGCTTCTATTTCTGGAAAGAGAATGACAAGGATGTGGACTCGGAGAAACAGTTTCAACTGATGGATATATCCGCCATATTATGATAACTTTACTCAGAACTAAAATCTAGCATCACTGTCATTTTACATGAATACTTATGGTGATAATAAATTACAGAGAGGCATTATGGCTCTTGCTGATGTGGAGGGAGCACGTATTCATCTCAAACAACTGACTATTGCACATCACATGGCTAGCTGGGAATCCATTCAGGAGATTGTTATCAGGCATTACACTCGGCAACTTCTTCATGAGATCTACAAGGTAAATTTTTTATAATTATAAGGTCATTTTCATTACACTTTTTGCTTTATTTAAGTATTTTTATTGCATTGTCCATCATTGATGAATTAAAGAATGTCATTGTGCAGTAAGATGAGGAGTTGTTAAAAGTGTTATTGATTTGTACTACCATTTAGTTCATTTTACTTTAATTTTAGTTGCATGCTTCAAACTTTGCCACAGACTACTGTTTTTGTCCTGCTAATTCTTCTTCCTAGTTTCTAGGTTTTTATTAGGATAAATAATGAGAATTTTTTCCCTTGAGGCCTAGATTCAGTTTTGTTTAATGTTTACTGCTTTTGGCAGATGTATTCTCTTGCCAGCTTCTCCCATGGGACAGTATTTTCATGCCTGCTTTCTAACTAAAGGGCTTTTTCAATACAACCACCATTATTTAGTTTATCTCGACAAAGCACGTGTGCATATATTGTGTGTTTTTGTGAAATTTGTTAAAAGACTTTGTTAGAGTGAGAAGGATATGTTAGTTGAAGGAATAATTTGTTACGAGGGAATATTTGTTCATTTTACTTTATTTGCAACACAACTAATATATAAACACTCATTTATAATGAAAGTCTGACCAAGGCTATTACATAGCCTCCTCTATCTTTCTTTCATGCAATCCTTATTAGCACGGTATCGGAGCATACCGATTAGGGTTTTTAATTGTGTTCAATCCTCTCGATGTTTCCACCTCTTTATTTTCTTCTATATTTCATTCTCTGTGTGCGCATTGTGAAGTACAAAAACAATGGGCTTCATGCCCATTGTTTAGGATGGTGCCAATTTCACTTTCATCATCAGCATGATGTCATCGCCACCATTGTGTCTGCTGTAGTTAGTGGCCTTGGTGTAAATGGTAAAACCAAGATTGTGGCTGCCATGGTTTGAGTTTTGCATTGTGGCTTCCATGGTTGGGTTTTTTTTTTTTTTTTTTTTTTATAAGTAAGAAGCAATTGTATTGATAAAGATAAGCATTGCCTAAGTACACCGGAGGTATACATATGAGTACACCAAATTAAGAACTAGAAATTGTTACAAGGAAATCATGGAAGCTGAGACCATTTAACTCTAAAGCAATAGCCCACAAAAATAAAGTCTTCCAAAAGAAACTCCTAAACTCCTCCGAGGAACGTTCATGATCCTCAAAGAATCTATCATTCCTTTCACTCCAAATACACCAGAAAATACAAATAGGAGGCATCTTCCACACAGCTGCAATCTATGGTGTCTTTGTGATCCCTTTCCAGCTAGTTAGTAGTTCTACTACCATTCCTGGCATTACCCATGCTACTCCCAATCTGCTGAAAAAATAATTCCGTATGTCCCTTGCAAAATCACAATGCAAGAGTAAATGATCTATCGTTTCCCCACTATTTCTGCACATACAGCACCAGTCCGTAATTATGAGTCCATGTCTTCTTAGGTTGTCCGTGGTAGTATCTTCCCTAAAGCCGCTGTCCAAACAAAGAACGCAGCCTTGGGTGGTGCTTTACTCCTCCATATGTTCTTCCAAGGAAAATTGGGCCTAGCTTGAGCTGTAAGAACGTCATAGAAAGTGCGTACCGAAAATTTCCTTTCCTTAGAAGGCCTCCATTCCTTCGTGTCTTCAGCTGGAACCACAACAGTGATGTTATACAGTAAGCTGAAAAAATCTACCAGAGCACTCACTTCCCAATCTTCTGCGTCCCTAGTGAGGTTGATGTTCCACTCCTGTGAACCATGTCTAACCACCCTCACATCAGCCATCATCACATCAGCCACTCCTGTTAATGCTTGCTATTAAAGGTTAAACTGTCATGTTTCTCAATCAAATAGTACAGTGGAGACAAGTTTTGAATATTTGTTCTTGTCATATGTTGAAGGATCTCCTATTAGATTTCTAGAGTTCTTTATGAATTTTCCTATTGGATATCCCTCTCCGATATTATGAACTGCCTCTTCATTCCTCCCTCATTAGTCATTCGATCATGCAGTCTGAGGACCATGGGGTGTTGGGGGGGGGGGGGGGGGGGGGAGTACATTGGAAGACTTCGCATCTTTTTATTTGGACTGCCACAGATTCTACTGCATAATTTTTCATCTGTTAGTAAGATGCCTTAGCTTTGCTCGAGTTGAACAATAGGTAGTATTTACTTGAAGTTTTATCGAAATTTGTTTGTGTTTGTTTCAATGTAAAATGAGGAAAATGGAGAAGTGTATTCGGATGAAATTATTTTTTGGAAGAATTGTTGATTTTTTTTATGTTTGGTTGGCACCTTGGAAATGATATGGAAAAGAATTTCTGATGTTTGGTTGCATTTGTGATAATATGACTTCTAATTTTATTCATAATCTACTCTCAAAAAATAGAAAATTAATCTTTTAAAGATTATTGGCAGTAATAAAATTTTCACTGGAAAATTCGCTGTAAATGCTGAGTGAAGGAACGGAGAGAGAGAGTATAAGGGAGAGAAAACATCAAATCTAATAATCTTAGCAAATTTTGTTCATACACCCATTGTGCTGGTTTCTTCGATGTAAGACATTCTGCTAGTTTTTTTAACAATAACCACATGCAGTATGAGTTTATTGTAAATAAAATTCTCCGCCATGCTGTATGAGTTCATATATCACCATTAACGAAAAATACATGCACCAATCACAGACCGTCATGTTTCAACAAATTTTCTGAATGCCACTTGTAGTGGCTACAAGCACCACGGGTGGCCGAACTTTGGCCTCCATGGGGTGGCCTGATTCCGGCCACATCACGAGTGTTCAAAACAAAAGTGGGAGTTAGTTTTTTTCTACAGTTTAAAGTTTTTAAATATATAGAGATCAGTTTTTATTATAAAAATATATATTTCTTAATTTTAAAAAAATATTTAGTAAAATAATTTTAAGAAGAAATCGACACATGGTGATCTATGATTTGGCCACGTCTATCTTTTACCTGACAGGCCAAGTGAAGCAAGGGGAGTGGAATGACTTACAGTCCTGGAGAGGGGCAAGTCATTTTCCACCCCCGACACATGGTTTTCCCATTGACCCACTACTCCTTTTTCGTCGACCTCTCTTTTCTACCCTTTCTGAACAAGCCAAGAGATGAAAATTTTTTCCCAAAAAATATTTTCATCTGAAACAAACACAGAAGTATGTATGAATTTTCTTCTAGATGCAAGTATTTAGTGGTTTGTAGGTTTTGGGGAAAATGGGTCTGAAAAAGTAAATATGGGTTTGTATGCTTGAGACCTTAATCATCTACTAACTAGTTATATGACAACTTTATTTACCAAGTTTTCAGCTCTATTGGATATCCTAGACTGATGAAATGGTTGTAGATTTTAAATTTTCTATTAGAATTCAGGGAGAGTGATCTGGAACTTCCAAGTAGAGATGAGTTAAACTCGTCATCAGCAGTCACATCATGTCACCATCTGATGTGGAGATGACATCAAGACCAATATGACTCATGACTCTATGGGTACCAGTAACAAGCAACAGATCTGGAATTTAAGCAGTTTGGGAAAGGAAGCATGTAATTTTACCAATAAACTGCGTATGAAAATTCGATTACCAGATTGGATTTATAATGGAACGAAGAAATTATTGTTCTATGCATGTCAGCAGGAGAATTCTTTTTCCTGGGGATTAATAACAAACTAACTTTACACTGGCTAATTTAGCTGCTATTGGAGTTCTAAGACTGCAGGTGAAGGGACATTCAGAATTCATTTACTAGTGGACTGCGATTCCTTGGGCTTCCCGTTTGCTCTGTGCCTGTCTGGAATGAAGGTCACTTCATGGTCTTCTCATTCATCTGTAATTATTTTATGTGCAGGTGTTTGGTTCTGCTGGTGTTATTGGTAATCCCATGGGATTTGCAAGGACACTTGGGCTTGGGATCAAGGATTTCTTATCAATGCCAGCCAGGAGTATTTGGCAGGTATATAGTTTCTAAGATAGTTGGAGGGAGATCATGAAACAGATAATGATGCCAACTGTGAAGTTGAGGAAGATAAACACAAGATCAAATGTACCTACCAAATATAATAACTCCTAGCTAGTGACTAGGATATTGTAAACGATAATGTAGATATCTCATAATTAACGTTCTTATCCTGTCAAAAGTTTATGTAAATCTGAATACATAACCAAAGGATAAAATAACAGAACTTGATCTCCGATTTTTGTGCCGACTACAGTTTATGCATTTTCTAAGCTATAGTGTTTACTTTATTAAATGATAAGTTCCTTTCTCTACTACTTTTCTACAAGCAAGCAAGCCTTGAAGAACTTCATCTGTTTCAGCATAGGAATAGATTACAAGCAAGACAATAAAAGATCAATGAAAAATGAAAAATGGAAATTACCTTGTTCAGTAATATACATATCTTCTATTGGCAGAGCCCTACTGGACTTATTACTGGCATGGCACAAGGTAGCACTAGTCTTCTGAGTAACACAGTGTATGCTATAAGTGATGCTGCCACTCAGTTCAGTAAAGCTGCACAAAAGGTATCTCTTCTTTCGATAAACATTTGAATGGTACCAGATCAGTTTTCTTTTATATATTTAGTGGGTTTCTTTACATGTAGGGTATTGTTGCATTTACATTTGATGATCAAGCTGTTTCAACAATGGAAAAGCAGCAGATGAATGCTGCATCACATAGTAAAGGTGTGATAAATGAAGTCTTGGAGGTATGTTTATCACACTTTAGTGGTTCCCATTATGCAAGTATTTTGGGCACATCCTCCGATTTTCTCCATTTTTCATATAGTGGATCTATTGGGCAGTATCTGAAAAGAATTTGCAATGGGAAGTCAGTTATATTTTCGTTATTTTTTTCTACTGTAAAAGTAATATTTTATTAAATCAAACATTGGAAAACCTCATAATGTATACGACATGCACAGAGTGTATATGCCATTCAATTTCCTGGAATGGGTCCGATTGCAGATGTGATGTGGGCCCTTGTGACTTGCTCATTAGCCTAATATCAATGTATTAGGCTAATGAGCAAGTCACAAGGGCCCACATCACGTCTGCACTTGAACTATTCCAGGAAATTGAATGGCATATACACTGAAATGCATATACACTCTATGTGCATGTCGTATATATTATGAGGTTTTCCAATGTTTGATTATTAGATCTTTGTATGACTTGAGCAAATACTAGCCAGCGTATGCTTCTTTGAAAAGAAACTAAATGCCCTATATTATTTATGTTTTGTTGATTTATTGGATGCTTGGAGTATCTCAGAATTTTGTAAATAGTAATGAAATGGTTTAAGTGAAGATGTTTTGTTAGGTTTTGGAAAATGAGAAAGAAAAAGTTGAAAAAACATATTATAAAGTTGAAAAAAATTTAATATTATTTTTATTTTAAAGTTCATAAAAGTTGTATAGATTTTTGTGATTAGGTAATGATTAGTTGAAAATTTTGAAATTGAAAAGTGTTTGTGTTTGGGTGTTGTTTGGGAATGAAATTATGAGAAATTTGAGAATTCTCATGTTTGCCAAACATCCCCTTATATTGAGCTATGTTTACACCGTTAATTTCAGGGACTCACTGGCCTTCTCCAGTCACCAATTAAAGGAGCTGAGAAACACGGCCTTCCTGGCGTTCTCTCGGGTAATCCGTCTGCCAACACACTGTAATTGTACGCATCATATGAACATGAGTACTGCTACTCGTACGTATAGGAAACATAGGGATTTTTATGTGCTGGCAGCCTCTTTAATTTTTTTTCATAAAAAAATAAAAACAGATCAAAATGTAAAAGAAAGACTCGCCCAGCTATTTTCAATCTAATCATTACTCATTTCGAAATTGCTCCTACCATCTTCTTCCAAATCCTAGCCACTTTATCACTGAAATTTGGACCAATCTGGGTTACAGATTCTGGGTTTGTGCCACATGATTTCAAGTTTACAGATTCTTGGGTAGAAAGGAGCTAGAGACCGAATGAGAAACCAATTTGATCTGATCTGCAGTAGAAAGTTATCTGCAAGATAATTGGATCTGGAGACTGATTGAGATAGAAACCATCGAAACTGAGAACATTAAGGCTACGTTTCGATGTTGAGTTGAGTTGAGTTGAGTTCTTTATGAATAGTAGTGAGTTGAAATGATGGAGTGAGTTTTGTGGGCCCCACCTAAGATGAGGTTTGGATGTTAAGACTAGTTTAGATGTGTTTATGAGAAGTTGAAAAAGGTTATGGGTCCCGTGTATAAAGAGGTTTTGAGTTGAAAAAGGTTGTGGGTCCCACATGTAAAGAGGTCTTAAATTGAGTGATGTTTAGTGATCTGGAAGTTGTGTGTTTGGATGTTGGGCTAGGCTTAAATTTTGAACTCGACTCAAATGAGTTGAGATGAGTTGAGTTAAGATAGTTTTAGATGAAAGTTGAATAAAATATTGTTAGAATATTATTATTGTTTTGGGATTTGAAAATTTTGAATTGTTTATTATATTTTGTGTGTGAATTTGGAAAAGTTGTAATGATGAAATTAAATGAGATGAGATGAGATGAAACACTTTCACTATCCAAACGGAGCCTAAGATTTGAGAGGATTGAAGAAACAGTCAAAGAAATTGGTTTGAAGAGTATAATTTCATCTCCTTGGTCAGGGGTTTGGTAGTTTATCTCTTGTTTCAACTTTTGATCGGTTTTTATTTTTTAAAATAAAGTTGGAGGCTAATGCGGCAGACAGCACGTAACGAGCTGTATGTTTTTTGCACGTAAGAATAGCATTTTTCTATGAACATCACCATAATTGCCTTAAAGAACAAGATCCTCATAAGGGATCACTGACACAAACATTGTCAATTGAGATGCCGAGATGACTGGCTTTGTTTGCCTGGCTCTTGACACTGCCTATCTCTTGATGCAGGAATAGCTTTAGGAGTCACTGGACTTTTGGCTAAGCCAGCAGCTAGTATCCTTGAAGTTACTGGAAAAACTGCACAGAGTATCAGAAACAGAAGTAGGCTATATCAATTGGGGCCACAGCGCTTTAGGGCCCGTCTTCCAAGGCCTCTAAGCATGGAAACTCCCCTGAGACCCTACTCTTGGGAAGAAGCAGTTGGAACATCAGTACTTGCGGAGGCTGACAGTCGTTTGAAACTCAAGGATGAGGTCTTAGTCATGTGCAAAGCACTTAAACAAGTTGGTAAGTTTGTTATCCTCACCGAGAGATTTGTATTAATTTTTAGTTGCCCCAGCTTGGTGGACCTGGGAAAGCCTGAATTTCGAGGCATTTCTGCTGATCCGGAATGGGTGATGGAATCACAAATTGGTTTGGAGAGTATAATACATGCCGATACCGATCAAGGAGTGATACATATTGTCGGTAGTCCGGATACCGTACTGAGGCAGAACCAGCATCGTCCCCGGAAAGGCAGTGGAACAATGACAGTGCGATGGGATGATCCTCCTAATACTCTTCCTCTTTTTCAGACGAATTTAGAACTGGCAAGCGAGGAAGATGCAGAAAACTTATTACAGATTTTGTTATCTTTGGTTGAACTTGGGAAAGAGCGAGGCTGGGGTTATGGGCATCTTCTGCATAAAAGTAATATCAAATAGCTTGGATGTGATCGTGTAGAGCGCATTTATATGGTACTATGAAAGATTGGATTCATTGAAAGGCCTGGCGCCTGCTACACACTTGCCTCGTCCCCACTCTGCTCAAACAGTTGGAGAGAGAACCAATAACCAAACGTTAAATTACTGATCCATTGATGCCCTAATTGAAATGCAGCTTTAATAGCACGTTTAGCACACTGCGATATTTTTTTGTGTACTGTGTTGTATACTTTGTATAGTGGCCATCCCTTTTCCTTTTTTTCTTTTAAATGCTTTGGTAGGCAAGTTTTACGAATTCTAGGCTTCATGTACAGTATCATCGTGAACTTTTGGCCATTTTATCCCTTTATTTATACATGTAAATATACAATTAAGGCACAAAACTTGCGTACTGTTTTAAGATGGCTTAATTCGAAATGGCCAAAAAGGAGTTGTATATTCTTCACTTTTGAGGTGGTTTTGTCCTGTTTATGTTTAGTTGTTATTTTTAGTGTGTTTAGATTGAGCAGTGCTACATCCACCGAGGATGTAGCAAGAACAAAAATGTTTTTTTTTTTCATTCATTTTTTTTTATATATTCTTAAACATTTAAAAAAAAATTCACAACATCACTAAAAAAATACTTCTTTAATCACTAAGTAAAAAAAAATTGTCGGAACCCAACATTCTGACTCTAGCATTTTTGGATTAGATTTCACGTGTGCCTAATCTTTATTGTACTCTGCAGAGAACAGCAAGTATGATTAAAAAGTTAAAACTGGCAGCTTCACATGCTTCCCATATGACAGTACAACATAAAGTTGTATTACTCTCGCGTCCTCAGACTCACGTCTAGGTTCTAGCCATAATCAGATATTGTAAACGATGACAAAAGGAAATCATTTACGCCCCAGAGGTGCTATTATGCAATTAACTCAATTAGGGCTGTGCAAAATCCAAAAATCCAACTTCGGTATCGGGGGTTTCTTTGTAATTTTAGTTGGAGTTGGAGCCAGTCAGAAAAACTCCAACTTCTGACTTATACCTCTGACTCCATTATTAACGTAAATAGGTTATAAAAATATATTTTATTTATTTATTGATTATATATACTCATATTGATTATATATACTCATATAAAGTCTGACTCTCACTTGATCGATGCCCAGTCCTAAACTCAAATGGCAAGATAGTAGACTCCTAACTTGACAGGATGTGCATTGTTACCTTGCACTTAGGCCTAGGTAGCAGGGACTTGCTGCTCGGCCTACTCGTACCGTCAATCAAGAGAGCAGATAAGATCAGAAATTTTAAGAAAAAATCTACGGAGAAGTCACTCTAGTGGGAGCAGCCGCTGCACACCCTACGTGGCATAAATAAAATGAAGAAAATATAGATAGTAGCTACTATTCCCAGTAGCCATTTTTGCATACATGATGTGTTATCATTCAAATCACATATCTATTAAATTTGAAATCATTATAAGATGAGAGAGAGAGCTGATGAGAGAGAGAGAGAGAGCGGCGAGAGACAGAGAGTAGGAGAGAGAGAGAGTGTGATGAGAGAAAGAGAGAGTGGCGAGAGAGAGAGAGAGTGATGAGAGAGAGCAGAGGAGATGAAAAAAAAATGAGAGAATCAGAGGCAGCCACGTAGTGAGTGCAAAGTGTGCACTGCTACAGTGACTGCTTTGTAGCAACACTCTAAAAAACACCTCCCTACAACATTCATCTCCCAAATTCGAAATTATTGTGGACTGAGAGAGCTAATGAGAGAGAAAGTCGAGGAGAGAGAGATCGAGATGAGTGAGAGAGCTCGAGATGAGAGAGAGAGCGGAGATGAGAGAGAGAGTCGAGGAGAGAGAGACCGAGATGAGAGAGAGCTCAAGATGAGAGAGAGAGTTGTTGAGAGAGAGAGACCGACAATGAGAGAGAGAGCCTGATATGAGAGAGAGTCGATGAGGAATGAGAGAGATCTGATGAGAGAGAGTTGAGATGAGAGAAAGAAACGATGAGAGAGAGAGTCGATCTGAGAGAAAGAAACGATGAGAGAGAGAGACGATGAGATGAGAGAGATGAGAGAAGCTGTCTGGTGCAAAACCAAAAAAAAACACATGGACCAAAAGCATCCACGTAGTGTGCAGTGGCGGAACTAGGAATGTGTAGTAAGGGAGGCCGAGCAAAGCTAAAACTAAAATAAAATATTTTTCTGTCTATTTCTAGGTTAAAATAATCTATAAGATCAAAATAATTTTATAGATGAAGCCAAGATAATTTTTTAGAGAGGGGCCAACACAAGATGAGATTAATATAATCCTATTAAATCATAAAAAATTAATATATATAATTTTTTTTTTCAAACTAAGCGGGGCCATGGCCACCCCCTACCCCTTAGTGGGTCCGCCAATGGTAGTGTGTGCATTGTGTGCACCGTTACAGTGGATGCTATATAGAACGACTCAAATTTTAATCGGGTGGATGAGATACGATTAGAAATTTTAATTATAGAGTCATGCTGCATCTACTGAGGGTGGAAGAATTCTCCCAAGAAGGCTAATGCCTTTTTTTCATACAATTTTTTTTTATATTTTTAAACATTTTAAAAAAAAAAAAAGTTCACAACATTAAAAAACATTTACTTAATCACAAAGTAAAAAAAAAAAAAAAAAAAAATTGTATCGGGACGCATCCTCGAAACAACTAGCATTTCCCTTAATTATATCTTTGTATAAAGTGAGTTTGAAAAAATCTTTCTTCATATTGTAAATCTGGAATAGGCCTGAAATACCAATTTTTTGTAATAGTCATGGGATTAAAATCGTTTAATCCCAAGTTTTTCCAGATCAATTTTTTCAAAATTCTTTTCAAGCAAAAGAATATCTTTATTTTCAGAGGAATCGAAATACGATGATTCTTTTGTAGAAAAATCAGCAACCATTTCTTTATTTTTGTTACTTAAAGCACTGGTAGAATGTTATTTCTAGGGGTGTAACCGATCCGGTTTGGTCCGATTTTGGACAAAATTTGGGACTAAACCGGTATACACCAGTTTTGCATTTTCAAGAACCGATTCCGCACCGGTTATCCCCTTAAACCGGTACTTTTAGTTTTACCGATTTTTCGGTTTTAATATACTATATACTATATTATATAATATATAATAATATATTATAGTATATAATACTATAGTGATAATATATTGTAGTATATTATAATATATATTATAATTGTATTATAAACTATAGTGATATATTATAATATATAATATAGTGATATATTATTAGTGATATAGTATTAGTATAACTATTTACAATAGACTATAGTGATATAAGATTTTAAAGTATATTATAATATATATTATAATTGTATTATAAACTATAGTGATATATTATAATATATAATATAGTGATATATTATTAGTGATATAGTATTAGTATAACTATTTACAAAAGACTATAGTGATATAAGATTTTAAAATTTAATATTATATTAATTAGTAATTTATCATATAATTCAAAACTATTTTATATATAATTATATATTATATATAAGAATTATATACAATATAAAAAATTATAATATATGTATGAACCGGTTCGGTTCGGTCCGATTTTAGAAAAAGAAAAACCGAAACCGGACCTATTTTAACCGATTTTAAGAAAAATAAAACTGATTTCGGACCGAACCAAACTCAGTACGGGACCAAATCCACCGGTTCGGTCCGGTCTGGTTTGGTTTATCGGTTCACCGATTTTTTCTTACACCCCTAGTTATTTCTTTAAATTAGCAAACATTTGATTAATTTTATCAAGAGTGTTGGCTGGTTTGGTCTTGATACCTTGTCTTATCTATGGTAAAATAATCAAAAAAATTTCAGGTTTAGTAGTAGAAACAATACTTTTAACATTTTCTTTAATATGATCTAATTGTTGACCGATAACATGAAAAGTTTTATTGACAAAATTGTTTTGTTTAATAATCTTCTTTGTTTCAGTAAAAGTAGTAGCATTAGAATCGATATGGGTAATTTAAAATGAGAAGTATTAAGTATTTATATCAACTCTTTTATGGGAAATAATCATTGTCTCTAAAGGGAGATGACCAGATCTTACAACCGTTTTCCCTTCTTCCTTGACAAAATTTGTTTTAACAACATTCAAATTATTTTTAGAAATAGAATAATTTTCAACAAAGTCAAAGAATAATATATACTTTTGTAAGGCATACATTTTTTCTTTCCATTTGCATTTAACACCTAGTTTTTCTAAATTAGAAAAAGTAGTAAGATAAGATTTTCTCTTATAACAATTTTTAACATAACTATATTCATTATATAAAGTAATCAAATCAATTTCAAAAGCTCTATTGATCACAGTTAATTGACTGTAATGAATAAGAGAGATCATATCTGAAACTGTTGGGGATAAAGATGAAGTATTTTTTTCTTCTTTATCGGCTTCTTCCTTTATGGCTTCACATTTGGATACCTCTGTATCTTTGGTAGTGTAGTAAGCAGAAGTAACTTGAGATGATGTAAAAACACCTTTCAATTTTAAATCAGGTTTAACAGTTTGGACTGAATCTTTCAAAAAGTTTCTGAGATTGTGGCCTCTTCTTTTGGGATTGTTACACCCAGGTCCAATACAAAGCCGCTTTCTAAGATTTTTTTTATAAGGGATTTATATGTATGAAGAACTCAGTTAATTTTCAAGTATTTTTTTTTATATTGATTTCGGATCCAAACTGTATTTTGGCGAATATCGAATATTTTTTAATGGGCTTGTTATTTTAGTAATTTCCTTAAATATTTTTAGGTTGGATGGAAATCTTTTATGGGCCGAGAAAATTTAAGTAACAAATATATTTTTCTTAAGGATGAGTCGAGGTCCAAAACTCAGGGAAGACATTATTTATTAAAATTCTTTTTGTTCACTACAAAACATGGGCCAGATTTTTGAGATGGACCAAAAGCCCAAGCCCATGTGATCTGGTATTGGCCCCCACGTCATGCATGCGCGTTTGTTTCTGCTAGGGTAAACGGCAACACTTTATATTCACATGGTACACAAGTTCACGCACAGCTCCCACAGACTCCTTTTCATGCATGGCTTCATCACGTCCGTTTTCCACGGCATGCATGATGCACGTCTCCCTCCTTCCTTCTCTAGGGTTTTATTAGTTTTCCTATATATATTCATTACACAATATCACACACATGCCCCGTAAGCCATCCTCAACCTAAAAACTAAGGCTGTCACTCCGTGTTCCTCCTGCCTTCAAGGTACTGCCGCTTCAACACAACCACTGCAAACAACCACCCACCAACGTTCAGCCCCTTGTTCGGCCACCCACGCCTCCACGTCCAGAAAATGCCCATCAACCACAATGCACCACAGCAAACCACGCTTCACAGCTCCTTCACGCCGTGGTAAGCCTCCACTGTCCCCCCCCCAACACAGAACCACAACGTCAAGCGGTTATTGTGTGAAACACCAAAGCCAAAAGTCAGTTCCTTCATGTCCAACCTCCAGCCCTTGGCCGCCTGGCCGTGACCACCAAACCTCACTGCCCACCCTGCCCCTCACCCACTCGTGGTGCCACCACCGTAACCCATCCATAAATTCACAGTGGAGCCATCGTTGGTCATCATGCCAAAGGCTCTGTTTTCACCACACCGAAACAGAGCAACCCATTCTCCTAGCCCCCGCGTTTCTTGTTAGGTGCCACCAGCCTCAACACGGTGAAGTCCAGCTCACCGACGTATCCACCTCAGCAGCCCAACACTACCCGAGTGCCCCTACATGCCTCTTTCCCTCTCTCTAAGCCCACTGTGTCTCTCCGTCTCTCTACCTTTCACGTCGAGCCCCCTCTCTCCGATCCCTCTCTCTCGCTCATCTCTCTCTCTCTCTCTCTCTCTCTTACTCTCACAGAAGGTTCAATTTTTCTCCTTAAGTTTTTGTCTTCTTTTTTTCTCTGTTTTGTTTTGTTTTGTTTTTTTCTATTTCTCCAAAAACAAGTATTTGCCGTGGACTCTGTGAAAACAATTGTTAACCAGCTTTAAACCTGATGACTGTGACCTCCCTAGTATTTACGAAAATGCCATCAAGCCCTTTTGTCATTGATTTTCCATAAAGCACCTCAAACCTTTTGAATATTTTTACATTTTTGCCCTAATAGGAAAGCCTTGGTAGAATAAGGGTTGGGCTTGACTTTTTAAAAATTTTGACATGTATTTTAGGTTGGGTTTTGGTGTTAAGTAAACTTAATTCAGTTGGATTTATGTTAAGTGAATATTAAGTGAAGATGTATTTTGCATGAGTTTAGTTTTAATGGAATACATATGTAGCCATACATGTTATTTTATAGTAATAATTTAGATTTTAATGTATTAGTCGGAGACATTAAGTGGATATTGATTTATTTAAGAAGTGATGTTAATTTTAGGGTTACGAGAATTTTTGGATATTTTCTAGAAAAATAGGTTATTTTAATATTTTAGGCTTGAATATCAAATTATGTGTGTAATAAGAGATTTAAGTTACGTGTGTATTTTATAGGTGACGAATAATATTCATTCGGCACTATTGTGGAAAAATTCAAAAAAGTTAAGAAGTCCAGGTAAGTGAGGTTCCTATACTAGATTTTGCATAAAAGAAAATGAACTGAGATTGGTTTATGAAAATGTGCATGAAATTTTTTTTTTTTTAAAAAAGAAATGTGAAAATAACTTTAGTTATTTGTCTGCATTATTCATGAGATCCATATGAAAGAGAAGATTATTATTTATCATAACTGGTGTAGACATGAGCTAATATTGTGCATTCTGTTTTCTGAGCTGAGAAAAACGAGTGAATATGAAAATTTGATAATTTTTGCATGTGACGTGAAAATGTTATGAATCTGTTTTTTTTCAAGATGTGAAATGATCTGAATTTGTTCAGTACTCTGTTTTGATGTGTTGTGACATCTGAAAACCTTGGCATGATTTTCTGAAGTTGTATTATGATTAAAGTCTGATTATGATGTTTCTGTTTTGTTTCAATACGGCCCAACCACAGGTGATAATCGTGGCATACAATCCAGTCACGGATAATAATAGTGACATACGGCCCAGTCACAGGTGATAATAGCAGTATACGACCTAGTCACGGGTGATAATAGTGACATATAGCCCAGTCACGAGTGACAATAGTGGCATATGACCCAGTCACGGGTGATAATAGTGACATACAGCCCAGTCACGGGTGATAATAGTGACATACGATCCAGTCACAGGTGATAATAGTGGTATACTACCCTTCCACGGGTTATAATTGTGGTTTATAACCCTACCACAAGGGTTAAACATGGTATACGACCCAGTCACGGGTGATAATAGTGCCATACAGCCCTTCCACGGGTTATAATTGTGGTTTATAACCCTACCACAGGGGTTAAACATGGTATCTGTCCCGATGTGATGCTTTGATATGATGAAGATGAGGTCTCAGATTTTGATATGTCAAAAGATTTTTTAATAAGAACGTTTTCTGAAAGTTTAGCTCTAATATTTTTAGTAACATGTTTTGATTTTGCATTATGAAAGTAAATGTTTCTGATTTTGCATTCTAAAAGTAAATATTTTGTTCTGCATGCTGAATTCTGAAAATGCTTATAGTTATATACTAGTATATATTCTCTGCTTGCTGAGTTGTTGATAACTCACCCTTTATCTTCACAATATTTTTCAGATAATTTTGATGCCTCAGCTGGAAGTCAAGAGTAGAAAGTGTTAGCAATGTTTCATGATCGTAGAGGAATAAATGCCAAAGGAGTACAAGTATTTATTGGAGAGTCTTATTTAGTAGGTTTATAATTTTAAGTTATTTTGGTACTTTGAGTCATGGATATCTTCGAGTCTTTGTGGAGTTTTTAATTTAATTCATTGAGTTATTTATTTGGTATCTTGATGGAGGAACATAAATTTTTGGTTTTGAATAAATGTGTTTATATTTTATGAGAAATTTAGAGTATATAAATATGCTATAAGAGAAGGTTTTAGGTAACATGAGCCAACTCTCCGAACTGGGGTGTTACAGGGATTGTCAGCAATATATCTAGCAAAGGAACTTCTGGTTCCAGCAAAAGAATTTTTTCTTTCATTGTTTACCGAAGGTTGATCAAAACTAATTTAACAGTACCATTTAAATACTGTTGAATATAATCAAAGTTAAGTTTGTCAAAAATAACCTTAGCAGGGGGAACTTCATGTTCCAAAGTCCATTCATTGAGAAGAATAATATATTTCTAATAAATCATTTTTGGAACTTGAATAGTAGCATCAGAAATATAACTTTGGATTAATAAAGTTTTATTTCCTGAAGTTTTCAAAATAATTTTAGGAGTTAAATTAGCTTTTAACACGTGATAATAAATATGGTAAACTATGGCAAGAGGCTTACTGTCTTCTTCTATATCATAACCATATGTTAGAATATTTAAAGTTAAAGTTTTAAGGATATTAAGATCATCTAAAGCAAGAGTTCAATCAGGAAAACAATCAAAATGAACATGACCACTAAATAGAGATGATTGAATCATACTAATTATGCTAGTCTCAAATTTTTTGAATCTAGCATCTCTCAAGCAAAGAAGTACCGAAGCATTGATACATTTTCTCGTGAGAGGTTTAACAGCAACTTGAACAGAACTAATATGTAGAAATTTGTAACCTTTTACAGGAAATTCTTGAATAGATTTTCTGTTAAATAGGCAACATTTTTTATGTGATTTTGAAATAGCATAGGTTTGTTCAACAGTTTTAACATTGAACTCGGTTTTGAAAATAGTTTGAGTCCAGATAGTTTTGTAAATAGATTTAACATCAATTTTTGGAATACTCCATTTATTTAGATAAATATTAACAGTTTCTTCAACAGAAAAATCTCTCATTGATAATATCATAATGTATATTAGATCTAGAACTAATAGACGAATTAAATCTAAACATCTTATTCATCTTGAAATCACCCAAAATCTAAATTTAATACTCACTAATCGTGTCTTTACTCTTGTTCCTATTGCATATCATAACACATACCCTAGCCAATCGTCTACCCACTCATGCCCTAAATGCTATCTCTAGCAAAACGGACCTTATAGACAAGGTTCTCAGAATTCACTTTACGACTGGGGTGGTGCCAACAGAGACAATAATAGAACACAATTAACAAAGTACTAAGGAAGGATTGGAAGATAACTCAATGAATTTAAATGGACATATATAAATCATCTACCAGCAACCAGAATAGTGGCTCTGATACCAGTAGAGGGCGGAAGCAAGACAGGAAGCAAGATTAGTAGTAAATACCAGATGACTAGAATTGAAGTAGGGACCAGATAACTGGAGTTAAAGTACCACATAACTGGAGTGATAGTGCAAGTAAATAAAATAAGTAATTGAAAGTTGGGACCAAATAACTAAAAGCCAATTAAATAAGGACCAGTAAACAGAGATTATTGAATCATACCAAGTATGCAAGTCTCAAATCTTTTATTGAATCTAGCATCTCACAAGCAAAGAAATACCGAAGCATTGATGCATTTCCTCATGAGAGGTTTAACATCAATTTGAACATAACCAATATGCAGAAATTTTTGAATAAATTTTTTGTTAAATAAGCAACATTTTTCATCGAATTTTGAAATAGAATAGGTCTATTCAACAATTTTAACATTGAACTCAGTTTTGAAAATATTTTGAGTTTTGGTAGTTTTGTAAATAGATTTAGCATCAATTTTTGGAATACTCCATTTATTGAAATCAATATTATCAGTTTTTTCAACAGAAAAATCTTCGTCATCGATAATATCAAGGGGTATACTAGATCTAGAACTAATAGATGAATTAAATCTAAACATTTTAGTCATCTTGAAATCACCCAAAATCTAAACTTGTACGTACTAATCTTGCCTTTATTCTTATTCCTATTGCATATCGTAACACATATCCTAGCCAACCGTCTACCCACTCATGCCCTAAACGCTTTCTCTAACATATTGGGCTTTATAGACATGATTTTCAGAATTCACTTTAGGTGGTGCCAACAAAGATAAGAATGGAACACAATTAACCAAGTACAAGGAAGGATTGGAGGATAAATCAATGAATTGAAATGGAAAGATATAAATCATCTTTACGATTGGGGTGGTGCCAACATAGAAAAGAATAGAACACAATTAACAAAGTACCAGATGATTGGATTAGAAGATAACTCAATGAATTGAAATGAACATATATAAATAATCTACAAGAAGCCTATATATATACACACATATAAATATATATATATCTCTCTCAGTATGCATAATCCTAAATTCTCTCTGTTCTCACTTTTTTTTCTTCCTCTACCCACTTTTTTGTTCAAGACTTTAACACTCTAAATTTGTACAAATAATTTTTGAAAATACTTACTTGCTGGGAAGGATGTTCGGCAGATTTTCCTATTGAGAAATACTCTCGCCATAAAGGATTACTTTTGTGATTACTTTAAAATATAAATACTCTTTCCTATTTTAAAGTCTGAAATTCACAGTTTCAAAAAAAAAAAAAAAAAGTCTGAAATTCACGACCCACCCGAAAAACCAAACCCGAGCCGGTTCTGATGACCTGAAAATTGAAACATCCAAGAGGAGAGTCGTTGTGACTTGTGATCCAATTCAAGCCCTCGAAAAGGATCTCCCACGTCAGTGAACGAACCCTCGAAGATCTCAGCTTAAAAGGCTCTCTTGGAGTAATCTCAGCTTACTCGCTTCATTTCAGTAATAAACCTTAGCCCCCACCGTTGCAGATTTTCATTGCTGCTGCGACTCTTCCTTCTTGCTATATATATATATATGTGTGTGTGTGTGTTCTTGTTTTTTGCAAGTTAAAATCACTGCTCATTTGAATGCTTTTGTTCTATTTTTCCCTAACGATTGAATTAATGTCCAGTGCGTGTGGTTTTATAACGTCTTCTTGATATATTGCAGGGCATTGATGAATAACATATTCCTTTCAATTTTCACTCCGCATATTTCCGCTCGAGGAAGACCGACACCGATATTATTACATTAGCGCATTCTGATACAGAGAAATTCTTCTCAGTTCAGCTAAAATATCTGAAAAGAGTCCAAAAAAAAAAAAGAGCTCCCGTATCGGTAAAATGGCTGGGAGAGTGGAATCTGCCCCATTTGATTGGATGGAAGAGAATAGCATGCATCAATACGAGACTCCTGTAAGAACTAAAAGGAAGGTGAGATCGAAGAAAAAGGAATTTCTTGGTTGGGGATCGAGACAGCTCATCCAGTTCCTTGAATCGATTGGAAAAAATACGAGTGAGCATATCTCTCAATATGATGCTGCCGCCATTATAAATGACTATGTTAATAACAACCGCCTTCTTCACCCCACAAAAAAGAAGAGAATTCTTTGTGATGAGAGGCTCCATTCAATTTTTGGAAGGAAAACAGTAAGCCGAATCAAAATCCACGACTTGCTGGAACCACATTTTGCCGAAAACCAAGAGGAATCGGATGAAGTTTTTTCATACAGCTCTGATGAGAGGGAGAGCGTTTTGGAGACGTATGAACGGGATAATATCTCGAATATGGAAAGAACAGCCCACCAAAAGAAAAAAGTTTCCGTAACTCCGACAAGTTGTTTTGCTGCCTTAAATCCTCACAACATTAAGCTTGTCTACCTGAGAAAAAGTCTAGTTGAAGATCTTCTCAGGGACCCTGAAACCTTTGAAGATAAACTAGTAGGAAGCTTCGTCAGGATCAAATCTGACCCTAATGATTACCTTCAGAAAAACTCTCACCAGCTTGTCCAAGTCACAGGTAGTCTGCTAATTTCTAAACCCTCTTGTATGGGCTGAAAGTTTTATCTCGAGGCGTTTTTTTTTCCACTAGTATAGTTTCACAAGCATTCAGCAGCTTGTATTTACACACACCCAAAAAAAAGTAATAGAAACTATATATTTTACCACTTGAGAAAAGATAAATATAAACCATTAACACCTAAGAAAAATAATCTCTCTTTATTGGTTGATTTGTACTTTTCTTAAGCGATTATAATTGAACTTTTTTTTTGGATAAGTAAATAAATAGCTTTATTGAATAGAATGAAACTAGGTAATATCCAAGTACACAGGAAGTATACAAAATAAGACACCTAATTACATTCTAATGAACTAAAAAGAAGATAGAAACTCATGGACATTCTCACCCTTCAATACAATAGCAGAAAACCACTGTAAAAGAGAGAATACGAAAAAATTCCAGATTTCCCCCACCGCACGCTCCTTGTTATTAAAACACCTATCATTCCTTTTTGACCATAGACACCACATTAAGCACAAAGGTATCATACGCCACGCTACTGCCAATTGTGCACTGATATGCCTCCTGTTCCTGCACGCTAGTAGTTCTACCACACTCTTAGGCATTATCCAACTCAGTTAAGCTCTATCAAGGATACCAGCTCATAATTCCCCCGCTACCTCACAATGTAAATTGATTTATCGATTTTTCATTCCTTTTGCACATGTAGCACCACAACATGACCACCAAACCCCACTTCCTTAAATTATCAGCCGTCAAAATCTTTCCAAGCGCAGCTATCCAAGTAAAAAACGCGACTTTAGACGGAACTTGTGCTTTCCAAATACTCTTCCACGAGAAAAAGGTGGGCTGTTGTACTGTCAAACCCTTGTAAAAAGATTGAACAGTAAACTTTTTTCTCCCCGTGTGAATCCACAACATACAGTCTCGCCCATTTCCTCCTACCTTTTCTGAATACAAGTGACTAAAAAAGGCTGCCATCTCATCAAGTTCCCAATCCTGAGCATTTCTAGTAAAAGTGATATTCCAAGTTACCGTCCCATTGGCACAACATGGCAAATCTGAAACTGCCGCTTGCTAATTTACAGTCATGTTAAAAGTGATTGGAAAGACAATGGAAAGAGGTCTCTCCCCACTCCAAGCATTGAACCAAAAGCGGAGTCTTGCTCCATCACCCACTCCAAACCTAATATGTTTTTCAAAGGTGTTCCACCCATTTTTAATAAATTTCCATAGGCTTACTCCATACGACTCCCTACCCTCCTTAGAACACCATTCCCCCACTCACTACCATACTTGTGTTCAATTACCTCTCTCCACAACAAGTTTCCTTCCATTTGATACCTCCACAACCACTTACCAAGAAGGGCCTTGTTGAAGATGCTCAAATTTCGCATCCCTAATCCCCCATTCGCAATCGGACAGCACACCCTTTGCCAACTTACAAGGTGAAATTTGACTTCCTCCCCCATGCCACCCTACAAGAAAGCTCTAAACAACTTTTCCATACGGTTAGCCACTCCCACCGACAATGGAAAGAGGGAAAGATAGTAAGTAGGAAGGTTGGAAATGGTACTTTTAATGAGTGTTAACCTCCCCCCTTTTGATAGATATAGCCGCTTCCACCCCGATAATATTTTCTCAATCTTCTCTACCATCCCATCCCATCCCAAATGCTCTTTGCTTTAAATGACGGCCCCAAGGGGAGTCCAAGATATTTCATAGGAAGTGAAGCAATTTTACAACCCAAAAACTCTGCTAGAGAAGCAATATTACTCACAACTCCCACCGGTACCAACTCTGACTTCCCCAAGTTCACCTTAAGTCCCAAAACAGCTTCAAAACACAACACAACCATCCTTAGAGCTTGAATCTGGTCACTAACAGCATAACAGAAGATAAGCGTGTCATCCGCAAATAATAAGTGATAAATGGAACTGACACCATTACTGTTGTTACCCATTGGAAAACCAGCAATAAATCCCCCCCTAACGGCAGCCTCCACCATGCGGCTCAAAGCCTCCATTACTAAAGCAAAGAGGAATGGTGATAATGGATCCCCTTGTCGCAAACCCCTCGAAGGCTAAAAAAAACCACAAGATCTTTCATTGACTAAAACCGAAAACTTAATGGTCGAAACACAGTGTTTAATCCATTTGCACCACTTGTTTCCAAAACCACATATTCTCAACATATAAAAAAGGAAATCCCAACACACATGATCATAGGTTTTTCCATTTCTAACTTGCAAAGGACCCCCGGAGTACCTTCTGTTAACCGGCTGTTCAAACACTCATTCACTATCAAAATGGAGTCCAAAATTTGCCGCCCCGGAACGAAAGCATTTTGAGGTTTGGAAAGGAGTTTGTCCATCACCAAACTCATGCGATTAGCTAACACCTTTGAAATAATCTTGTAGATCCCACCTACAAAGCTAATAGGCTGGAAGTCTTTCAAATTATGGGCATCAACTATCTTTGGGATAAGAGCAATAAAAGTAGCATTTAATGACTTCTCAAACTTAAGATTAGAATGAAAAGCATGGAAAATCTGCATCACTTCCTCCTTCACTATCTCCCAACAGTTTTGAAAAAAAGCCATAGAAAAACCAGCTGGACTTCTTTTCATTGTAGAAAGAAGTCTTGTTTCTTATCAACACGACTAATGTTCCTAATAAAATTCATTTGTGTCCACTGAAAAACCACTGGCAAATCTTATTCAATGAGCTCAATTTTCACAATTTCCTTGTACATATGTCTATATCCTAACTAGATGTTTTTCTCTTGTATACATTTGGTGTACTTGGGCTACGCCTATTCCTCTGTTAGTATTAATCAAATCTCTTTTACCTATCAAAATAATAGTAATAATCCAAATTTCCCTCAGTATATAATTAATTATGTTTTGTTATCATTGGCAAACATTAAAAGCATTAAGTGTTGGGAGTTTGTATATGCAATCTCAGAAAGTTAATCTATGGTGGTTTTATAATATATTCCCTAGGTATAAAGAAGGCATCTGGAACCGGTAGTACAAGTATGGAAGTCCTCCTTCAAGTTTCCGGTGTGGTAAAAGACATCTGTGTTGGCATGCTTTCGGATGATAACTTTTCTGGTGTAAGATTTTTTCAAATTAATTTACAGCTTTGAGCTTAATTTTGAGGAGCTTTGTTTGCAAATTACAAGTTGGTCAGTTAGCATTTTCATGCTTTCAGTTGATAACTTCTCCTACATAACCCCAAGGGGTTGGCCCAAGCGGTGAAGGCCTTAGTCTTGAGGTATCACTCCTTTCAAGGTCCAAGGTTCAACACCTCATGGGTGCAAACAATCATTTGGGGCTATACTCCCTGGTGAAAAGCCAACGATTTAACCAGTTCCTTGTAAGGAAACTTTCGAGGGTGCGGTACATGGGACCGGGGTTTACCCGGTAGAGGCGGGTCTAAAGAGCCCTGCCTTGGAGAAGTTCCCCGACAAAAAAAAAAAAAAAAAAAAAAAAAACTTCTCCTACATGCTTCCTCCTTGATGAGCTTTTGATTGAGGTGGGCACTTATTGCGTTTTAATTTTGGATTTGAGGCATGCCTACACACTGACCCCTTTCATATCTCAGTTTTGGGTTTGATCTATCATTTGCCTGCCTATCAACATGTTGGATGCCTCTAGGGGGCTGCCTTTTCAAGATCCCCCATCTATGCTGCTTTAAAGATTGTCCACTTGGTCAGAAGCCTTAGTGGGTTCCATCTTGTGGAAGTGTGATTGAGTGTAGTCAGTTACTTTGCTTTGGTCATTTGATTTAAAAAATAAAACGAAAGGGGGGGGGGGGGGAGGAGGGGTTATACCGTTGTTTTTTTTTTTTTCCTTTGGGTTTCCATAGTAGTGTTTTAAATACCGTATCGTACTGGCCGGTATTTTCCGTATCAGCCACCGGTCGGTACAGGTATTCTATGTGTTTTGTACCAGTTGAAATACTTGTCGTACCGGCGGGTACAAGCCATATCGCCCGATATTTCCGGTACAAGCCGTACCGGCCGATATTTCGGCCTTTAATTTTTTTTTTTTTTTTGCATTTTTACAAATTACAAGCTCATTTTTTGACCCCCAATTCAGACTAGGTTATTTATAATTTATATATCTATGTATTTATATATAATTTATTCATATATAGACTATTATTTTGAAATATAATTTATATATATACATTTATATATATAATTTATTCATATATCGACTATCCCGAAACGGTACACGAAACGGTACCGGTACCAAAATATTTTGTTCCAGTGCCTTGACCGGTACGACATCCGGTACGGTATTCAAAACATTGTTCCATAGTCCATTAAGTTAACACTCATGAATGAGTGGTCCTTGAAGGTTTGTGGTGGAGATGGATGGTCTTTGGATGCATATGGTGAGGAGAAAGTAAGGGCATGGGTGGATTTTTTGTATGCTTTCGGGATCTCATTTGGTAACACTCTTCAAACACATTGATATCGGATTGCATATCTTTACCAGTATATTTGTTTGTTGGTGTAACTGCTCCATATGGCATAGACAGAGAGTTTTATATGTATTGCTTACTGTACTTAAAAAAAAAAAATGTATTGCTTACTGGCTTCTTTTAATTTTGAAGACTGTGGTCTTGCACAAGAGACAAGACTACAATCTTACTGGCTATAGTGTTTTTCTTACTATAGTTTCTTTAATATTTTAAAATATAAGTCTTGTACATTTGTGCAATTGCATTTCTATGCCTGGACTGTCTTATCTTTTTGGATTTAGTTGCAGGAAGAATGCAAGGATTTGAATCAGAGAGTAAAGGATGGCTTGCTCAAAAGGCCAACTATTGTAAGTTTTCCTTTTGGAGTTTATTTTACAACTAAGATACAATTTTATCAACAACGAAAGAGGGTGTAAACTTGGTACATGGTAAGCATTCAAGAGATCCACGTAGCTAGCAGAAGGAAAAAGTGATAGAAAGTAATGAACAGTAGTCATAGAAGTATACTAATGTCGACCACTATCCTATAATGCAAAGTATGACTTGAGCCCCAACATTGTTTGTTTGCAGTCTTCGAAATGACATTAACTTCTTTCCCTCTAAATACACCATAACAGAGCCAGTGTCATCTTCCACAACAGTTCACAATGATGGCTCTTAAACTGTGCTCTCCAACATGGTAGGAGATCCACTACTTAGAAAGGCATAATCCACTCTATACCAAATTGGCCAAAAGCTGCGTTCCATGAAGTACTTGCAAACTTGCAATGTAGGAGAAGGTGATCCACTGTTTTACTATTCTTCTTGTGCATGCAACACCAATTAATCATTACAATGCTCGACTTTCTCATGCTATCCAGGCTAAGATTCCTCCACAATGCCTCTGTCCAAACAAAGAAATTCACCTGGGGTGAGCCTTATTCCCCTAAATAAGCTTCCAGTGGAAAGAAGTCTCATCATGAGCACATAGGACATTGGAAAAAGACTTCACATTGTACACTCCTTTCCTAGAAGGGCACCAAAGCATTCTTTCGTCATTGTTGCTTCCAACCTGACTTTGAATACAACCTATCAAAAAACAAAGAGAAGAGATCCACTTCCTAATCATTGGCCCCATTTTTGGAATGTTATTCTATTAATTATCATTTAGATCACTTGTCGAGGCATAACCTATTCAACTCTAGGATCTTTGTAACACCCCCTTCTTGTAGATATAAGAATGCTACTAAAACATGAAACTTGTGCCAAGTAAGAGACATAATAAAAGGGGTTAGTGTGTAGGCATGCCAGTTACAGAAAGCAGAAACAAAACAATGTCTTGTAATAATAGAGTGGAAATAAAGGGCATTTAATAATAACAGTTCAGACCAAAATAACCTTTGGCATAAGCATAACTGAAACAACATCATAAACAGAAACAGAGGCCCTGTTTACCCCGATGGCAGGGTTGTGCATCTCTACTGTTAACCAAGCAGAAACAAAAAACCATAAGCCGCAATTTATACCTGTGGCTAGGCCAGAAACATAAACAAGAGGCCACATTTTATACCTGTGACAAGGCCAATAACAGAAATAGAGGCTACAATTAAAGAAACAGAATCTTATGCTCCAGGATTTTCAAATTCAGTACATTAACAGAAATGGTTGAATAAGCAAATAATATCATGTAATTAGAAAACGAATACGGAAGTCACATTTACATGTTATGCAGTGGAGATTCAGTGCACAAATTGCTCATGTCTACACCAGTCATTAGGGGTCCTACCCGCATCCTACGGAGCGGGGTTGCCCCCTTTCTGCACCCCACCCCCACATGGACGCAAGAGGGGGGGGCCTTTGCCCCCGAAATCCGCCACCGTATCCTGGGGACGAGGCCCCCGTCTGTGTGCTGGAGTGCAGGGGCAAACCCTTGGTCCGTCCTCCCCTGTCCACCGCTTGAATGGGAAAAAATTCAGAAAAAGACACAACAAAATACAAAAAACCACAACAACCCAAACTTGCAATCAAACCAATCAACCAAGCTATTGGAATTCCTAAATTTGCCACATCAAGAAATTTTTTTATAAATTGCTTGAGATGCCACCATAATCCAATACCTCTCGATCATTTATTTTAACAACCTGAAACATTTAAAACATCCACTTAAAGATAACCATTCACGTCACCCTCTACTTGTATAGATGTTCTCAACCAATTTATCCACAAATCGAGCAAGCCAACAACAACTCAAGCATCCCACCAAAACCACACATTCAAGCAATAGTCAGGCCTTCTAGCAAACCAAATATTCCCACCATAAACTCACACCTTACCGATCCTATCGCACTAAAACAACCGCCACAACTAGATTATTAGTTAGTCCCAATCCAACAATTTTAATCCTGCGGGCTAAGCTGAAGAAGGGATTGCGAGACAACCCTATTATTTTTTCAAACCAACATCAACTCAATCCATAATAAAGTCTAGGAATTTACCTACTGTCCAATGGCGGCAATTTCATTGTAAGAGGAGCAATGATGTTAAAGCATTACAATGGCGCGGTGGAGATACTGTTTGTCCATGGCTGTGACAATGGCACGAGAAAGAGGGAAAACATTGTGAGAGGAAACCAACAAAGAGGTAGTGACTGGGCAGGGAGAAGCCACATCTTATCGAACTGGAGTGGTGTAGAGCTGGGGCTTGTGACTAGACGTGGTGTAATGGTGTTTGTGCTCATAGAGGAGTGGCTCGGCTTGGTGGTGTGTGGCAGTGCAACATCGTTTGGTATTGTCAGTGGCATGGAACTTGGTGGTGAGGTATCAAGGTGACGAATGCTTGGTGTGGCGGTGCAGCGAAGTTCCAAGTGGCAATACGGTGGGGTGTTGGCAGCAAAACAGAGAATGTGGTGGTGTGGCAACAATTGAATGGGGTAATGGCAAGGAAGAGATGCATAGAGAGAGATGCAGAGATGAGAGGAGGAAAGACCGAGAGGGAGGGAAAGGGTGGTGACATTTGGTAGCCTAGTGGAGAGAAAGAGAGAGACCGGGAGGGATGATTAGGGGATTGCGGTGTGGGCAGGGATGAAAGAGACATTAGGTGGTGTGTGATGTAGGGGGTGGGAAGTGTTGGATCCCCGCCCCGGGGGGGGGGGAAGATGGGGAGAAGAAGAGAAAGCTTGGGCTTGGGCTTCAAAAAAGTTGGGTTGTGAGAACATGTAAGGATGCATAAATGATCAAACATAAGCGATCAACGTGTTCTTTACATAGCTTATTAAACTTGTCTTCCACTTGCTTATACCCTATACGAATGGACCAGACCTTCGTGAAAACATCCTTCAGTGTGACCACAACCTGTCCCACCGCCTGTGATCACAACGGTGACTGCTTAACTCACTCGTAACTTATCTCTGGTGGACCACACATTCATGTAAATGTTCTTCAGTGTTACTACAATTGGTCTTGATCACAAGGATGATTGCTTAATAGCTCATAACATATCTATGATGTATTTATCCTGAGGTGGTAGGGTCACTTTAATCAAAAGTAGCCTTTCCAACTTGCCAACCTACTTCCTATCACTATTTCTACTTCCCACCAAGGTGGCTCATCGCATGGAGAAACTCCAACAATATTTCTTATGGAGGAAATGAAGGATGAGTTTAAATTCCGCTAGGTAAAATGGGCCATAGTGAGCTCCCCTGTTCCGAAAGGAGGATTGGGTATTCGGAACTTGCAAAGCAAAGCTTTGCTTATGAAACGACTATGGATATACCACAATGGACAGGGAGCAATGTAGAGAGTTGTCATAGTATCAAAGCATGATGGACCATGGGGAGGATCATGTTCAAATGAGGTGAGTGGGCCATATGGGTTGGGGCTATGGAAACACATAAGAAGAGGATGTGACACATATTCAAGAAATATCCATTTTGAGGTGGGTGATTGGTCCAAAATCAAATTTTGGCACGTGTATGGTGTGGCAATAAGGCACCCAAGAAGCTTATCGAGAATTCTATGGCATAGCAAGAATGAAAGAAGCCTCAATTTTGGACTCCTATCCAATGGTACTCCCCAAGATTGGGAAGTTGACGCTTCTTCGGAGTTCTATGATCTAGTGTACTCTACCCATATGATGTGAGGAGTTGAAGACGATTTTTTGGCACCCCTCTAAGAAAGGGAAGCTTACAATACATTATGCCCACGCATAATATAAATCCATTGCCATGGAAGAGTATTTGGAAGACAAAGGTACCCCTTAAGGAAATTATTTTGTATGGATGGTTTCCTTGGGGAAGATCCGCACACTAGACAACCTATGGAAACGCCACATCATAGTCTTGTATTGATGTTGTATGTGTAAAAAGAGCAGAGAGTCCGTTGATCATCTATTACTTCATTGTGAGATTGCTACAACCTTGTGGAATGAGTTATTTGTTCGGATGGGATTAGTTTGGGTGATGCCAAAAAAGGGTAATCGACCTCCTAACTTCTTGGAGATGCATTCAAGACAACTCTAGGGGTGCTACCTGCCCCCTACGGGGCGGGGCCACCCCTTCCCCGCACCCCGCCCCGCATGGGGGTGGGGGTGGGATGCGGGGGCAGGGCGGATTGGGAATCCGCCCTGCCTCCGTCTACTTAAAAAAAAATACTATATTTTACTTGGTTTAAAAATTATTTCTAAGTCCAAAAGTAATTAAAAATACATTTTTAGACCCAAATTATAAATTTAAATTTTGTAAATATGAGTATAATCCTCCCAGCCACTCGCCCCCGCATGGGCTGAGCGGGGTTGCCCGCCCCACCATGCTGGGGCGGGGCGGACGGGGGCGGGGTAGTCGGGTGCGGGGCCCCGCTGCCCACCCCTAGGCAACTCTTAGATTGCAACAGGTTGGAAGATGGTTCCAATTTGTCTATGTTGGTATATTTGGAGGGAGATGAATGCATGAAGTTTTGAAGATCGATAGCGGTCAATGGATGAGCTTAGAAACCTCTTTTTCAATACTCTATTCCATTGGTCAATTGTAATTGATTTTGATGGCATGACTTTTCATGAATACCTTGTGTCACTAAACTAGCATGCATAGGCGATGCTCTTGTATATGTCCCATATACTTTGGCCTTTGTCTATGGGATGTGATGTGATTAGTCATAAATATGTTTTCTGAAATCATAAACTTAGAAAATCCGAGTTGGGCTTCATGCTTAAAAAATGTGACAAGCTCTAACACCTTACATTCAAACCAGCAACCTATCACATGGTTATCATCAGATACACCTCCAGTGTAAGCCACCCATCATGGCCACAAGGTTGGTCCAACCACCCCCGTAGGCTTTCCTGGGTGGCTGGGCACCAAAAATGGTGTCTGGCCGGCCACCAGTATTTTTTCATATGTTAAACAAATCCAAAAATATAAATTTGTTTTAAAAATTTGCTATTCCAAAGCCTCAAGAATAGTCATTCCTCCCATCTTTTTGAGGAATAACTATTCCTCATTTTGTGGAATGACTTCACATGGAATAGCCATTCCTTCTCCTAAAAAGGCAACCAAACCTAGGATAGTTATCCCAGGGGAATATCTATTCCTTTCCAGCATTCTATTTTGTGAACCAAACAGACAGTTGGTAGTTTTCTAGGGTTTTTTTTAACATAAATAAGCCAGCTGTGACAGATTAGGAAGCTAGGGATCATGTTAGGCAAGTTTTCCCCTAGGAAATTTGCCTTAAATGACATATTTCTACCAACAATGAAATCTGAAGTCCAACCAAGAGTTAAATTTCACCCATATTTAAATAATAAATAAATAAGCAGAAAATAGTCAGATCCGTGGGCCTACAATTCGAAAAAACCTAGAATTCTGGGCTGGGGTGTGACAATTTCTCGGTACCTTCCCATTCCATGGAGAGTTAGAAGTCTTACTAAGTTAACCAATGAACTTTTGGCAGCCTCTAGAGTGAGTATTTCTAGGGTTTCTATTATGACAGCACTGCCGTGCAGATCCTAACCTGTCTAGGACTGGTTTAGGGAAGTTTGCTAATCTTTGAAAACCTGCTTAGGCGGCTGACTTTTAATGAAAAACAATCTGTCAGCTTTTAATAAAAATGAAACAATATCTAAACTTCCCAATTATTTATCACAAAACAACAATCCTAAAATATGAATTTCACCCCAAACCGGGAGATTCTAGGGCCAGGTTTGACAACCCGTCACCAGAAAGCTTCCCTTTCTGTAGCGTTACACCATAATCACTTCCCAAACAACACTTTTTTAAACCAAGTCAAACTTCTTATCCCAAAACCAATTATTTACTTTGAAGAACAAATCTTCGACCAATTCACTGAATGAGACTTAAAAATCATCACTAATCCCACTCCATAGAAGATCTTATTGAAGTTTCTATATCCTCTTAGCCACACCAATCAGAATGGGGAAAATTGACTATAATAAGTGGGCAAATTTAATAAAGTACTTTTAGTCAAGGTTAACCTACCTTCCATTTGATAGATAAGGCCTCTTTCAAACAGCTAACCTCTTTTCAATTTTCTCTGCAATATCGCTCCATATAACAGTGGACTTATGAGATGCACCCAAAGGGAGACCTGAATACTTCAACGGTAATGAACAACCCTACAACCTACCCCACAATACTGGCCAAGCTTTCCGCATCTCCCACCTCATCAACTGGAATAATCCTGTGAGGAACATTCTAATCCTATTGAGATATTGTGATAGCCTCTGCTTGCTGATGAAAGGTTGATGCCCAGAAATCCAACCAAAGTGGCTAGTGAACAAGGCCAAGGGAATGAGTTGAGAGGTTTTGAAGGGAATAGATAGCCTTTGGACCGTCGTTGGTGAAAGCACTAGGCCCAGTTTAGTGCAAATGCTGTTTAGAGCCTAGGCGCAAAGAGCAAGCGCGCGCTTGACTGAAATAAAGCGCATAATTTTAAAAGTTAATGTATATTAATGAAAAGATAAACAAAATAAAATTAAAAAAAGGTTTAAATAGCAAGATGGTAATATATTTAGCCTATTAACTCAATTTATTAGCATATTATGCAACATGAAAATCAATTACTCAACTAAGGTTAGGTTTGGAGAGTGAGATGAGAATTTTTGGTTTTAGATGAAAGTTCAAAATATTATTTTTTAATATTATTATTGTTTTGGGATTTGAAAAAGTTGAATTGGGATTTGAAAAAGTTGAATTGTTTATTATATTTTGTATGAGAATTTGAAAAAGTTGTAATGATAAGATGATATGAGATGAAAATTTTGTGTTTTATCTTTGGTCCCAAACCTAACCTAATTACATAAAATTTAGAAATTTAAGTCAAACACTACTGTGTTATAAGGTACTTAGTTTTAATATCCTTCAAAATTTTTTTTGAGAATAACCTCTTGTGGTTTGAGTTAAATAGAAAGAGGACTGTGTTAATTTTGTCCATCAACATTAACTGAAAACGCATGGTAATAAATATGTAAATGCAGGTGCACCTCGATCTCACTATTTCATTATCTATATTTCTACTCCAGGGAAATAAATATGTAAATGCAGTAAGCTATAACACTTATTTTCACATATATGCACACATTTCTGTATTGTAAATTATTGGAACCTGAAGAAAAGAATCTTTCCCTTATCGGAAACTGAAGGAAAGGGAAAGAAGGAAGAAACTAGTATAAATTTTGTTTATTGGAATTTTCTTTAGAAGCTTGTGGAAAGAGCAATAATTGTTTTGCCAATGTCCTTTGGGCTTAACGTCACCTCCACTACCTGTAAAAAGGGAGTGCTGTACAACATCACCAGTTTAAGTCCTGAGACATGTGAGTTATATAGCAATTGAAACAAAGAGGAGGGAGGGAGGGAGATGTGATCATTAAAATCTGTTGGTAACCTTATTGACTTTTGAATTTATTTGGGTCACTGGCATAATATTATACTTCTATATGAAGCTGGAATTTCCTGACATTTTGTTGAATTATATTAATAGCAAATGACATGTCAGCAGTATTTTTTTTTTACTTTCTTACACCTATTTCAAGTCCATTTGAATGGCCCATATCATCATCAAAGGATATATTGCATACGTAAATTTCTTCTCATCTTGTTTTTGGCAAAACATTATAATCAGTTGCCTCTTGAAATTCTCCAGTCTCTTGTTTCTTTTTCTTTATTGGGTCATACATGGTATTTCAGGTTTTTTCCGTACTTCATTTTATTAGTGTGCTTCTTAAACCTTTACAGGTGGAGCTTCAACACAAGGCGCAAATATTGCACGAGGATATTACAAAGCATGTAGGTGTTAAGTATACAAAAAATTGACTATTTGCAAAGAGATCTGCTTGCATTTTTTTTTCTCATATGTTTATTTTTATTTTGCCTGTTGGGTGCAAGTTTGTCAATATTACGTCTCATGTAGTAGTATATTGTTGGCTAACTGTAAAACAGTAATTTCAGTATCTTCCATGAGAAAACACATGCTTATCAATGCATACATTAATTTTATCTCATTCTCTTGGTGTAATTGGGATTGATTTATTCATCCAACTCACTTTTTTTATGCGGTGTGGTGGTTTTGTTGCAGTGGCTTGCAAGAGAAATTCCTTTATTACAAAACCTCATTGATCGAGCCAATGAAAAAGGATGGCGTAGAGAATATCCTTTCATGATATTTTTAGATTGCAAGCCATGTATGATAGTGTTGGCTTCTTGCGGTATCTTGTGATGTATCCAGGGATTTGGTTTAAACATATAATTGAGTCATCTCTGATGCTTTTGAACCAATTAGTAAACAAGACAGAGGGTGCAGCCACTACATATTGAGAAACATTTGGCCATATGAAACTCTGGCAATGAAGTCAACTTTTTGGCCATTACATTGGAGTTATTCTCATTGGAGCCGATGGTGATCAGAAGAGTGTTGGCAATGTTGACATTGTTGGTATTGAGTCTTTGAGGAAGAGATCAATGATCTACAGTTCTTTTACTCCTTTCAGAAAGTCTTTTCTGCTGGGTGACTCGTAGGAGGTGAAAAGGGCCCTTACTTTAACCCACACAGTGCACTACTATCGGCCCTACCAGGCAACATCTGCCTGCACAAGCTCAATCAGGAGAGAGGATCCGACAGAAGTACAAAATTTCAATCTAATTCTCTGGTGGGCTCCTCTGGGGGTATAATCTTGTGGCATTGGTCATGGATGACAACTGTAGCAACATGAACAAAGATGGTGTGTTTGAACCAATGGTAACTAGGCATGGTTACCTGGAAATGTGACGTTTTGCCTCGGCATATTCGTTTCAATGACATTTTTTTACAACAAATCTATTATGAGATACATGTTGAGCCTCATTGATGATGGGATATATTATTATGGGATAAATCTCAACCTTCTCTCAAATATTACTTATGAAGCAATTACAAACCAAAGCGCATATGCAAGAATGGTATGGGCAGGTCAAAGAATTGCCATCCCAGATTTCCTAAGGTCCTTTATCATCTTTGTTAAAGTTAATCTGGTGGTGGTGGATCCGAATATAAGTTCAAACTGATGCTTTGCTGGATTCCATCTAGAGTTGTTCAGAAGTTGGTTCTCATCAGAGTTCACAGACTGGAGCAGCGTATGATGGCCTGTGGAAAGAGAAATAGTTAGAGGAAAGACTAATCCTATGATGCTAGTACGGGATTCTCTGGCCCCTTGGAAGTTGACATCTTTAACCTTGTTTGCTTTTTGGGATAAAATATACCATACTACATTAAAAATTTAACAATTGATAGGATAATGTTGTGCCACATCTAAAATTTGTCTGCTCATCCATTATTACAGTTCTTGCTTCTGTAGCATCTCTAACCACCAGGCATCCTACTGTGGAGGATTGTTCAGTTTTGCCTCTGTTAATATTGAAAGTGATAGACTAAACCAAAAAAAATGTTTATGGTGAGAGAAAAATAGGATAATTTACAAGGATGTGCCTTGCATCATCAGATTATAAAAATTTTACGTGAGGCATTTGTTTGAGTTTTTTCAATGGATACATGGGATTGTCCTTTTCATTGTAATACCATATCTTTGAAGGCTGTCTTCTCATGATTTTTTTAAGAAGAGGAAAGTATCCGGATTTTCTTGATCATCTTTCCATGGTAATGTGGTAAAATTTTATATTTTGTTTGAACCTACGCTTTGTGACACACCCATGTTACGGAAAGAAACATATCCTAGTGAAAATTGTAAGTCAACTTGCATGTAAATCATCTTTGGATCCTTAATTCATTTACGCTTGATCAGTACCTGGAGAAAAAGCAGCTGCTTGAGACACCAGATGAACAGTCACGGCTGTTGCATGAGGTTCCAAAAGTAAATGCAGATGAAGTAGAACCAGATGCTACACCGAAAGATATTCTAGATAATGGGGAACAAGGAAACAATGGTTCACCTAGGTCAATCCTCAATGGAGCTTCAGAAGTTCCTTTTCGCATTAAAGCGGCAAATGGTGCTGCATCAACCGGGACATGTCAGAGCACAAATTTTGCAGGTGCATCATTTACATTTACTCTTTTATTTCCTTGAGGTACCTCTTCAAAATGGTTGAGGTCTCTAATCTTCTGTTTTTACACATTTCTGCGACGTTCGTGCATATGGTTTTTTTTGGTTTGGAGAGTGTTTTACGTGAATCGTGAGAAAATACTGACCTATTGTGGTAAGAATAAGTGAATGCATTATTTTATTCTCAGAAATATTTCAATTTAGTCCATGTTATTCATGCGGCATTTGGAAGTTTTCATGAAAATGATGCCTGAACCTGTGAGATCCATGACTTTTTTCCTTTCTTTTTGCCAGAGAGCGTCCTTGGATAGCGTTACATAATAAGATAATCCAATTTATGTCAAAGATTGTGGGATGTACTTGTATGTTCTGATACAATGGAAATCTAAACTGGTTCATTGCATGTGCATGCAATTTCCAATCTGCCCATCACATAAGTTGCCCTGCACTTTCTGCTCCTTGATTGCAGTTTGGAAATCATACCGATAACCTAGAAATACAAGCATGTGGAGGTCCATTGTCATTTGTGCAAGTTACGGAAGTTGTTGCATCCCTTGATGCTTTTACTTAGACCTTAAGTATAGGTCGACTGGCATTTGTGCTAGATAGGAAGTTGTTTGTCTGTTGATGCATTTAGATAGACATTAAGTATTTATTTATTGGTGGCCTTTTTTTTTGGGTGGGAATGGGGAATGTTTAAACAGCGATTTTTCCCAAAATAAAAAAATAATATGGTTTTTGATGAACGTGAAGAAAAAGCAAGCTTAGGAAACTGATATTTGAGAAAAATAGCTTCAGGCATTACTGCCAATTTGATGCTATGGCCTAAATCGATTTTGCGAGGGGATTCTTTTCCTTCATAGAAGCTGTAACCAATGGAGTATAAGTGAGAAAATTTTCAATTTTTAGTAAAAAGCCGGCCCTGATGGACACTTGTGCTCCAGTTTTGAGGTCTTCAGTTATTCAATTGTCAGGGACATCATAAAAACATATATAGAAGTTGGGCTCTGTGGTAGTTCTCATTCTATCTGTACTTATCCCACAATTCGATAAAAATGGAGAAATAAGCGATTATCTTCAGGGGATTCCAAAACTATTTTCTCTCTCGTCTGAAACTATCCACTTGACCGTCACTAGGTGATTGTGTAGGCTTGTGGAAGCATCACTCAGCCATGGGTTAGAGGGCTTCTCCACTCTGGCTCATTATCTTCTCCTCCTATTCTTTCTCTTCCTACCCTTTTCTTTCTGTTTTCCTTTGATCTGCTTGCTCTGTATTTGGATGGCATCCTTGAAGTAGCCTGCTGGGTGTACCAATGTTGCAATTGGAGATGATGGGCAACTGGTGATTGTTCTTGGAAGGAGTGGACTGTAACTCTGGGAGAGAACATCTGATCTGTCAAGGGTTCCCGAGACTCAACCCTTGGCATTGGTAGTGATGAAATCTTCAGGTTTTGATAGGGACTTGGTTGGCTCCCTAGTGCTGATTTCTTGAAATGGAGGTGCCAGCCCTGGAGGAACACTGGATGCCAGATCTACAAATGGCAGGAGGCACTGTAGGTTAGAGGTGGCAATGGGGGCAGAAGAGGCCGAGGAACCAAAGGTAACTTCGTAGAGGTCATGGGGTCGGCTCTACTCTAGTCCAATTGCAATGAGAGCTGTGCACTGGGTCCAAGTGTCGCCAATGGACTTTGTCGCTCTGGAGTGTGCGGAGATAGGGAAGGGCAGGGTTATAGTTAGGCACCTACAATTGGGTTCATTGAAGCCCTTGATAGGGTCCGTCAACCCTAGTGGGAACAAAGCTTCGAAGTCTTAATCCTAGACCATGGAAGCTAATATGGTGCAAATCCAGAAGCTCGAGCTACAAGGGGTAAGGCTTCCAAATTGAGATTTGTTGAGCTTGAGTAGAAAATGGGAAAATTATAAGTCAGCCATTAGGGATCACATCCTTTCTTTTTATAAGTAAAATATTTTATTCATACTAATAGAAGAATAGGCATAGCACAAGTACACATGGCGTACACAAGTGGAAACCCCTAATTAAGAGGAGGAAACAAATACAAGGAAATCATGAAAATCAAGCCCATTGAAACAAATAGCTTAGCTCTAATTCAACTTATTAAAAAAGAGTGATCTAATCTCCCCAAGTGAGCGTCCCGTTCTTTGATGTTCTGATCATTTCTTTCCTTCCATATGCACCATAGAATACAAATAGGTACCATCTTCTAGACTGCTGCAACTTGTGGAATACCCTAAAGGCTTATCCAATTGGCTAGAAGCTCGACCACTCTACCAAAGAAATCATCCATAATGCTCTAGTAACCTCACAATGAAGTAGCAGATAATCCACTGTTTCACCACTTTTCCTACATATACAACACCAGTCTAGAACAATTGTCTGGCATTTTCGTAGGTTGTCCCTAGTCAGGATCTTCCCCAATGAAGCTGTCCATCTAAAGAATGCCACCTTTAAAGGCGCCTTAGTCCTTCAAATGCTTCTCCAAGGAAAAGGAATATTATCATGATTCATAGAAGTCTTATAGAAAGACTGAACAGAAATATTCCTTTCCTAGAGGGAACCGAACACATTTTGTCTACCCCCTAATTCCTTATTCTCATGGAGTACAATAGGCTTAAGAAATCTGAAAGGGTACCAACTTCCCAATCATGGACTGACCTAAAGAAACTCGCATTCCATTGAGGTGAGCCACTCGACATCTCCATTGGCTCAACTACCGATTAGGGCTGAAAACCGACCGATCATGCAATTTTGAGGCTAAAAACCGATCGAAACCGACTAGTGTTAAGGGTTGAAACTGGACGGAATCGGTCTGGCCGGTTACCGGTTGGTTTGATCAGTTTGGGCTTTTTTTGGGGCCCTTTTTTGGGCCTTTGTTCTTGCCCAATTTGGGCCAATTCAACATCTATTTTGGGCTTTTTTTTCTCAATTCATTATCCAAGTTCTTTTGAGCTTTTTTTTAAGTTGATTTCATTTTAATAGTAATGTAATTTATAATTTTCTACTATTACTAAGTAACTAACTATATTAATTATTACTTACTACTTATTACATAATTAAAAAAAATAAAAATAACTTCACTAGATGTTTAGTATTACATAATACATATTACAAAGAAAAAAACAAAAACAAATTGTCTTAAGCATAGCAAAATGCAACTAAAAAATATAACATAATTAAATGACAACAAATTGGGAGTGATCTTCATATTTGCTACTTCAACTTCAAGCCTTCAACCTTCAATCTTCAATAGTTGTCATGTTTGATTGTGTGCCCAACTCTATATACAAACATTAATAATAAGAATAAAACATCAAATGTTAGTGAATTTGGATTATAAAAAAATACTAAAATTAAATTACAATGAAAACAAAGAAAATATTACTTGATTCTACTATGAAATTTTCCACATTATCCATAGCCTCCCAGATATCAATGGTTGTTGCCGGATGCCTTAACCAATTTTGAGTACAAAGAAGTGCCTCAACGGTTCTCGGAGCCAATGAACTCTGAAAAGGATCAAGTACATGACTGTTGAACAATAGAATATTTCCACTTAATTGACTTCCATTCTATTCACTTTCTTATTTATACACTGGAGGAAAAAATACATTAAACAAATGCTACAGTAACCTGAAGTAGACCTTCTATCCTCCACTGATCCAGCCCAATCTGCATCTGTATATGCTTCTATCTTGAAGTGATTATGCTTAGAAAACAGTAAGCCTTTTCCTGGTGATGACTTTAGATACTTAAGAACCCGATAGACTGCATTCATGTGAGACTCACGTGGTGACTGCATAAATTGACTCACCATACTAACTGCATAGGCAATATCTGGACGGGTGTGGGATAGATAAATTAACCGACCAACCAATCTTTGATATCTGCCCCGATCTACCATATTTCCTTCAGCATCTTCTCCCAACTTAGCATTCGGTTCAACTGGATTATCCACTGCCTTGCATCCAAGCATTCCAGTTTCCTCAAGGAGATCAATGACATACTTTCTTTGGGAGATAAAAATCCCATGCTGAGATCGTGCAACTTCAATGCCTAAGAAATATTTCAAGTTTCCAAGGTCTTTTATCTCAAACTCACTGGCCAAGTATTTCTTTAGTTTTTTCACTTCTTCATCATCATTTCCAGTTATCACAATATCATCAACATACACAATAAGTGCAGTAATCTTACCTGATGGTGTATGCTTAATGAATAATGTGTGATCTGCTTGACTCTGCTTGTAGCCATATTTCTGCACAGCTTGGAAAAATCTTTCAAACCATGCTCTTGGAGACTGCTTCAATCCATATAGAGCTTTTCTAAGTTTGCAGACTTTACCTTTGGCCTCTGGAAACTCAAGGCCAGGGGGGAGTTCCATATACACTTCCTCTTCTAAGTTTCCATGAAGAAACCCATTCTTCACATCAAGTTGATGAAGTGGCCAAACCTCGTTTGCTGCCAAAGAGAGCAACACCCGAACTGAATTCATCTTTGCCACAGGCGCAAAAGTCTCGTCATAGTCTATCCCATAGGTTTGTGTGAATCCTTTTGCTACCAATCTTGCCTTTAGTCTATCAACAGATCCATCAGGCTTAAGTTTTGGTGTAAAAACCCACTTACATCCCACAACCTTTTTTTCCTTAGGTAGGAGAACCAAATCCCAAGTGTCATTCTTAACAAGAGCTCTCATCTCTTCTTGCATTGCCTCTCTCCACTTTGGGTCACTAAGTGCATCCTGTAAACTCTTTGGAATGGACACAGATGACAAATTGGAAATAAATGTACGATATGAAGATGACAAGTTTTGGTAAGAGACAAAATTAGAAAGTGGGTGTTGAGTACATGATCTGACCCCTTTACGTTGTGCAATAGGTAAGTCCGTATCATGAACAATAAGAGTAGAAGAGCTGGGATAGGTAAAGAATTACCTGATTCCGGGTTGAATGACTGACAAGTAGATGAAGTATTAGTCTTACTATTCTGGCGTCGTGAGTAGACTCTTAGTTCTACACCTGGTGGCTCACCCAGCTTATCAATATGTGTCTTTGGCTCTGGCTCTGGCTCTGGCTCTTGCTGTTGATTTTCACAAGGTAAAGGTTGCTGTGGGTTTGCTGGTTCAGTTTGGATAAATGTCACTAACGGATCCATAAAGGAAGACTTCTCTTCTTCACCCTCATTCTCCCCCTGAAGAGAAGTCTGAGGGGAAGAAAAATAGGATTGGGTTTCAAAGAAAGTGACATCCATATTGACAAATCTTTTTCGCGATGGTGGATGATAGCACTTATACCCTTTCTGAGTGGGAGAATATCCTAAGAAGATGCATTTAAGTGATCGAGGATCTAATTTACCACGAGCAGACCCATGAGCATGAACAAAACAAACAAAACCAAATACTCTTGGAGGCACAACAAACAAGGAAGAAGACAATGAAGGTAACAGAACTTCCGCAGGTGCCTTAGAGTTTAAGACACGAGATGACATTCGATTAATGAGATAGGCTGCTGTAAGAAGAGCATCACCCCAATAAGATTTTGGAACATGCATGGAAAAAAGTAAGGCACGTGTGATTTCTAATAGATGCCTATTCCTTCTCTCAGCAATGCCATTTTGCTGTGGAGTATTAACACAAGTAGTTTGATGAACGATGCCATGCTCATGGAAGAAACCTTGAAGGTTATCAGACATGTATTCACCTCCGTTGTCAGAACGAACAACTTTAATAGAGGCACCAAATTGGGTTCGAACCATTTTATAGAAGGTTTGAAAAATGGAAAACACCTCACTCTTCTCCTTTAATAGGTAAACCCAAGTAGTGCGAGAGAAATCATCAATAAAAGTGACAAACCAACGAAAACCAGATAAAGAAACAATACGAGAAGGACCCCAAACATCAGTATGAACAATGACAAAAGGTTCTGAACTTTTATTATTAGTAGCAGGAAAGGACACACGGTGTTTAGAAAGTTCACACGTCTCACATTTAAACTGAGATACATCAAGATCAGAAAACAAGTCTGGAAAAACATGTTGTAACAAAAAGAAAGAAGGGTGCCCTAGTCTTTGATGCCAAAGCCATGCCATAGTCATAGAGTCGTGAATGCGGGTGGTATGATAAACCTGTTTGAGCTGTCCAGGTGTCTTGATCTGCGAATCCAGATAGTAAAGACCATCCTTCAAGCTACCACTGCCAATCATCCTCCCCGTGGCTAGGTCCTGGAAAAAACACTGGTTAGGATAAAAAATCACTCGACAATTTAAGGCAAGAGTGATTCGGGCAATGGAGAGAAGATTATTTGTAAAGTTTGGAACATGTAAAACATTTGAAAGAGACAAAGACTCAGTCACAGGAATTGAACCTTTACCAGACACAGAGGATAGGGATCCATCAGCAATTCTAACCTTATCCCTGCCTGAACAGAGGTGATATGAGGCAAAAGGAGATGATAAACCAGTCATATGATCAGATGCCCCCTGAATCAATTATCCAGGGATCATTATGTTCAATGGATGCACTTAGAGATGCGACTAAATTACCTGAGTGAGCAAAGGAGGAGGATGCAGTGGTGGATGAGTCTAGCTTAGACATAAGCTTACGGAGTATGTCTACTTCTGCCTTATTAAGCCCTCCAGGGTCTGAAGTAGAAGGACCAGGCATGGATATAGTAGGAGTAGAGTCTACAGTCAGAGTCTGATTAGCACGAGGCCCAGTACCACCACCAGAGCGACCTCTTCTACCTCTCGTAGGACGACCATGAAGTCTCCAACAAGTCTCTCGAGTGTGTCGTGGTTTATTGCAATAATCACAAAATAACTTATCCTTTTCACTTGTAGTGTCAACATTTTTTCCCCCATCATGACTCCCACCTGGCCTATCAATACGCTGAGTACCAGTAAACAGGGCAGATCGATCTTGGGGAAGAGAATGAAGCATCACACCACGACGACTCTCCTCATTTTGAACATAGGAAAATACTTCCCGGAGAGATGGTAGAGGATCCTTTCCAAGGATTTGAATCCGAACTGAGTCATACTCTTCATTCAATCCTCCAAGGAAAGCATAAATACGTTCATCGTCTATTATCTTCCGTATTTTTACAAAATCAGCAGTACACTCCGTCTGAAAATTCTGATAGTAATCTACTTCTTGCCACAAAGCCCGTAATTGATGAAAGTAAGTAGTCACAGATAACTCACCTTGAGTCATCCCATGAATTTGTCGCTTTAATGCATAGACTTGAGCCGCATTCCCTTTCTTTGCAAAGGTCTGGGCAGCTGCATCCCACACCTCTTTTGCAGTGCGGAGAAGTAGAAAACCATTACCAATGTCAGGTTGCATAGAGTGTAACAACCAAGACATAACTGTGGAGTTTTCCGCTTCCCATCTATCATAAGCGGGATCATCCAGTTTTGGTTCGGGAATCTTGCCATTCAAGTGTCCTATCTTTCCTCTGCTCTTAATATACAAGAGTGCAGATTGAGACCACGACAAATAATTCAGCCCATCTAATTTCACAATTGATATTTGAAGGGTTGGATTTTCATTCGAGTAAGCCACTTGGCTTTCTACTCTATTGCCACTGTTCTGTCCTTCACTCTTCTGTGCATCAGCCATTGAGTGAAACCAACCAAATACTCTTTTTTTTTTTTTTTTTTTTTTTTTTTCCTTCTTACCTTATAAACGGCAGGTCGCTTGCAGCTTAGGAGCTGCCTGTCCAAAACGGCAGGTCGTTTATCCATTCTTCAGGCCGTTTAGTCCAGCTTCAAAAACGACAGGTTGTCCAGCCTGTCTCCTTCTCCGTGCGATAAACCCATCTGCGTTCGAAGAAACCCTAGGTTTCGACAGCGCCGATCCTGAGCCTCGCGGAGAAGAAGAACCAAAGAGCTCCTCTGAGCTTCTCGACGCCGTCGCAGGATGCCGGTGACCTTCTCTGGGCTCCGACGAGCTTCTCTGAGCTACTGTGATGCGAGTGCTTCAACGTGCTCCTCAACACGAACTCGCAATGCTTGGGAAGGACAGAAGAAGCCGATGCTTCAATTCCACCTCAGTAACCTCACTACCAGGTCAATTGCAGCATCCCAACTTCGAATCTCATTCCTACTTCCTCACCGCTGCCTTCAGTACACTGCCTCCGTGAGACATAGTTGAGTACTGACCTAACCCTAACAGCCCAAGAGCATAATGCTTTGATACCATGTTGAACAATAGAATATTTCCACTTAATTGACTTCCACTCTATTCACTTTCTTATTTATACACTGGAGGAAAAAATACATTAAACAAATGCTACAGTAATGCTACAGTACAACTAAGAAAATAAACAACTCTCAACAATGACCTCCCGTACTAAATGCTGACTCGGACGCAACCGTGGAAACAGACATGACCAATAAGTCTCGTGCAATTCTCGCTAGTATAGGATAGTTAGCCTCATTAATTTTCCACCTAGTCAACAAGTCAAATGATGTGGAGAGTGCCTCACAACCATCTGATAAATATCGATCCACTTCTGTTTTGGCAATATTAGATCCCATGGCGGAAGATGCTTTATACCACTCGTAGAACCATTTGGTCTCATGCTTGCCATCACCCTCATTCATGGTTTTAGATGTCGGAGGGGGTTCATGTTCTTGGGTACTCGTGGTGGAGCCGAATTCCGCATACAAATCTCTCAATTCATGTTTCACACTCGACACCAACTCCTCAACACGAAACTCATCCTGAACTTTCCTCAAGTAGAAAGTAAGAAGTCCTAACTTGTTTCGTGGATCAAGCACAATTGCAATTAACATGAACAAGTTCAGCCTGCCTAATGACCCCCAATACTTATCATATTTTGTTGTCATATTTATGGCTATACTCAAGCAACTATTAGGACTCTCGCTTAACTCCATCAACTCATTTTGGAGATCACAAATCTCCAGAAAACTGGTGTTGGCTGTCACATATAAAGACCCAGAAAATCTATTAATGGTATCATAAAACATTCCAAAAAACTTAACAAAACCCGCACTGTCTCTCACTCCCTAGCTTTAGGAGGTCCCATGTGCCCAGACCTAGGGCCACCATCAAAGTAAGAGAGGTAATTATAATACTCACTCTCCATCCGCCTGAAAGTTTTCTCAAACTTCTCAGCCGTCTCCAACATCATATAAGTTGAGTTCCATCGTGTCTGTACATCAAGACACAACATTTTCTTACAATTAATTTTTTCTTTTTCTGCACATCTCTTAAGCTTGTCTAATCTTGTTGGAGATGAACGCACATATCTAACTGCATTTCTAACCATTGTGATGGCGTCATTGCACTCCTTTAAACCCTCATTCACAATAAGATTCAATATATGAGCGCAACATCTCATGTGCATATACTTACCCCCCAATAAATTTTCACTCAAAAACTGTTTCAAATATGAAATTGTAGTATCATTTGAAATTGCATTATCAACAATCAGAGTAAATATTCTATCAATGCCCCAATTAAGTAAGCATGACTCAACATATCTCCCAATAGTTTCCCCTCGATGATTAGGGATTAAACAAAAGTTAATGAATTTTTTATGCAATTTTTAATCTTTATCAATGAAGTGTGCAATTAGACACATATAATTCAAATTTTGTACTGATGTCCATGTATCGGTCGTCAACGAAATCCTCATGCCACCATTTTTTAACACTTTTTTAAGTTTTCGCTTTTCACATTCATACAATTTCATACAATCTCTTGCAACTGTGACACGACATGACACTTTAAACTGAGTTTCAAGAGACCAACACACTTTCCTAAATCCATATCCTTCAACAACTCTAAATGACAACTCATCGATAATTACCATCTCTGCAATCGCCAACCTCACAATCTCTTCACTATATTTGTGGGTTACAAGACTCCTTATCATACCATCACTCTCTCCAACCCCCTCCTCAGGTGTTGCCTCATCTGTTAATATCTTTTGGTACCTATCCAAAGGCCCACGTTTATAAGGATTTTTAGGACATGAAAGCAAATAGTTTTGCATTGTTGAAGTCCCGTTCCTCTTTGAGTGGCAAGCGTACGTCTTGCCACAATAATTACATTTAGCTTTCGGATCATCTATAGGACAACCCTCCACCTTCGTAAAATGGTCCCAAACAATCGATGAATCATTTCCTTTTCGTTTCTTAGGTAATGGATAAGTAGTACTAATAGGGGCACTAGGGAGTTTTGATGACTGGGTCTCCCTCAAATCATTTCCCAAGTTAATGGTTGGACTTGATGCATTAACATCAATCGGAGACGACGAAGAATCCATCTAATTTAAAAAGCAAAACATAAATGTTACACGTTGTCACGCACTTTATAAAACAAAACAGTGATTAGTATTACATAGCAGGTAGTTTGCAACATGGCAAACATCACAAGTCTAAGACTCTAATCTGAGTTTAGTTCACTTATCTTTTCTAAATGTGGTGTTTTTGCATAAATTCCATGAAGCAAAATCTGTAAGCAAGGGCAAAAACACAATATATGGGATTTAATAACAACACCAAAGATACAAGTTTTACTGTAAACCAGTAAGCTCATTTCGGCATAAACCAGTAAACCACAATATTTTTACTGCAAGCATTGCCCATCACACATGACACAAACCACAATATTTTTACTAAGCAAGGCAAAAACAAAGATACACTGCAAGGGCAAAAACGGAGAAATTCCTTCCGGCATAAGCTCATTTCGGTATTTCCTCTTCCTCTCAAAAAATTCCTCAGAGAAATTAACAACTAACAAAGAAATGGAACCCAGCAAAGATGAAATACAAAGGCAATTATAAAACTTACAGTGGGGATGTGGGCCGTGTGGGTCGTCAGTGATGAGAGAGGAGAGAGGGCTGTGGGGAGTGTGGGTCGTTGGCGACGAGAGAGGAGAGTTTGAGAGTGAGAGCCGTGAGGTCCGGGGAGAGGGAGTCTGGGTGAGAAGTGAGAACGGCTGCGAAGAAGGAAAGGAAGGAAGGAGAAACGTGGTGGGGGGGGGGGGGGAATTCAAACTCCTAACCGTTTGGTTTAGACCAAACGACGTCATTTCGTTCTTATTTTTTTTCAATGGGTTAAGAACAAAACGACGCCATTTCATGTGAAACGGTGTCGTTTTGTATAAGAAATATATATAAAAAAATACTTATATATGTCTGTCGGTTCTTCGGTTTAGACCGGGTTTGAACCGTAGATTGAATTGGCCGACGTCGGTTTTGTTGATTTGCTATCGCTAGCCAACCGGTTCTCTGCCGGTTCCTGAATCCGGCTGTCGGTCCGGCCGGTTTATGTACACCCCTACTACCGATGCCTCCTGGTCTGCAATAAACAAGAGAGAATGTGTCCGTAAGAGCTCTATGTCCACACCGAATGTCATGCTAGAATTTGATCCTGAAGCCGTCCCCCACCACAAGTCTACTATGTGGAGAAATCTTCTCCACAAGCCCTTGGCACCTCCATAGAACTCCAACAACCCCCCCCCCCCCCTCTTCCGCGTCAAATTGGATTGAATGGCCTCTTTGTGAGGGTTCTCCTCATTATATAGAATGATATCACTAATTACAAGGCTGAAAATCAGCCATTACAACAATCAAATCTAACTAAATAAGGAAGCTATAAAGGTCCTACTAATTTACACAATCATGGCTATGATCAAGCTATTTATAGCCAGCTACAAAATATTGTCCAAATAAGGAATACAAAATATTGTCTAAATAAGGAAGCTGTGACTAAAATCTGTACAGTGATAACTAATTTCCGCTGACATCCCCCCTCAAATTGATGCTGGTTGGTCAAGAAGTATCAATTTGCCTACAAGAAACTGATGACGTTGTTATGTCATGGCCTTGGTAAACACATCAGCTATTTGGAGGTCAATGGAAATATGAGGAAGAGAAATAATACGAGATTCCAAGACTTCCTGAATGGAATGACAGCCCACCTCAATGTGGTTTAGCTCATGAAAGACGGGATTGGCAACAATCTGAATGGCACTAGTATTGTCAGCATGGAGAGGAGTAGGATCCGACTGAGCACAACCAAGCTTAGCTAGGAGCCCCCACGAAGCCAGAGAATCTCCGAACAAGCAGCTGACATCGCACAGTATTCGGATTCAGTGAAAGATTTAGAGACATGATCCTGTTTCTTACTCTTCCAAGAGATCGAAGAGTCACCAAGAAACATGCACCAACCCGTGACAAGTCGTTGGACATCCGGCCCAATCAGCATCATTATAAGCAACAAGGCGAAAAAGAGTCTCAGCAGGGAAGAACAAACCACGGCCAGGGACCCTCGAAGATATCTAATAATGCGACGAATAACAGCTAAATGTAGATGACGTGGAGCCTGCATGAACTGACTAACCTGCTGGACAAGAAAAGAAATATCAGGTCGAGTAATAGTCAAATAGTTTAGGCTACCCACTAACTGTTAAAACACAGTAGGGTCGGAAAAGAGATCTCCCTCCTCACGACGATACTTCGTGTTTACTTCTAGAGGAGTATCCACAGAAGAAGTATCCTGAAGGCCAGCCAAAGTAATCAAATCCTGAGTGTATTTATGTTGATTAAGTAAAATGCTAAATGAATCAGTATGAACTTCCAACCCCAAGAAGCACGTAAGAGGACCAAGATCCTTTATATGAAACGAGGCCTGAAGATGCTGCTCAGGGAGCTTGTTTCAGCCCATATAATGAGCGTTTCAACTTACAGACATCCAAGGAAGAAGATGATGGCAATCTAGGTGGAGTGGTCATGTAGATATCTTCTTTGAGATCACTGTGAAGAAAGACATTTTTGACATCCATTTGATGAAGGGGCCAACCTTGGGAGGCAGCAATAGACAGAACAGTCCACACTGTAGTCATCTTGGCAACTGGAGCAAAAGTCTCCTCATAGTCCATCCCATACTCTTGTCTATTGCCAAGTGCAACCAACCGTGCCTTAGAGTCCCATCAAAACGTAGCTTAATCGAGTAAACTCACTTGCAACCGATGACCTTAACAGTAGTAGGACAAGGAACAACATCCCATGTGTGATTTTCCTGGAGAGCCTGAAGTTCTTCTGCCATCGCCTCACGCCAACATTCATGTTCAACTGCCTCGGAATATCCTGATGGAATGTGAATGGAAGATAAAGTAGCATGGAGAGAGGTATGTGAAAAACCATACCGATCAGGGGGACATGATACTTTGGTTGAAAGTCAAGGAACTATGTGGAAGTTCGGATCACCCGTAGGAGAGGCAGTGTGAGCAGGGTCAGATGGCAGATTAGGCTTAGGAAGAGGCAAAGTTGGTCGTCGTCGCTCATACACAAGCCTAGGTTTGAATCGGTCAGGAGGAGAAGTCAAGTCATCAAAATACGGCAAAACATGCATCTCAAGTAAAGACTCAATATGAGTACAAAAGAAACACTGATTTTCAAAGAAAACAACATGACGGAAAATACAAAATCTGTTAGAGCATGGATCATAGCAAACATAGCCTTTGTGTCAAATACTATAACTCATAAAAGTGCACCTAACAGATTGAGCAGATAATTTATGACGTTCATGAGATGGCAAATGAACAAAACAAACACCACCAAAAGTATGCATATCAAGATAATGAGGATGCTGATGATAAAGACGAAAGTAAGGAGTGTCAAAATTCAAGACAATAGAAGGCAATCTATTAATTAAATAAACTGCTGTAGACAAGGCTTCGACCCAAAATTTAGGCAGAACAGAGGGTTGAAGTAATAATGTACGAACAACATCCAACAAATGTCTATTTTTTCGTTCAGCAACACCATTTTGTTGAGGTGTATAAGGACGAGCATTGGGAAACAATGCCTTTTTGTTGGAGAAACTCATGAAACTCACGAGACATATATTCGCCACCTGAATCAAACCTTAAAGTTTTGATCCCTGACGAGAATTGAGTCTCAATATAGGCGATGATTTGTTGAAAGACAGAAAAACCTCAGATTTAGAACGTAGAAAATAAATCCAGGTATACTTGGTATAATCATCAATGAAAGTAACAAAGTACTTATAATTCGCATGTGAAATGACAGGAGAAATTCCCCACACATCACTATGAATCACATCAAAACACCGTTCAACACGACTACCATGAGAGGGAAATGAGAGAGACTTACTTTTACCTAATTTGTATGTGGAGCAATCAAAAGAAAGATGAGATGAAAATTTATCTTTATTGCCTAACAAACCAGAGTTTAATAAATGAGATAAAACAACAGAGTTAGGATGACCCAATCGTTTGTCCCATACTTCACCCTTATTGTGTACAGTGTTACAAGCTAAAGAAATAACAGTAGGAATGGAAAAATGCAGAGGAAACAATTGTCCAACTTTAGGCCCCTTTGTGAGTATCTTCCCTGACACCTGATCCTGCACAAGACAACCATCATGAGAAAAATGAACATCATAGTTGTTATCAACCAACTGGCCTACTGAGATAAGACTAATAGAAAGCTCCGAAGATTCAAAAACATCTTTAATTGTGGAATTAACATCACCAACAACATGAATAGGTAACTGACTACCATTAGCAATCTGAATATGCAACCATCCATTATAAGTCCGAACATTGCTAAGAGTGTCAGAAGAACTAGTCATGTGATTAGACGCACCAAAATCAACAAGCCAATATAAGGATGGTAGTGAACCGTTACCTTGCAGCCCTAAGGCTGAAAATGTTGAAATAATCTTTCGTTGAACCATCTCAGGAGTAAGAGCAGATGAATCACCAACAATAGTAGAGTTAGTGGAAGTAGATGGACTCACAATGGCCTGATAAGCATTAGCCTGACGATTCTGGGGACGTATAGGACATTCTTTCATAATATGCCCCGGCTTCTTACAATAGTTGCAAGATTTCCTCGCACAGTGGACAGCAATATGGCCATATTCCTTGCAGTTGAAATATTGAAATTTCTGCATGTCTCGTCCCTTGCCTTTCTAGTGAGCCACATAAGCCATTGCATTTGGTATCATTTTGTCTTGCTGGTAAGTGGCTTGGGTGGCAAGACGCTGCTCCTCACGAAATAACTCCCCAAAACAAACGTCCAAAGAAGGCAATGGATCACGGTTCATCAAATTGTAAATCATGTCAGTAAATTCTCCCTAGAGATTATTAAACTCAGAAAAACAATCTTGAATGGAGAGATTGCCCTAAGTGTAACAGGCGATCTCGTACTCCAACTGAAAACACCAGGCAGAATTGTCCTGATTATACAATTTCCTTAAGTATTCCCACATAGTTTTAGCAATCTTATATGGCCTGAGATTCAGAACAATAAGAGGATCAACATAGCCTAAATTTCATGTCATCACCCTAGCATCTTTGATCTTTCACTGAGCCAACTTCGAAAGCTCAGTAGGAGCGGGATCACTACCATCTATATGACCCCATAATTCTTTCCCAAAAAAAAAAAAAAAAGCGAAATTGAAATTCCCATGTAGAATAATTCTTACTCGTGAATTTCACAGCAAATGAGTTTGAAGACATGATGCTCATAAAAGGGAAAAAAAAAAAAAAACAGCCAAGAAGAATACCTGCCCACGGACCTACTGAGCACCAAGGTTCTGATGGGTTTACTCAGAATATCATAAAGTGAAAATGCTGAGAACCAAAAGGACAAAACTGCTGTGAACCAAAAAACAACACAGAACTGCCGTGAGCCAACAAACAACACAGAACTGTCAAGAACCCCAAAGCTTCCATAGAAACTGCCGAGAACCCCAAAGCTTCCACAAAATCTGCCGAGAACCCCAAAGCTGGCACAGAAACTGCCGAGAACCACAAGCCCAGACCGTGCCGACAGTGCTGAGAATAAAAAAAAAAACTCCAAGGTGTCGCAGCCCAGCAACGACGAAGAGACAAAAAATCCTCACAGACAGTGCCAACAGTGGAAACACTATCGTCCCCCAACGAAAAAAAAAATTCCCATGAGAAAGCACCAGAAATATTTGCAAAGTTATGGCTCTGAAACCATGCCAAATTGGATTGAATGACCTCTTTGTGAGGGTTCTCCTCATTATATTGAATGATATCACTAATTACAAGGCTGAAAATCAGCCATTACAGCAATCAAATCTAACTAAATAAGGAAGCTATAGAGGTCCTACTAATTTACACAATCAAGGCTATGATCAAGCTATTTGCAACTACAAAATATTTTCTAAATAAGGAATACAAAATATTGTCTACATAAGGAAGGTATGACTAAAATCTGTACAGTGATAACGACATTCCCGCTGACACCCCCGGGCAACATTCTCCCATATTTGGAATCAATTTCCATTTTCCAAAAGGCCTCCTCATTGTTATACTGCCAACCCAGCACTCGAAATCGGAGGGCATACCTTGCCCCCACTTAACTAAATGAACTTTCAACCATATCACCTAATTTTCTCCAAAAGGAAATTATGTTGGAGCTTCTCAATGCGATTCACCACACCAAATGCTAATAGAAACAATGATAAAAATTTAGTCGGCAAATTGGACGAATTGCTCTTAATTAAGGTGATAAAAATTTAGTCGGCAAATTGGACGAAGTGCTCTTAATTAAGGTGGTTGTATCACCTTTTGACAAATACATTTTCTTCCAACTTTTCAACCCATGCTTGATTTTCTCAATCACTATGTCCCAAATAGATTTAGCCTTAAAAGGAGGCACCCAAGGAAGGCAAAGGTATTTCATGGGAAGGGAAGATAGCTTACACCCCGTGGTGTAAACCAAACTCTGAAGATTGTGGACATTTCCAATTGGGACCAAGTCAGACTTGGATAAGTTTGTTTGGAATGGTAATATACTACCTGGCACGCTTTCATGTTTTGCCATTTGAGATTGGGATTGGGCCACGTTTTTTCCGTTAACGTTGATGGACGGAAACCTTAAGGAAGGGTCCTAAGTCTAAATAACTCATATCACGGTATTATTCCTAAAACAAATTGCAGAGAGACACAAACCTAAGTCAGCCATAGCACAGGATATAATAGTCGAAGTTGGCTTTGAAAATGGATTGATATTGGATTGCTCTTGTCAGCATAGAAGTCAGTACCTACAATTCTTGAGATTTTTATATATTTTGATTGAACAATGTATTTTAATTTGGTTATAATTATCAAATTTTTTTTGAGGGCCTATTAGGTATCTCATATATATGTGTATAAGTAAGCACAAGAGAATTTTATAAAATGTTATGTTTAAACAAAGCTCGTGGTAGCTGTTCTAGTTTTGATATTTTTTAACAAATAATCTGTTTTTACTATAAAATTTTAGTTATTATTTAAATAAGGGTTAAGTACTAAAATAGTCTTTGTGGTTTACCTCTAAGACAGATTAGTCCATAAGTTTTAATTTTGGACATTTTAGTCTTTATACTTTCAACTTTGATCTAATTAATCATTTCTCACTATTCCGTTAGTCATCTACTAGAAGTGCCAGATCAACACCAATAAATATTGGGCATGTGCATCATATTTTAAAATTTAAGAAAATACAAAAATAATAGAAAAACAGAAAAAAAAAATCTAAAAAAACAAAATTCAATGTAAAGTGCTAAAAATAGTTTTTAGGATTTAATTTGAGTTTAAAATAAACAAAGCTTCTAAAAAATCTTCAACCTGAAAACCAAACTTCTAGAAAGCCTCCGTAGGTGTCAAAAACTGACTTTATTTAAACAAAAATAGAACTCATAAGAAAAACATAGGTATTTATTTTAAATTGAAATTTTTTTAGAAGTTTTTTAATTTTTAAATGACTTTTTTTATATTTTTTCTATGATTTTTTAATTTTTAAAATATGATATACACGTGTCAAATATTTATTAGTGCTGACCCGGCAATTTCAATAGTTGACTAACAGAATACTGATGGAAGGATTAATTTAATCAAAATTGAAAGTACTTCGGTCTCCCCACGGGGGTGTCACACAAGGCAAAGTCAATACGGATGACATTGAGAAATGGAAAGGTGACTAGCCAACTAGAAACATCTATACATGTTAAAAGGGGGTTGGATTACCTTGATCAAAAGTACTCTCTCTAACTTTATCTACCTTTCCTATCCCAGTAAGTGTGGCAAAGGGACGTTTGCATGGTCTCCAGGATTCCTCATCATCAAAAAGCAAGTGTGGCGAAGGGTATTGAGAAGCTAGTCAATACCCAATGGGGGGTGGCTTGTAAGGCATGCCTAAATGTCATCTAGTCATTTAATCGGGCATTACTTGGTAAATGGTTGTGGCATTATGCAATAGAGAGAGGCTTTGTGCTGTTGGTGGTAATTGGTGATGGAAAAAAGTACAGGGTCTTGCGGGCTAGATGGTATACCAAGTTTGTCAATGGGTCCTTCAGAGTAGGGGTGTGGGAAAACATTCATTGAGGATGATGAGATTTTTCTAGATCCATTAGATATAAGGTGGGAGATGGGCGGGCCTAGCATCAAGTTTTGACATGATGTGGTGTGAAGATCAGGCCCTGAAGGAAATCTTCCTAGAATTGTATTGTATCTTTTTGCATGGAGGCTTCCATGGCTGAATTTCTCTTAGTCATGAATGGTGGTCCATAGTGGATTATATCCTTCATCAGATTAGTGCAAGAGTGGGAAGTGGAATCGATCACTTCACTGATCCAAATATGGTGTTCAATAAGGATGGGGGGAAATCATGAGGACAAAATGGGGTGGACCCATTCTAGAAGAAGGCAATTTGAGGTCAGATCATTTACTGTTTTCTACATCCTATGGTTGTAGGCTCCTTTTCTTGAAAAAGCACATGGCAAAACAAGGCACCTGTAGAGTGGCCTTTTTGTAAGGCTGGGCACCGCCCCCTACAGGTAGGGCTCAACCTTGTCCAGGCATTGGATCCACCTTTCCAGTGGGATGAAAGATTCAGCACCCAGCTTTTTTCCCTTTTTAATGGTGCCTCCACCTGCAACATCCGCTCTAAACAGAAATGATGAACTAGCCAAAATCAACCCTAAATTTATAAATGAACCCCAATATAGAAATGAACCAAAAATGATGAATATGTGTTCCCTTTGTATACCCCCAATGTATTTAGATTGCACCCCTAGTGCTTTTTTAATAAAGTGTGGTATCTTTACTTATTGGAAAAAAATTGATGTAAGGGTTTCAAGGTTCTCAAGAGAACTGGTGCCTTGGCAAAAAATGGAGTTTCTCAGACTGTCTTGAAATCTGGACAATCAACTTAGAAGTTTTCTTTCCACTTTGGTGTTACTCGCTGTTTGCTATTTGGTGTTTCTGCATGCTCTTGCTGTATTCTTGTGCTTGTTCTGCTTGCTCTTGTTGTTCTGCTGTCACTCCCTGCCCCAAACTGGTTGTTGTGGCTTGGACTAATTATGAAAGTCTTCTTGTTGGGTTGAATTGTTGATTATCCTGCTGTTGTGTACAGACTCTCTGGTGTGGTTCTGCTAAATCTTGGTGGCTGGTGTAGCCTCTTGAGTCAATTTGTTTGTCTTAGCCTCTAATCCGATGGCTTAGTTTGCTTGAGTCAGAATGTATATCTCTATTTGATGATTAGGTAGCAGCTGGTTGGTTGTTATGCTGCTACCGTGATGATGCATTTTGTACAGATCTCTTGGGTTCAATACTAATTCTTACTCGGCAGTAAAAGGAAAAGGCCCAACTTCCAACCCCCTTCACCACCCACTTTCACATTACTCAACCAAACATTGATGTCTATATGTTATGGTGCTCTTTAATCTTCAAGGACGATTTCATTTTGTTGTACCTCAAGTTCTCAACTATCCTTTAAATTCCATTTGTTTCATTTTGTGCATTCTAGGTTCCTTTATAGCTTGAAAGTTTTCAATATTTCTAACTGTTGAGTCTTATCATTTGCTTGACTTATTTATAAAATAAAATTAAAAAAAAAATTGTTTGAATTCTCATGATTTTGTTGCAGAATTTCAACATGATGTTATTGAAGAACAGCCGAAGCAACCATCTCGCTACATAGACAAAAGTGATGGTGAGACACAGCTTGCAGATATTGAGAAGAATAAGGAAGGTGGAATGATGGTGGAGATAATGACATCTCAAGTGATTGATCTGAGTGATGATGAGGAGAAGGAAGAACCAAGTGTTGGCAAGCGAATTCCTGATGACCAGCTGGGAAGCTTGCTATGGCATTATTTTGATCCCCAAGGAGAAATACAGGGCCCTTTTTCTTTAACATCCCTTAAACGTTGGAGTGACGCCTTGTACTTTCCTCCGGATTTCAAGGTCTGGAAGACGGGTCAAAACCAAGATGAAGCTGTTCTATTGAAAAATATTCTACACTAGGTTTTTGCCCAATTGATTGTACTTGACTAGATTTGTTACTTATAGTAGGGCGCAATCTATAAATAGCAATTGCTTGGGATGTGAATGATACGAGGTTTCTGTGGAAGAACTAGCAATTGTACCATGGTAATATTCACTATCGGGGGGTACATCTGATTAACTTTTAGTTGGATAGCGCAAGAGAGCATGAGAGAAAGGGCAGCTTGTTAGAAGAGAACTAAAAGATTTTAGTCACGTTGTGAATGTGGATCACTACAACTTGGGCTTCCAAGTCAATGGGCAGGGTTGATTCTCAAGAGGCCTCTGTCCTTGAACTCATCTATCTTAATGGTACAGTTTCTTTTTTACAATACGTTCTTTAGCATGTGTACGCTCGCCCGTGAAAATTTTTTATGTTATGCCATCTCACTTATATCTTAATGCGTTGATATGGTAATGTGGTAAGAGTAATGTTAGATACACTCGTAGAGTTGGGTCTTGTATTTATTCACTTTTTTTAAAAAAAATTGTGCAGCGCTTGCGTACTTCACAACTACAAATATCATTTCTGTATGTATTAATCCTTAAAATGATTATTTTAAAAAATAAGAGATAGATTTTATGATTTATGGACAATGGCACATAAATACTATATGATGAAAGTAGAATGAGCATAGAACATAACATCCCCCTTAATTAAAGACCACAAGGCGAGAAGAGAATAATTAGCAACTAACATGATCTCACTACAAAAAGCCTTTATTGTTTGACCTTAAAATGACATAACATAAGAAATATACCATTTGTTTCAGCAAGTACCCATGACCAACCCAGGACAAACAGAAAACGGTATCTTAGACAGTAACTAAAAGGTATTCCTCCGATTTATGCATCGAGCAGACACAAGGACAAGGAAAGGTGATGACCGAGTTACTTAGGAAGGTGTTACGCACGTGGTGATGCCTTTATAACATATAATTGTAACCCACAAAATAAGAAACATATAGAAAAAAGGGACGTGTTACGTCCACCGCTCCCAGCCACCGTGTTAGAGCCTCACGTAAAATTGCCTCTAAAATTGCACCTTGGCCATATGCACACATATCGCTCGAGCGGAATGTCGAGCGAGGGTCGAGCAGAGCTCTCGGGTTGCAGACTCGCTCGAGCGAGATTCGAGCGAAACTCTCGGGTTGTATTCGCTCGAGCGGAGTCGAGCGAACCTTGACTCGAGCCAGGGTTGAGCCACAGTCAAGTCAAACCTCAAAAATGGCATTTTCAGCATGAAATCAAGCCAAAGTTCGACCCCATGCACCACCTTAGCCGAACCATTGGCTCATGCTACGGCCATGTGGTCCATGCCACTATCTTTATTTATTTCATTTATTTTAATTATTTTATTTCATTTATTTCAAAGGAATCTATTGGGAGTTTCCAACTTGTTTTGCTTATAAATAGGACATCTTATTCTTGCTTTAGGATTTTTTGGCAAAAACCCTAGAGGGAGAACTATTGTTTGAGAGATCACCATCGATGCTTAGCACTTGGGCTTTTTGGGTGCAATTCGTGAATCCTAAAGAGAGGATCATTCCATGCAATTCGTGAATTGGAGTGATTCAACTATTTTGTCTTACAACTTGGTGCAATTCGTGAATCCAAGTTGTATTTATCTTTGTTTATGTTATTTTATCAATATATAAGGTTTATTCAACACTTGTGCAATTCGTGAATCAATTATTGGATTACTTTCATTTGTTCATTCAAGTTCATAAGTATTTTTCTTTGATCTTGAGTGTTCCTCATTTGGTTCTTGTTGTTCATCATCACATTGTCCATCCAATGCATCCAAACCGCATTTTCGGCCAACCCTAGTGTTTGTCTTCATTCCATAAATTGTTCCCTCCATCCCACCTAAATCCTAGCCGAAACTCTAGTCCATATAAGGTAACCTTTACCTTGTTGGCATCCTTGACCTCTTCCAAATCAAATCCCTTGATTTAAGGAATTGTCAATCACATTCAATTCCTTAAATCTCTCTTACCCAAAACAACTCAAGTCAACCTTTGACTTGCCTAAACAAGCCAAAACCGAAATCTCTTTCTTCCATAAAGATTCCTACCACTTAAGAATCTTTCCTAAAATATCTCCCTCTCCCACATTTCGGCAGCCCTAGCCACCCACCTCCAAACCCTAAACCTATCTTCCATCTCCTAAACCCTAAACCATCAACCAAACCCTAAACCTAAACCCTTAAGTGGCGCCAACCCTAAGTCACCTTAGTGCCGTGCACCACTTTTCACCTAACCACCCCAACACTTAGCCAATTTTTCCATCACTCCATACACTTCATTTAGCCTAAACACTTAACCTCACCATACCAAAGTTGCCATCATCACCATTGCTGCGCCATATCTAAGCAAGAGAGGACTTGGCACTCGGTCAATACAAGGAGGACATAGGCGAGGAGATCATAGTATTTAGGGACTTGACCGGGGTCCCTAACACACCGCTGGGAGCTACTGTTAGGCTAAATAGTATTTTTATTTTTATTTTTGTTTTTTTTACATGTATTTTTTAACACTTTTAAATAATTTTTTAAAAATAAAAAATCACAATATTATTAAAAAGTACTTTCTTAATCACTAAGTAAAAAAAATTAAAAAAAAATTAAAAAATCACTGCAATAGAATAGAGCGGTAAAAATGAGTGATAAGACTAGCATTTTCCTAGAAAAAATCCATTAGTTTTCAACTCACATTTTTAAACTGTAAATTACCATTCTCCCAACAATTTCACGCTCTATATATCCCCACATCTCTAGGCAACAGTTTTGGATTTCTTTGGGAAACGGTATCCACTAACCACACAGGTGTGGTCCCGCTCATAAGGCTCAAGCATCACTTGTTCAAAAGGCTCGAACCGATCCTGCTTTAGCTCGTTCAATTCGCTCTGGATTAGCAGCAAATAGAAAATTCTACTGGTATGTGGTATTGTTTATTTGAATATAGAAAGAGAAGCGCTTCACAACGGTCGGGCAAAAAATCCTACAAAAACAACCTTCCACTCATCTCAAGCCACGTAGGAAAAAATACACTAAGAGAAATACACTCCACCACAGAGAATCAATTCATATGTACTAGCCCGTTTCTCATTTGCACTGTCCTCTACCCTTCTCTTCACCGCTGCTCTTTGTGCACTACCTTCAGTCTAAAGCCAACACCGACGCAAGCATCTCAGTTCGACGCCGACGCCATCCATCTTAGTCCAACGCATCTCTATCGCCGATCTCCCCCATCTCTGTCGATCATCTCCATCTCCACTCCATCAAAACCCAATCAAACCAAAATCCACAATCAAACCAAAATCAACCCACAATCAAACCATAATCCATTCAAAATCACAGTAAAACCGATCTCAAACCCGCAATCTCATATCATGACAGTGAAACCCATCGCAAACCCGCACTCTCGGTGGCACTGGGTTGATGCCAGAAAGACGTCGGTGGCAGCACTGGGTCGAGAATCTCGTCGGCGGCACTAGGAGGGTCACGATTAGGGGCTGGTAGTGAGGAGAGTGGCGAAGAGGGTGGCTTCGGTGCGAGAATCAATTAAGAGGGACGGGATTGTGGTGGAGAGGGGGGCTCGAGTTCCTCGTGCGACAACATAGAGAGGGGCCGTCTTCGTGGTGGTGAGGGCGGTCGTCGTGGCGGAGAGGATTCCGTGGGAGAGAATGGAAGCCAAATCCGTCTGAGTCCGTGGGGGAGACTGGAGAGAATGGAGAGAGGGAAATTGCAGAGAGAGAGAGAGAGAATTTCTGATGTAGTGCTGGTCCAGGATAAATGTGGTGGAAGTCCCAGGTGTTGCTATGTGATTGGGAGGTTGTTTTTTGACTAAAACCAGAGAAAAATGTACCTCATATTGTTACGAAAAAAGCTAAACGCAGTCGGCGTGTGCAGTCGCGGGGGAAGCGCTGCTGATGTGGAACATGTGAAACACATCGTTTTGTGGGGTTTGCAAAATGTTTCGTTTCGTTTGAGTTCATTTCTCCCCACGACAGCAAACAATTCTTCCAGACCCTTCGAACTCTCCCTCCCTCCCTCAGTTTCGTCTTCCCTCCCTCTCTGCATTTCTTCCGCCTCCCATGCCTCCCTCCCTCCCTCGAAGCCTCCCTCCCTTCGTCTGCAAACAGTCCTTGGCACGAAGCTCTCCCTCCCTTCGTCTTCATCTTCTTCTTCCCATGAAGCCTCCATTTGTCCTCGCGTTTACCCTTCCTCAGATATAGAAAAGAAGTAGAGGTTTTAAGATGAATGAGGTCAGATGGTTTAGTTATGGATCAATTTACTTTTGGTAGTGTCTTGACGGCTTGTAGGGGTCTTCTGGCTCTGGAAGAAGGGAAGCAGATTCATGTTTATATAATTAGGACTGATCATGAAAAAAATGTCTTTGTGGGTAGTGCTCTTGTTGATGTGTATTGCAAGTGTAAAAGCATAAAATATGTAGAAGTAGTTTTCGTGAGAATGACCAATAAGAATGTTGTATCATGGACTGCAATGCTTGTGGGTTATGGTAAAAATAGATACAATGAAGAAGTTGTTAGGATTTTCTGTAATATGCAGAGAAATGGGATTGTGCCTGATGATTTTACTCTGGGGAGTGTAATTAGCTCATGTGCAAACTTAGCAAGCATAGAAGAGGAGTTTGAGAAGATAAAGATGCTTAACCACCATAGTGAGAAGCTTGCGATTGCCTTTGGGTTGATTTTTATTCCTACGGGCCTTTAAGTTGATTTTTATTCCTGCTGGCCTTCCCACAATGTCACAAAGTACATTTCTATGATTACCCAGAGAGAAATACTTGTAAGGGATTCTGCCTGATTCCATTTATTTAAAGATGGAACACGTTGATGCGGTGACTTTTGGTGACGGGGTTCCTTATTGCAAGATCTACCCAGGAATAAGAGCAAGTCGAGAGACCCAACACTGAAGATCTTTAAACACGAATTGATTAGATATTAAAACCCTCTTCTGGGTTTTTCCAGATCCCTGGTGCATCAGAGGGAGTTCTTGTCTTCTGGATTTGTCCCAATACAAAGAGGAGAAGAACGTAGAAGAACGAAGGCTGGGTATTAGATATTTCGCTCTGTATTTTTTTTATTTAACAGTAACCGACACATCAGCAGCCGACTGCACGGCGACTGTAAGTGACGACTGTACGTAGCAGGATTGGTTTGTTACTAGTCTGATCAAATCACTAGAATACTCCTGATAAGCATGAGTGGTAAATAACATCACATGCTGCTTGAAAATGAGATTTTCTTGCGGTTTTATAATGATTCCAATGGACTCTAATTTTTTTTTTTCCTCTAATAGGTGACCTCTATTTAGAACGTTAACTAATCCTTTTTCAATGTAAATTCCTGTGACTTCGATTTTTCTTAGATCTTAACTCATTTAGAATATAAGCCATCATGCAGTTTATAGTTTCCTTGTGTCACTATACAACATATATTACAAGGATACCAACCCAAACAGAGTTAGAAGGCCAGAGACATGTCCAAGAAAAACAACTCCAAAAGAGAACCGGACAACGCTAAAAATATCTGTTATCTGACAAAATTTGTGGAGCCAAAGCAACAATTCATGTACAAACTGAACAGAATCAACTTGGGGGCAATCCAAAAGTATAACTTCAACTGTTATTTTCAACATTTAGCTTAAAACATATTAGAGTAAACAAAACATAGCTGTTAAATAGACATCATATATAACATTTAACAAATATTAAATTAGAGAACTATCTATGTAAAGCATTCAAAATTCTCTTTTTTTATATATAAGCAAAGCATTCAAAATATCTGACTCAGAAAAAACACCCACAAAGGGAGATGCAATATAAAGTATATATTAAAAATAAAAGCGAGTCTGCCACCATGAAGAGTGATAATTTGTTGTCTAAAGAATATGAAAACTGCCACCACCAGGTTTCCACAAGGAAATGTCATATTAAACACAAATAGAATAATGCTAAATGACAAAACACAAGATAAAATGTAAAAATTCATGTATCAATAGATATACAATGACCTACAGACTAATAGTAAATTCAACAGTATCTCTCTAGGAGCATCTGAAACGTGAGCTTGCATCAATCATAACATGTTGAAGGGAAACCCAAGTAACTCACATAGATTTTGCTATACATTAACCACTATTCATCCCCACACCCTATACCTACCATTTTTTTTTTTTTGGTATAAAGTGTGGGGTGTTTTTCATTAGGTTGGGGTGTGGGGTAGTAAATAGTAGATGACGAGAAGAATTATTCAACTCACATATACTTGTGATGCCAAACAATTTGAGAGACAATAAATATGTATCAATAAAATAAGAAACAAGTTTATGACACCATGAGAAACTCGATTTTGCATCACCCATTATGTCTTGAAGGGGAGTGGAGTTAACTCATCATATGGTCATGATATAAAATAAGATACAAAATTAAAATTTGATGTAATAAGTGTAACACAAAAAGAAATGAAACATACAAATCCCAAGTCCAAAAGTGTATAAATTAACTAAATGATAGACAAATCAAAGCCATCCAGGAATATCCCTTAAAGAATCGTATTATCCCATAACGTGGCAAGTTTGAATGTTCCCAAAAAGCACAAAAATAAAATTCAAATATACCAAAGGAACTAAGGTGGATTTGCAAAAAGGAACCAATCAATAGCAAAGGACAAAACACATTCACTATAGAAATGTCATGGGACCTTTTTTTATAGGAAAAAGAATTTTTATTAATAGAAATGAAAATGGGCGTAGCCCAAATGCACATGGCATATACAAGTGAAAACACTTGGTCAAGAATAAGAAATTGATACAAGAATCATGAAAACCTTGTCCGTTTAGATTTATAGCAATTGACTATGACATTAGTGTATCAAGGAAGAAACGTCTAAGTTCATCCACTGAGCATTTCATGTCTTCAAGAGTTCCGATTGTTCTTTTCCCTCTAGACGCACCACAGTAGACATATGGGAACCATTTTCCATAATGCAACAATTTGCAGGATGCCATATAGACCTTTCCAATTGGCAAAGAGGTCAACGACCCTCCCAGGCATAACCCATGCCAGCCCCATTCTACTAAATATATAATATATCATCCCATAGGGCCCTAGCCACCTCAATGAAGAAGCTAATGATCCATTGTCGCTCCACTTCTCCTACACATACAACATCAGTCAATTACTATAATCCATCTTTTCCCTAAGTTCTTCATGATCAAAATCTTCCCTAAAGATCCAGGTGAAGAAAGCAGCCTTACGAGACACCTTACTCCTCCAAATACTCTTCCAAGGAAAATAATCATGGTTTTGAGTAGTGATGACATCATAAAGAGAGGACAAAGAATTTTCCTTTTTTGGAAGGAATCCAACACATCTTATCGCTTTCTCCATTCCTAACTTCCGAAAAATATAATGAGTTAAAGAAGTCAGAGATACACCAATATCCCAATCTTGGGCTATCCAATGGAAACTGATATTCCACTACGTAGAGCCCCTCCTGAAACTCCCAACAAAATTGCAAGCGAGGCTTCCTGCTCAAATGCTAACCTATACACTGCTGGAAAATAGTCTTTTAGGACATTATCTCCCCACCATATGTCATGCCAAAATCTAATCTTGGAGTCATCACTCACCATGAATCCACAATGCCTCCCTCTCTTGGTGGTAATACCACAACCATCTCCCAAGAAGTACCTGCTCCAACATCCTCAAGTTTTGAATCCCTAACCCACTACCAAATATTGGAGAGCGATGGGCAGTGGGGCCCCACACTCCGCTGCCCCGCCCAAAGGGCAAAACACTGGCTGGGGCAGGGGCTGTTTGGCCCAACAGGGCTCCGCCCCACCCCCGACCCACATATTTACAATTTTTTTATATAAATATATATTTATATATTTATACATAGTTATAAATATTTATCATTTTTACTATATATAAATATAGTAATATGTAGTAAGTAGAACTTTTAGTTAATATTTCGTATATATAAATTGTAGTGTAGTAGGATGATCCTTTTATAAATTATCTTGTCAATATAAATATCACACTTAAATAATGTGATACTCTCGTATTATCTTGACATAGATATGATTATTGTATTGAAAATAAGCAGTCTGCATGGGTATGATACTCCATTAATATTTTGACTATTCAAGATTTTCACTCTGGTCATCCCACTTAATTAATTTCTTTAAGCTGATAATGTTATCCCCATCCCACTAACTTTAGGCATGCCATTTGTACATTATTCATCATCCATTCCTTTACGGCTCTTCTTTTTAGTACTGTTATAATTTACGGCATGTTTTATCATATGTGTTGAGAAATTTCCAGTTGTCCAAGCTCATGTAACACTTATCTTCTTTGTTTCTGCACATAAGATGAGATGAGATGAGATGAATTGAATTGAGATTAAAATTAAAAATTGAATAAAATATTGTTATAATATATTTTTTTAATATTATTTTTGTTTTAAAATTTAAAAAAGTTTAATTATTTATTTTATTTTGTATAAGAATTTAAAAAAATTATAATCATTATTAGATTAGATGAGATGAATTGAGAATAATTGTAAAAATAAACCAGTGATTAGAGGGAGACGTTGCAGCTTGCTTAAGTGCTTTTTTAATTGTATAGAAGTTACCAATTAGTCATATATGCTGACTAATGGTAAAGATCAATGCCGCATGGATGCATTCATACATCACTGATGTATTACCACTTCTGTTATTTTTTTTTGTCGCTAGCTAGCAGTTTCGTCTCATTAAACCAGCTGGGAGAGATAAGAATTAAGAGTTAGAAAAAAGAAAAAGGTACGTTTTACGTACAGTGAATTCTTTATATATATATATATATATATGTGTGTGTGTGTCTTTCTATATAAGAAGGCGAATTCGAGGCTTGATTTGGTGATTCCAATTTTATTTTGACATATCGATATATATAAATATATATTTACTTATAGAGTATCCTGATCTTGAGGTTAAGAAATAAAAAACAATTTTTTTTTTTTTTTAACTGGTATTCGAAAGTCATGTATACAGCCACCAAATTGTATGCTCCAATTAAGAGCATTAGTAGTGAATTCAATAAAATTTGATTAGAGAATTCACTTTTATAAATTTAGTTAGTTACTTTTTAATAATATCAAAAAACAGACTCTCTAAATCTATCATTATTCTATTAAAATTTTGATTGTGACCTTTCCATATTCTAATTCTAATTATAATTTGAATATTTATTCGTTATTAAAAAAGAATACACATTAATTTTCTAACATTAATATTAGATTTAAAAAAATAAATTGACAACAACTAATCATAATATTGCAGAATTAGAACTTGGAGCACTCCACCGTAACGTTCCCTATACGTTGTGTTTAGAGTTCACTTCTTACTTCGACATAACACTTCTCTCCTTCCATCTCCAAGTGTCTCCTCGCCGCCTCCCTTCTCCCACTTCCTCGAGAGGCCATAACACTCTTCGGGATGTGGATATTAGTCGGTGCGATAAAATAACCACCATTGGTTTTTTCGAGCTTGTGCAAAATTGCAGAGACATTAAGATGCCAAGGTTCCCCAAGGAGTGACTACACTGCACATAGATGCTTGGATATATTTAAACCAAAGCCGAATGATGTGAATGGTGATGCATGGGAGGAACTTGATACCTCTACACTTGATATGCATGGTTGTATGAGTTTTGTGCATAACATGTTCGCTAAAATGCATGGGAGAGGTTTATGTTCCTTGATTGAAGCTCGCTCAGCTAGTTTCACCAAAAAGAATGGCACTCTAGCTGATATATGCGAAACTGTCTCAGGCAGTGATTTTGAAGAAATTTATGGGTCTAACTCATCTCATAAAATCAGTTCTACAAGAGAGGATTGCTCATTCCTTATAAACATACTCAAGACCTTGTTCACAGGCAATGCGAGATTATTCCTCAATACCCTTTCTCACGTGCATGCCAATATTTTTCCTAATCATTGTAAAGTGGTTAGTAGTGTGAGCCTCATTCGTCCTGTGGCAAGCTCTGATCCCATGAAGAAATTCGTGAGCCTAACTCATCTCATAAAACCGATTCTACAAGAGAGAATTGCTTATTCTTTATAAATATGCTCAAGACCTTGTCCATAGGCAATTTGAGATTATTCCTCAACAGATCTTGTGTTGATACAATTATCTAACTCCGCATTGGCTATTAATTATTAAAAAGTATTCACCCACATGAAGCTAAACAACATGCAGCTTGGACTTTCCCATGGTTTTCTTTTTGGCCATTTGCAGTCAATAGGATTTGATTTCCCCAACGACATCTGTGTGATTGGGAATCTACTTGTCCTTGAACCTTCAGTCGATGGTGTTTGTGTCCTACATGGTGATCTTGACTACTCATCTGACCCGTAGCCTAGTATCTTTGACGGTGCAAAGGATTTAGTAAAGAGAAGGCTTGGTCGAGATCCTAGAAGACGCCTAATTGCATAAGAAGTTTTGAGCATCTCTTTTTTTTTTTTTTTTTTTTTTTTTTTTTTTTTCTGTCGAGCCTATTTCATTTGGAATGTATATGTGGCACAGAGTCTCTAAATTTCACCTTGAATGGTATGATTTTAGCAATCACAATTTTCTTCATTTTGCACCAAAAGTAACCTTGAAATCTATAATGAATGAAGATGCATTAAAATTAGTTATATTAGGAAGGGTTCTAGGCATCATATTGCAAGCCATATTTCAAAATAATGGCTCTGAAGTGGATAAGGATAAAAATGGAAAGAATATCAATTTGGGAAACAGTCGTCCCCAAGTGGTGGATTGAACAAAAGTAGCAACCTATCAGCTCCCACCTCTTGTCTATCTCAACTAATGAAAACTTCTCATCAAGTTGGTATTAGATTCATTACTTATATAAAAAAAGTTGGTATTAGAAAAGATGAGCTGCATCCAATTGTTGTTAAAAGTGAGGTTGTATCCAATATTTGTCCAAGTGCAGTGATGTTGAATCTGAGATGGAATGCTGGCAGGAGGCAAGATGCTCTTCCACCTCATGGGCTTGGTGTTCTGATGGGGGAGGACTTGTAATAGTCCGACATGTGAAAAGATTTGTAACTGGGTCTTGGGCTCGTGGGCTTTATTGTTATTATGCTATATTATTTTCTTGGAAAACTCTTGATACATGCGTTTTTGCGCACCCCTTGTGAATGAAAATGACTTGGAAAATTAAAATGCTGCATTTTGGTGTGGGACTGAGAGAACCCTTCTCCACTTCTGAACCACACCTTCTGCCCAGTCCCCTATAACGGAACCCTTCTCCATTTCTCTGAACTAGCTGGTCAGCCATTCCCCTTTCTTTTCTCCCTTTCTCTTACCTTCTCAATCTCTGAATCGTAAACACAGTTCTTTTCTTCTCCATTCCCCTATACTAATGAGAACTCTTGTCTTCTCCAGTCTCGAACCCTAGCCAGATCCCCCGTATCCACCGTATCCGGTCTCCAACTAATAAGAAGAAAATATTTTGTGTTGGAACCAATGCATTCGTATTGATTGAACTAGAAAAATTACAAGGTGTCTTCTTCTAATATATATACAAAAACTAAGACAGTAGACTGAATCTGTACAACATATTGGAAAACAAATTAACAGAGGGCAGCTATCTATTCCTTATAATCCGCATATTAGATTCCAAATACTACAAGCGGCTCCTTTAGTTTTCTTGTAAATTAGGGGCTTGTCCTTCCAAATGAAGAAAAGTCAAACTACATATAGGGAACAACAATGTGTAGCTCTGATCCACAAATTGTGCCTCTTGATTTTCCTCTAGCTTTCTCAATACTCCCCCTCAAGATGGAGAAGCTATAGAGTGGATTTTCCCATCTTGTTTAGTGAATGATGAAACTGTCTAGACCCAATTTCCTTGGTTAAAATATCAGCAACTTCTAAATTTGTAGAAATGTGAAATGATTTCAATAAACCTTCTTGAATCATATCCCGAACAATGTGGCAGTCAATCTCAATATGTTTCGTTCTTTCAGGATAAACTGGATTGGATGCAATATGGATGGCAGCTTGATTGTCGCAAAATAATTGAACAGGATGGTTGAGAGTTATACCGAGGTCTTGTAACAGGCTCTGAAACCAAACCAATTCACATGTGGTAGATGCCATTGAGCGATATTCGGCTTCTGCTAATGATCGAGATACCGTTATTTGTTTCTTTGATTTCCAAGAGACCAAAGTATCTCCCAGAAAAATGAAAAATCCAATGATTGATCTCCTTTTCTTCGAGCATGCTTCCCAGTCGGCATCATAGAAAGCTACTAACTGCAGTGGTTTGTTAGCTGGATAAAATAAACCTTGTGATGGAGATCATTTTATGTATCTTACAACTCTAAGGGCCGCTTTCCAGTGAGCCACTTTCGGTTGGCTTAGAAATTGACTCAAGACTTGCACAGAGTAAGAAATATCTGGGCGTGTGATCGTTAAATATAGCAATCGGCCAATTAATCTTTTGTACTCTTTTGGATCAGCAAGTTCCGGTCCTTTCTCCTTATTAAGCTTCAAATTTTGTTCCACTGGAAATTGAATGGATTTTGCTCCAATTAACCCACAATCTTGTAAGATTTCTAATGCGTATTTTCTTTAGCATATGGAAATCCCTTTTGAACAGCGGGCTGTCTTTATCCCCAGGAAAAATCTCAACTTCCCAAGGTCTTTCAGTTTGGAGTGTTTTTAAAGATATTGTTTCAAGTGTTGAATCTCGGTCTCATTGTCTCCTCCTATCACCATGTCATCAACATAAACAATCATGACAGTGAAAGAGGTGTTTGTCCTTTTGAAGAACAGTGAGTAGTCGGTTTTGGATTGTGTGAACCCAATTTTGGTGATGACCGAAGTTAACTTGTGATTCTATTGCCTTCAAGCTTGTTTCAAACCATGGAGGAACTTTTTCAGCTTGCATACACGATTCTCCCCCTCTCTACCATATCCCGGTGGTAACGACATGTAGACTTCTTCTTCTAAATCACCATAGAGAAAAGCATTATTGACGTCGAGATGGTAGAGGGACCAATCTTTAGAGGCAGCAGTGGCCAATAGGGAGCGGACGGTAGACACTTTTGCTACCGGGGAAAAAGTCTCAAAGTAATCCTCCCCTTCCTTCTGTGTATATCCCTTTGCTACGAGGCATGCCTTGTGTCTTTCAATTGTACCATCTGCTTTGTATTTTGTTTTGAACACTCATTTGCATCCCACGACCCTTTTGCCTCTCGGTAGTGTAGTCAACTCCCAAGTGTTATTTTCTTCAAAGGGCTCTGAGTTCATTTTGCATAGCCATTTGCCAATGAGAATGTTGTCTGGCTGTGGCAAATGAGGTGGGCTCGGGTTCCATGGTGATGGCTAAGCTGAAGCTATGGTGAGTCGGGGACATGTTATCATAATTGAGGACAAAGGAAAGGGAATGAGATTTACCGTCATCCATTTGTTGTACAGCAGGAGAACCATGTGGCATTGCTAGAGAGGTAACAAGTTGGCAATGGAAATCCTGGAGATAGGCAAGTAGCCTTCTTTGTCTAGTGGATTTTCTCAGCTCAGGGTCAATGAGTGTCGGTGCAGGTAAGTGTAGCTCTGGCTGGGATGTGTCACTAGAATGGGAGTGCTCAGCGGGTGGGCGAGTTTCAATGGTGGTGTCATGACTGGATTGAGCAGGTGCTGCTGGTGTAGACTCAGAATATTCTGAGATGGGGTTGGGTATTACAGGCAGGTCATCAAGTCTTGAGAGGGGAGGTGTTTGTAAGAGTGAGGGTAGTTGATTTGTGTTTAGGAAGGGAAAAGTGGTTTCATAGAAGACTACATCACGACTAATGAAGATTTATTGAGTCTTCAAGTCAAAGAGTTTGTAACCTTTAATGTCATTCGGGTATCCTGTGAACAAGCATCTACGTGCTCTTGGATCAAACTTGGATCGGTGTGGATTGAGGTTTGATGCATAGCATAGACATCCTAGAGTCTTTAAGTGAGAATATAAAGGAATTTTAGAAAAAATGACTTGATATGGAGATCGGTTTTGGAGGTTTGGAGAAGGGATTCGATTTATTAAATACGCTGTTGTGAGAACGCATTCTCCCCAGAATTTTAAGGGTAAATTGGCTTGAAATCTAGGAGCTCTTGCTACATTCAACAAGTGTAGGTGTTTTCTTTCAACGATGGAGTTTTGTTGGGGAGTATAGATGCAACTTTGTTGGTGAACTACCCCTTTTGAAGCAAACAATTCAGTCATTTGAAATTCTTTTCCTTGATCAGATCTTATTCCTTTAATCTTACATTGAAATTGATTTTCAACAAGATTGAAGAAACTTTGTATGATTTGTCTTGTTTGGCCTTTAGAACGCATGAGGTAAATCCATGTCATTCGATTGTGGTCATCAACTATTGTTAGAAAATAATGAGCACCATTGAGTGAACTAACAGAGAAAGGGCCCCAAATATTCATGTGTATTAGATTAAAAGGTGCATCGACAAATTTTTGACTCTTTGAAAAAGACAAACGGGTTTGTTTTGCCATATGACAAGTTTCACATTGATGCTTGTCAACAAAAGGAGGGATATTAGGTTCTATACTATGTAACAAATTGAGGCGTTGATCGGAGGGGTGTCCCAAACGTAAATGCCACAATTCTAGTGTCAAAACAGATGAAGAGTTGGCCATGGGGTGTCCCAAACGTAAATGCCACAATTCTAGTGGCAGCTTGTCCCCGAGCTGATTCTTCTCCAAAAGATAGAGCCCTTGTTTTTCTATAGCAATTCCAATCATCCTCCAAGTGTCCAACTCCTGAATAAAGCATTGTTTAGCCAAGAAAATGAAACAAGTGTTTAGGTCTCGGCTAATCTGACTTGTAGAAATGAGATTGTAATGGAAATTAGGTACGTATAGGACATTTTTTAGAATGAGAGCAAATGAAATGATGACGGTCCCTATATGTGAAACTGGTACCGTAGTGCCATTGGGTAGATTAACCGAGACATTTTCCAAACACTTTTTCTGTGTAAGGACCACAAGAGATCTTGTGATGTGATCAGTTGCCCCACTATCGAGAATCCATGCACTTCGATTGGTGATGTTGTTTGTGCAACTCAAAGAATGTTTCAAGGAAATAGATGAAGTAGCAAGAAGCTTACCGTTTTGTTTTGGTAAATTTATACCTTGATTTTCTGAGTTGCTGCTAGATGGAGTGGAATTTTGGCATTGCAAAAGGGCTATGAGCTGTTGTATCTGGTCTGGCGAGATGTTTAGATTTGTCACCCCCGAGCCTTCATCTGAGGATGCATCCACCCACAGTGTCACCAGACGTAGATATAGGAAAAGGGAAAAAATGCTATCTGTAACTGATCCACATTAAATATAAAATCTAAATATTACTTTCCTTCAGAAAATAATAAAGTCAGAATAATAAGTTAGCCAAGTTTATAATTATTATCTAAAAGAGGGCATTCCACTACTTATCATCAAAAAGTGGTTCATCCACTGAAGAATATATATTGAAACTCATTGATCACCAATACTCCTCTTTTTAACATGTATCGCATAAAACAAGAGGCTACGAATAAAGTCTTCATCATATAATTTGTTGTCGTATACCTTTTTTTTTTGAAACAGAAAAATATTTTCTGTATTACCTCATAACTGGAACATTACATGCTTTGTCTTTCATTACAAGAGAATCAATCCCCGAAGGACCACCTTCCATCCATACAACTTCATCAACAACACTCAGTCCCAGTTTTGCTAATAAATGAGCTACACTATTATTTTCTCTATTTGTATACTGTAAAGACCAATTCAATCTATTACGTAAAATCAGTTTTATATCTTCAACTAGCTGTCCATGCCATTCCCAGCAACAACTCCTATTATTTATAGCTTGTATTATCCCCGTTGCATCACCTTCGAAGATGACTTTAGCCCAATTTACCTCAGCACATAGTTTCAAAGCTCTCTACAAGGCATATAGTTCTGCAGCAGCTGGGGTACATAAGCCTGGAACCGAATTGCAGAGAGTCAGTAAAACCTCCCCCTCTTCATCTCTTACCACCACCCCCATCCCCCTTCTCCTCTTTTCAAAGTCCAAACTTGCATCCCAATTCACCTTCACAAAACTCCCCTTTGGTTTTTTCCAATCAGCTTCTTTCTTTTTTCTCATTCCACCCTCATTAACATCCCTTTGTTCCCTTCTAGCCTCTGCAAACTCCTTTAAACAACCTTGAGCTTGTAAGAACAACTCTGAGGGCCCTTTAAATTTATCTTAAAAAACAAAGCCATATCTCCTCCACCATATATTCCTCATCACAGTTGCCACCAAATCCACTTCCTGTTTTGTTAGTTTCTGTATCAGCAGCTCCCACAGATCAGAAAAATCCCCTTCCCTTCGCTGCCACTTATGGAAAGGACTTTCTTTATCAGCCCATACATCACCTGCTGCACTACAACTCCATAACACATGGCACACAGATTCAACCTCCCTTTCACATACAGGACAAATAGGGTTATCTACTATCTTTCGTTTGTACAAATTCCCCTTGGTTGGTAAACTATTTACAATAGCTTTCCATATAAACATTTTTACCACCTCTGGAGTGTTAAGCTGCCAAATCTTTTTCCAACCCTCCTTCCCTTTCCCAGGATTTGACGGGCCTCCTCTATCTTTGCCTTTTCTGGATCTCTCCAAGTGGTATCCACTTTTAACACTATATAACCCATCCTTTGTAAATGCCCAAATCCTTTTATCAGGTGCATTGTTTTGACTGACAGGAATACCACATACCACTTCTGCTTCCTCTTTCATAAATGTATCAAAAACTAGTCTGTGGTTCCACCTGCCATCAACTAATAGTTCATTAACTTTAGCCTCTGCACACAGATTCCTTAGAGGTGATTGAATACAGAACTGAGAAGGTTGTGGGATCCATTTATCCTTCCATATACTCACCTGTTCTCCATTTCCAACCCTCCACACCAATCCCTCCTTTAGTAACTCAAGAGATCCCCACAAGCTCCTCCATATTTTTGATGGCCCGGACCCAAGTTTTGCATTCAATAGGTCAGAATATTTGAAATACTTCTCTTTTAATACTCTGGCAGCAACTGAGTTTGGCATAGTTAATAACCTCCAACACTATTTAGCAAGAAGAGCAGTATTAAAAGATTGAAGCTCTCTAAAACCCAAACCCCCCTCTGACTTTGCAGCTCCCAGTTTTTCCCAACTCTTCTATTGGATCTTTCTATCATTTTGCTGGAACCCCCACCAGAACTTAGCCATTAAAGTAGAAATTTCTTTACATAATTTCACAGGGAGTTTAAACACATTCATATGATATGTTGGGACAGCTTGGATAACAGCCTTCAGCAAAAATTCTTTACCAGAAGGTGAGAGAAAATGATTTTTCCAGTTACTTATTTTGCTCCACACCCTATCCTTTATCCCTCTAAATGTGTTATATTGAGATTTTCCTACCATCACAGGCAACCCCAGATATCTCTCACAACTATTCTGAATTCCAGCACCCACATCAAGTCTAATTCTTTTTCTGATATCTCCTCTAATATTTGAGCTGAAAAACAAAGAAGTTTTCTGCCTATTTAGGCTTTGTCCAGAGGCACTTTCATATATCTCCAGTAATTCTTTCATCTTCAACCATTCTTGCCAAGTAGCCTGCCCAAAGACCAAGCAATCATCTGCAAAAAGCAGATGTGTTACTCGAAACCCCCCTCTGGCCACTGCAACACCTCTCAATTCTCCTTTCCTTTCAGCTTGATTTATCAGGCTGCTTAGACCTTCTGCGCATAAGAGAAAAAGGGAGGGAGATAAGGGGTCTTCCTGCCTTAACCCTCGGGTTGGAGTGAAAGAGCTTCCTGGTTTGCCATTTACAACAATTGCATAGGTAACTGATTGTACACGCTTCATGATTAGGCCCACCCATCTGTCACCAAAACCCATTCTTTCCATCACTGCCCTTAAGAAACTCCACTCAACTCTATCATAGGCTTTAGAGATATCAAGCTTTAAAGCCATGCTTCCCTTTTTTCCCCTTTTCTTTTGTTTCATGGAATGAAGTATCTCATAGGCAGCTATGATATTTTCTGTAATAAGTCTCTCAGGTATAAAGGCACTTTGATTTGAAGATATCACATGGTTTAGCACTCCCTTGAGTCTGTTAGCTAGTGTCTTTGCAATGATTTTATACAACACATTGCAAAGACTAATAGGTCTGAAATCCCCTACCTTACTAGGCTCTTTTATTTTCGGGATCAAGACCACATGAGTATGGTTCACTGTCATCGAATTACTATCTCCCCTTAGAAAGCTTAGTATTGCCCCTATCACTTCCTCCCCCACCACTTTCCAGTAATTTTGATAGAAAGAGGCCCCAAAACCGTCTGGACCTGGAGATTTCAAAGGCCCAATCTGGTTCACACCCACTACCACCTATTCTCTAGTGAACTCTCTCTGCAGGTCATCATTCATCTCACTTGTAATGCTGCTATTCATTGATGACAGACAAGACTCAATGACCAAACTTGAGGGGAAAGAAGACTGGTATACCTGCTGAAAATGATTATATAAGGCCTCTTCAATATCCTCCTGTTGCTCCCACAATCTGCCATTAGAATCCACCACTTTTTTAATCAGATTACGCTTCCTTCTCTGAGAAGCACAAGTATGAAAAAACTTTGTGTTTTTATCACCAAGTTTATACCAATCCTTCTTAGCCCTTTGCCTCCATTTCAGGTCTTCTTGAGTTAACAGATTCCCCACTTGTTTTTGTAGCCCTTTAATCACCACAGTATTGTTTGGCCCCTCATTGTCTTGCAAACTCTTGATTTCCTCTGTTAATCTGTCAATTTCCCTACCTCTATCCTTTTCCTTTTCTCTGGCCCACACCTTAAGTTTTCCACTGCATGAATTTAGACCACTCTGAACCCTATTCATTGGCTCAGAAACCCCTCTCTGGTCCTCCCATCCCCTCTTCACCACATCCTCACATTCCTCATCCTTCACCCATGCAGCCTCAAAAAAGAACCTCCTCACCCTCCTTCCTATCACAAAAGATGTATCCCTTGCCTCAAGCACAATAGGACAATGGTCAGAGCAAACAGCTGCTAAGTTCCTCACTTTCACCCTTTTAAACATATCCCTCCATTCATGATTGGCCACAAACCTGTCCAATCTCTCCTTTGTAAAAGTATGGTCCTCATGCTTGTTACTCCATGTAAAAGGGCAGCCAACACAACCTAAATTCGAGAGGTTTTTTTTCTGTCATCACCTCTCTAAAAAGTTCCATTCCTTTTTCGTCTCTCAACTTCCCCCCTCTTCTCCTCCTGAATTAATATCTCATTAAAATCCCCTCCAATACACCATGCCACTCCTTTCTTAGGTTCCAAAGAAGTTAATAACTCCCAATACCTTTTCCTCTTCGAAGCATCAGGATGCCCATAGAAACCAGTAAAGTTCCAGTTGTTTTTCCCCCCCTCCCCCCTTATCATACTGCTTATATGCCATTGAGAGTAGTTTATAATTTCCAGATTTAATCCTCTACCCCAGAAAAGGGCTAAACCACCTCTTTTCCCTACTGGTTCAACAACTAAGCACCCATCCATCTCCAATCTTTTTTTTTTAAACTTCCACTCTACCAGTCTTTATCATCACTTCCATTAAAAACACAATATTGGGCTTATTTACCTTTACTAAACAGCAAAGATCCTGAACTGTCCGAGGATTGCCCAACCCCCAGCAGTTCCAACTTAGGCAATTCATAATAGTTGGCGGGGCTGACTTGCAGCCTCCGCCATAACCTCGGTATCCATCAATTCCATACTCCCCCCCTCCTCATCTTTTTTTTATTTTCTTTTTCATAACCACTACCCTCCCCCTCTTCACTCATTCTTTTTGAGAGGACAGATTTGAACTCCCCTATAATAACCTCCCCTCTAGCTCTCATTTTCCACACTCTTCCCTTTCCCTTTTCTTTCAACCCCTGCCTTTCATCTTTTCATTTTGTTTCCTGTACCCCTAAACTTCCCACAGCCAACCCCTCATAGCCTATTACATTATACTCAGCTATGGAATTATTTATATCATCTCGTACCTCTTCCTCCCTTCCCAACTTGTGAACCCGATCCCTCTCCCCCTCTAAATCACTCTATGATTTACTCTTATTTTTTTCCCTCCCAGTAGCTATAACTTCCCCACTTTCTTCACTGTTTTCAGGAATAAAACTTTCCTCCTCCTCTTCCTCCACCTCTTCTCTTATTTTTTCAGATCTTCCCTTCCCTACTGTTTTTGCTCTCAACCACTTTACATTCAAACACCCCTTCGACCCATGCACAATACAACCACATTTAAGGCAAATTCTTGGTAACTTCTCGTATTGAAAGGGGATCCATAATTTTTCTCCCTGTAGATTGATTGTTCTCCCTCTCCCTAACCTTTTTCTAACATCCAGAATCACCTTCACCCTCAACCACTTCCCCCATACAACCTCCCCCTCCTGTACTTCCACCTCTGTTACAGTCCCCATAGATTCCCCTAACATCTCTCCCATTCTCCGATTCATACAATCTAACGGTAGATTGTGCATATGAATCCAGAATCCCTGGTTGAAAAAATCCATAGATTGGATTTGTGTCTTCCCCTCATAAGGCATTAGTGCAAACAGGTGGTTGTCAAACAACCAAGGGCATCCCCTGAGCACCTTCGCTTTGTCCCTCCGATTGGCCAAAGAAATAACAAAACAGTTACTACCAAGTTCTCAAAAAGTCAGCGGTGTACTAACCTTCCAGATCTTCTCCATAGTAGTTCGAATAACCTCCTTTCCAATCCTTCGTTCAGCAAAGACCTTCCCCAGCAAACTCCTCTCCCTCAGATTTTTTAGTTCCTCATTATCACATATAGGAATATCGAGTGGTTCACTCTCCTCATCGCCCAGCTTCAATTTCTCCCACATATTCTCCAAACCGTCCATACCTCCACCCTCTGTGTACCTCAGTAGATAGAGACTTAGCAGTTTCCCCACCGGAGTGAGGACCAACCGACCTTCTTCACCTAGACCGTTATCGCCCTAACCGCCTCCAAGGAAGACGACGAGAGAAAAAATGGTTAGAGAATACTATTCATTACAGCTATTCATGTGCTTGTAGTATACCTGCCAGACCGGATTACATCACTCCGCATCCCACACTACTTTCATATCACCAACCACAGTTCCATAAATATAAAAATAGAAATAGAAAGGTATTTAAACAAATAAAAAAAATTTTATTGAAAATATATTTCAAAAATAATAATATTTTTTTATTATAAAGAATGAAATGATTAATATAACGTGGAGTTCAAATTTTAAATAATTAGTCAAATGCCAAAAATCACATATCAACCAAATTTTAACTTTGAGATAGCTAATCTGATAAAGTCATCTTAAGCTTTCATCTACAAGTTGATTTTCAACATATTTGGACAATACTATAGCTTAGCCATCTTAATTTTTAATTATTATTTTTGTCCCCGCCGAGCATTGCTTTTCCATCACTCAATTTCAATCATATTTCCTTTTTTATATACATTGTTTTCTTCGTGCAATTTGAGGACATTGATTTTATTTAATTTGACGTATAGATTGCTTTCTTGAAAGTAATGAAAATGAAGCTAATTTAATGGATTTAATATATGTATTAAATAATAATAATATTTAGATAAATATAATAAAAAATCCGAAAACAAATTATATTTGATTATTTATATAGAATTTAGATAGAGTGCCATAAAAAAAGATAAAAAGTAGGATAATAGGTAAAATTTGACTAATAGATTAGTAAAAGTGATGATGGTAATAGTGGCAAGGAGAGAGGCTATTGTTTTGTATGCATGATGGTATGTCTCCTTTATTTTTTCAGAAATATTGGTCTAATGTTGGGAATTTGGTGACTCGATCTATTTTGTGTTGTTTGTGTAATGGGTATGTTCCGGCAAATCCTAATGAAACTTTTGTGGTGCTTATTCCCAAGAAAAAGAATTCTAAAACTATGAAGGATTTTAGGCCTATTAGCTTATGTAATGCGGTCTATAAGATTATTACTAAAGTCATTGTTAAAAGGCTTAAAATTATTTTACCTAAGGTGGTCTCTAAATGTCAAAGTGCTTTTGTGCTAGGACGTTTAATAACAGATAATGTGTTAGTAGCGTATGAATCTGTCCATGTTGTAAAAAATAGAAAAAAGGGTCGTAAGGGAGTGATGTCTGTGAAGTTAGACATGAGTAAAACGTATGACAGAGTAGAGTGAAGTTTCTTAGAACAAGTTATGTTGAAACTTGGTTTTCATCATTGATGGGTGAGTTTAGTGAGGTCATGTATCGGATCAGTTTCTTATCGGGTTTTGTTGAATGGTGTGCCTACTAATTCATTTATTCCAGCCCGTGGTTTGTATTAGGGTGATCCTTTATCCCCTTACTTATTTTTTTTATGCACTGAAGCTCTATCATATTTATTGAGGTATGCTGATAATTTTCGGATGATTAATGGTGTTAAGGTATGTTCTTGGGCACCTGCTATTAGTCATTTATTTTTGGCAGATGATAGTTTATTATTTTGTCAAGCCACTTGTACTGAAAATGAGGCATTGAGACAACTTTTGGACCTTTATGAATCTGTTTCGGGTCAACAATTGAATTTGAATAAAACTGAGTTGCTATTTAGCCCTAATGTGAGTGAAGATAGTGTGTCATCTATTATGGAAATTTGGAATTTTTTTTCTTTACAGCACCATTCCCGGTATTTGGGGCTACCCTCATTTGTTGGGAGGTCAAAAAGTTCTACTTTTCAAGATTTAAATGAGAAGGTGTGGGGTAAATTACAGGGGTGGAAAGAACAATTACTATCTCAAGTCGGGAGGGAAATATTGATTAAAGCAGTGGTTCAAGCATTACCAACATATACAATGAGCTGTTTTTTGTTGCCTAAGCGAGTATGTGGTGAATTGGAGTCTATATTTGCTCCTTTTTGGTGGGGACAAAGAAATTCAGAACGTAAAATGCACTGGCTAATTTAGAAGTAGATGTGTGATTTGAAATTTAGAGGAGGGATGGGTTTTAAGAATTTGAGAATGTTTAATTTGGCTTTACTTGCTAAACAAGGGTGAAGGTTGTTAATGGAACCTCAATCTTTGTTATCTCGAGTTTTTAAAGCCAAGTATTTTCCTAATGGGAATTTTTTGCATGCTAGTTTACCAAGAAAACCATCTTATGTGTGGAGAAGTATTTTTGCTTCTAAGAAAATTTTGTGTTCTGGATAAGGGTGACAAAGGCCAGATCATGCTTGATAAATGGTTGCCTATGAATGTTCAATTGCTACCTTAGTCTTCTTAGCATATTATTCAACCTAAAACCACTATTGATTATTTATTAATGCAGAATTTACCTTTGTGGAACAGGGAATTGGTGTTTTTAATTTTTTCTGCTAATGTGGCTACATCTATATGTTCTTTAACTTTGCTATCCAGACAGGAAGATGATAGAATCATGTGGATGGGTACTAAGAACAGGATATACTCTGTAAAGTCAGGGTATTATTCAGCTTTAAATTTGTTTTCTCTTAATGATAATCCTAAGAGCTCTCATTCAGAAGCTACTAAGTGGTTTTGGAGAAACTTCTCAAATTTAAAGTTGCCGAATAAAGTGAAAAACTTTGGTTGGAGGGCGTGTAAGGATAGTTTGCCAACAAGATACAACTTATTGAGAAGAGGGATTTTACAATCAGCCCTTTGTGTTCATTGCATGCAGTGGGATGAAGATGTTTTTCATGCTATTTGTGGCTGTTCTTAGTACATGAAGCATGGGCAGTTTGCTGTCCACAGATTATACATCATTTACACCAGGTGGGTAGCTTTTCGGAGTTAGTATGGGTATTGATGAAATATGATCCTCATGTAGTTCCAATATTTACTACCATTTCATGGGGAGTTTGGAAATATAGGAATTAAAAAAATTTTCAGAACTCTGATTGTGGCCATCTTGAATTAATTGATAATTGTCTTGAGTATGTTGAGAGTTATATTCATGTAAAGAAGTGTCATGTAGTGTTGTACAAGGAAAAAGTCCTTAATTGGATTGCTCCTACTGAAGGTAAAGTGAAGCTTAATTTTGATGGAGCTTTGTTTCATTCTTCTGCATCAACTGGTATTGGTGCCATTTTACAGAATGATAAGGGGGATGATTTGATGGCTGCAAGCCGTAAGGAGCATGGGATTTTTTAAATTGATGACATTGATGCTTTGGCAGCTTTGAGGGGTTTGCAGTTAATACTTCATATGGGTTTTGTTAAATCTGATTTTGAAAGGTGACTCGCTTACTATTGTTGAAGCTATTTGTTCCAATGAGGCTAATTTATCTAAGCAAGGGTCTGTGATCACTGAGATTAAAAGCCTTCTTTGTTGTTTTAATTCATTTGAAGTTCTCCATGTTGGTCGTCAAGGGAATGAGGTTGCTCATCTACTAGCAAGACATGCTTATTTTATTGATGATACTTTGCAATGGTGGCATTCTTGTCCATAATTTATTCCAGCTAGAATTTCTTTAGATACTGCCATGTAATTAGAAAGGGATGGTTTTGTATTGTTTCTTCTTTATGAATGAAGTTATGCTGTTTTTATCAAAATAATAATAATAATAATAAATAAACAAATTTCTCTAGATCCGCAATAGCCCCTCCTTTAATATTTTGCAGATTTTATTGTTTTTTCGTTCTTGTTTTTAACTTTAACCCTATATTACCAAACCTAGCATCTGCCGTTTAAACTATCGAATTTTGACACTTTGTCAAGATCTAATTGTATAGAACTATGAAAGATATGATCTATTGCCTGATTTTTCCAGTCGAATCTTTGATGAATGGTACAAATTGCCAAAGCTTGTTAATTTAAAATGGAAGTTATATTTCTATTATTTTAGGGGAAGACTAAAAATGCAGTGACAGTTCATTAATGCGAAGTGTGATTTTTCCCAAATATTCTAGGGATTTGCTGGATCTTGAGTAAAGAGCACTTCCCCTTATCAAACGTCACCTGTAGGTGAAGCCGTGAAGGTAGGTAGGTAGGCAGCAGGAGTTTGTCTACATTTCTCGTCTTGTGTATTTCCTTGTCAATGTTCAACCTATCAAGTTTCCGAGAACGATGACTTTGGGCTTTCTAGTCATAAATTTACGTCCAAAATGCTTCATCAGTAGCAATTAATTAGCATGCTCAAATTCAATTAACCTGTCGATTGCTGTGGATTTTTCGGGAGTTCCCTTCATAGTATAAATAGGAACGACATATGATATAGCCATCAATGCAAACTTGCGTGAATGAGCCTATCATGCTGTCATGGACCAAAACGCCTTTTGTCCGTACTCAAATCAAGGAAGAGTAGCATTTCTTAGTTGCAGGGCTAGCTTACTAAAAAATCATACTCTACAATTAGTAAACACCGAGAAGTTGTGCTTCGTTGTCCTCTTGAAACCAATACAGAAAACTTGACCTCTAGCAGTTGACAATTTCAAAGAAAAATGAATGCGAGGGGGGGGGGGGGGGGGTGGTGGAGGAAGGGGGTGATCATATACATGGAATTTCATGTCAACATGGGGCTTGTGAAATACCTTTCATTTTCCTTCACGAGGTTTGTTTCATTTCTCGCTTTCAGTCCCTTGATGTGGAGGCATCGTAGTGGCAGCTTCTCGAATATTAGCTGAGATCAAATCACACAAACAAAATTAGAAAGAGACCTAGAGAGAGAGAGAGAGAGAGAGAGTTGTTGAAGAATGACTAACCTTGAGGCAGAGTCTCAGTTTCCAACTCGCCTTCTCCCAAAGGAGATGTCTGCACCTGCTGTTGGACAGCAGATGCCTTTAGTTGCTCTTCTGTTATCTTTAGGTACTCTTCCGTGGTGTATGCTCTATTACTGGATGGAGCACCATCTGCAAGTTTTTATGGCATGGTTCTATCAGATTTGTTTTAAACGAAAGGGTGGCGGGTCGAGGTGGGGAAGGGGTGAAGGAAGGACAGAACAGGCTGAACTTTCCACTTAGTTGTAAGGACATGAAATGGCATGACCATAAAGCAAACAAAAGGCACAGCATCTCAAATGGAGATAGAATTATCGTTGTTTAAAAAATGCAATACTTGGACTGGACCTGACAAAATCGAGGATCTTTTCCCAGACAGGAGCAGGGTATACATTGATAGCCATTGATCATGACAACTGCATACATGCCTGACATATACATCAGTACCACGGCCCTTGATATGCCCGCTATCCTAATTGGTGTTTCAGTAAAGTGACCACCTAGATTGTACATAGGCAAAACAAAGATGTTTAGTAAACTTGTTGGAACTCCTCTCATTTTTAGCAACTTGAGACATTTTTTTTATATGTAAAAAGAACTTGATGACTTTTTTTAAAATCACCAAGTAGCTTTGTCTTGGTAGCAATTTGCTTGTTTAAGGGTGGAATGTAACAGATTAAATTAGGTGTGGAAAGACTTTGTAGCTTTGCCTTGGTGGCAATTTGATTGTTTATGTGGAATCTAACAGATGGAAATAGGTGTGGGAAGAGTTCACTTCCTTGTTCAGACTTTGGCTCAAAGTCCAATCCTATTGTTGATATATATCCCAAGTACACAAGGCGTGCACAATGGATACACCTAGTTAGAGAGGGCAAAAAGATTTAAAGTCCTGAAGGCTGGCACCAGGTTGTAGTCCTTGATAGGGATGCGATGCCATCTTCCTCCTCCCCAGGTTCTATGATGACTGTTTCAGGAGCTATGTATCCTGATACTTGCCCTTCTGAGTCTGTAGACCTCGTTGGAGATGGTAATGTGGTTCTGGAGGCTAGGGTTGCTCTTGATAAGGGAGAAGCCTCGGGTAATTGGTTCTTGGCATTGGAAGGGGGGAACTTTTTTTGTTGGGTTCGAAGACTAGGAGTGCTGTTGTGATCCAAGAAAGGTCCAAGAATTACATCTGGCGACCCCTTGGGGGGGGGGGGGGGTGATATGTGAACTGCTGCTGGTCCAATTTGTGCAATACCAATTCAAGCAAGGGAGGGGACAGATTAGCTTTGGTGACAAGGAGTGATCTGAGCAGTGCCGCAGGGACCAGGGAGGAGCCCCTATGCTGTTTCCCCTAATTATCCATTGCACCAGAGAGAGATTAGTTTTGTAGGGAATAGGGTAGCGTCATGAGCTTGGGTTTTGCAGAAAGTGAAGACTTCTAGACAATTTGTGAGGATATCAAAACAAGAAGTGGTGTGGTCCTTGGTGTGTACTTCCTCTGGTTGGCAATAAGGCCTCTCTAACCTCCACCATATTCAGCGAGAGCCAAATATCTACCCTCACTGTTGGAGCAACAATGGGCAATATAGACTCTATTTCCTAACATCAAGAACTAGGTGAAATCTCTCAATCCTTCAGCTTGCATGAGAGCTTCCCTGGAGGACAATGACCAGAGCACACTGGCTTTCCCCAGAGGCCGCTCCTGTTCCTCTCTCACTAATGTGCATCACTCAGATACATTCCCCTGCCAAAATCTCAGAACGCTTTTGACTTGATGAACCAACTAGAATTCCCATCCCCATGTGAGAAAACAAACACGCTCACAGACTGACTGAAGATTACAAGCAGCTAAACCAAAAATGGTAGAACTCTTGTTAAGGGACCACAAGCAAGAAAGATAAGAAGGGAAGGAGAGAGTATTACTGGCAAATGTCACCAGGGACACATTACACACAGAGAGAGAGAGAGAGAGAGAGAGAGAGAGAGAGAGAGAGAGTCTATGTCACCACCCTACCGCACTTTATTAGTAAAACAATTTCATACAATATTTAAGTTTCTTGCACCAAAAAAGAATCCAATACAAGCTAAATTCCAAAAACCTTAACTCTTATTGGTTTATATATTAATTTTTTTTTAACGAAATGGAAGCAGTACAACAATTCACAACAAACCTTAAACATGGCAACCTGCAATTAAATGGGATTCCAAGGACCAACTTTTCCTAAATTTTCTTTCCCAAAATAGAAAGCTAACCCAGCGAGTTGCTGCAAACAATAATGAATCTGGAACAGAATAGAAACAGTTCTAATAGAATACTTTCCAATCCAATTTTCGAAGAGAATGGAATGAATGTTTCCTGGAAAGAAAAAATGAGAAACTGACATTTCCTTCCTTATCTTTGAAAGCATACAATGAAACAATGATACATTTATAGAGAGTAGAAAATTCAAGATTTCTCCCAGAACCAAAGATGGCACAAACTCAGGGGAAGCTTGGGGAATGATATGAGATGAGAATTTTGTGAATAGTAGTAAGATGATTTGTGAATAGTAGTGAGTAGGCCTGCATATTGGCCCGCCCAAACACTTTTTTGGCCCAACCCGACTTGGCCCACAACTATGGACAGGGAAAAATCGACCCGACCCGACCCAAACCATTCGGATCAGGTTTTTTTTTTTGGGGGGGGGGGGGGGGGGGGGGTAATATATACCTTCCTTTCTCACTACTTGAAAGCCCTTTTCTCTCTGCCTCTGCCTCAGAGACAGTCCATGGCCAATAACCATAAAACTCGTTCAAAGAACAAAAAAGATGTTAAAGACTTGAACTTCGATCGTCTGGGACCCAAGAAAACCAAAATCTCTGATTTTCCTTGCTGTCTAATGAAGACAAACCTGATAAAAAAGTTCAATGCTTTAGGAGAAGAAAAATCAACGAAACCCATTATCAATTTAAGAGCTCAAAAGAACTCCAAATAAAAACGAAGTGAGAAAGAAAAAAAAAACCGAAGAAAGAAGAAGAAGAAGATATTTCTGGGTTTGTTTTTTATTCCCACATGGTTTCCAAAGAACATGTATACTTGTATAGATATAGATATTTCGTACCTTGAAAATCTGGAACATTATATTCTTGGAAACAAGACACAGATTGAAAGGAGACGATACATAGATTGAAAGAAGGAGACGAGAGGTTCCGGAGGAGGAGTAGTAGAAAAGACCCACCGATTGAGAGGCTTTTTCTTTCGTTTTATCCGAATGGGATTCCGAGGTACGACCTCGTCTTAGTCCAGATCCGACGATGGAGAATGGTGACGCAGAACAAAGAGGGTGGCTACACTAGGTAGGGTTCGAGTGAAGTGCAACTGCAGTGAAGGGAATTGCCCCGAATGGGCAATCTTAGAGTTGCAAGGCGCAATAGAAGCTCAACGTCACCAAAACCTCCAAATCGGCATCCTCTACCGCCCTTCTTCTTAGGAGGTGTATACTTTTACGACTGGGTATCATGAATTGACAGGATCGAAAGTCTTGTTGAAGAAGCCCCTGTTGGTTCTGAAGAAAACTAAACACTCCGACCCAGACATGAGATCAGTGGCGATGATTTTTCATCTAGAGTGGAATTAGAAGTTATTGGCGTCATTTGGCATCGGATATTGTTCAAGACGAGGCCAAAGGTACTCTACCTTTTTGGGTCATCGGTTTCGACAGAAATTGGGTGTTTAAACCCGATAGGAGATTTAGATCCGATGAACCCGTCTTTGATCGGGTGGGATATATTGGGTATCTTGAACGGAGCGGGTCCCAGCGCTTTATGCATAGGTCTAGTAATGAGATAATTTGAGTTAAGTATTTATTGGGTTTTAGGAAATGAGAGAGAAAAAGTTGAATAATTTTTTTTTTTTATAAGTAAACAAATTTTATTGATCAAAGAATTAGGCAAAGCCCGATACAAATACAAGAAGCCTATATGCCCTAATTAAGAGGGTGCAAAAGAGACAAGAAAGTCATGTAGGTCCATGCCGTTGAAATCAACAGCAATGGCCTAAGTACATAAAGTGTTGTAAAATAAAGCTATAAGTTCTCCTAGCGATCTCTCTTTGTCCTTGAACGTTCTCGCATTGCACTCCTGCCACAAACACCACATGATGCATATAGGAATCATTTTCCAAACCGCTTTAATCTACTGCATGCCTCCTATATTTGTCCAGCTAGCCAGCTCTACTCTACCAATCACCTCATTCCACAACACCCTAGCTATCTCGCAATGTAATAGGAGATGGTTCACCGAATATTGTTATAATATTATTTTTTAATATTATTTTTGTTTTGAAATTTGAAAAAATTGAATTATTTTTTATGCTTTTCTTGGAAGTTTAAGAAAGTTGTAATGATTAGTTTGATAGTGTTTGTGTTTGAGTGATCTTTAGGGAATGAGATGAGTTGGGATGAGATGAAAATTATTTCCAAACAACCCTTCAATGTAATAACCCGATCATAAAATTAGGCCATAAAAGAATTTTGATGTATTTTTATATTATTATAAAAATTCTATTATTTTTAATATTATTCTATTAACATTTTATCAAATTTTATGTCATTAATAAGTTATTAATTTTTAATTCGGATTATTATTATTAATTTTAATTGTTAATACGATGTGTAGTGGATTACTTTGAACTTCCACGTTCTCCCTCTCCTCTTGTACGTTACTCCTTATATAATCGACTAAAACAAGCATCTTTAAAACCTCCATCAGTAGCAGACACCGCCTTTAGGTGTTTTCTTGGTTCATAAGATTTTGACAATTTTGTAACCGTCTAACACACCAGAATTCTCAACTATTTATATCTCTTCATTTCCTTCCCCCATGACATTCCTCCCTCAACTCTCGGCAAACAAAACGTCGAGCCACCCCCTCTGTCATATGCATCGTTCGGCGAGCACCACAACCAGTTTCTCTTTCTGCCAACAAGCCACTGCACCACGAACAAGTTGTTGCCAACAACGCAACCTCCACGATGGCACCGTGAAATCCACTGCACATACCATCACTATGGAACATAAGACCCTGATCTTGCTCCTCAAAACAGAGCAAACCCCACTACCATGAACGATGAAGTCCAGCTGCCGCAGCCCACGTAACTTGTAAGAGACACCTCCCTCCCTCCTTGCCAGGACCCAAACAACCGTAACCCTACTCCTCCATACAACCACCAAACCAGTGGAAACTGAGAAATCAAGTCAATATCATCGTGCACCATGCCCACGTACTCCGCCTGTGTTTCCTGATGAGTCACCTCCCATCATCTCACGCCACTCCGGTTAATATCTGTCGCACATCACTCTCTCCCACGTCAAAAGCCCCATCCAACCACCGTCACATATCTCTCCTCCACGCCGCAGTAGTCACGGACAGCCACCTTCCTCCACCAGCCCTTCACGTCGCTACATTCGCATAGTAAAACACCACCCAATGCCAAGCAAGCGTTGTTGCGTTGCCAAGCCGTGTACCCATATGTGCCCACAGCCTTGCGCCGCTGCAATTAGCATTAGAACATTGCCCACGTTCATTTGCGTTGCTTCGTGAGCCACCATCAACCCATGGCAGCAACCACCGTCGTGTTTCTCTTCGCTCGACACCCACCACCATGCATAGAGGAAGCCAACTAGCAACCACCGTGAATCTCAGCCCGGCCACCGTTCCATCAGCCTCTGTTTCTCTTGCACGGTAAGCCTCCATCGCATTGCTCTTTTCCTCTCAAGGGAATGTTGGCTCTATGTAAAAAATGATGCTTTCAATTCTTCCGCGATCATGTTACTCGTGTACTGCTAGGGTAAATTTTAGGTGGCATCACAACTTTACCCTTATCTCTTTTCACATGGAATTTACTTGTTAGCCTATTCATAAAGTATGTGCAGATCGTAGTCCTTTTTTCTGTAAAACATGTACAGATTTAAGTTTTTACAAAAATATGCCCTTTTAATCCTTTGTCGTGTAGTGTTTTGTGAAGCACCGTGAAGAATTGTTTTAAGTATAATTATGTTTGTGCCCTTACGTTTTAAGTATTTGTTTTAAGCTTGTCTCATTTACGTGGGCTAGGCTTAATTTTCACATCGGCTTGGTTTATTGTATTTCAGGAACTGTTATAATATTTTAAGTAGACTGATTTTCATATGGGCTTTGATGTTTAAGTTGGGCACAGTTTTAATCTATGATTAGCCCAGAAACTTTATTTTTCAAAAACCTTATTTTTCCTACAAAAAAATATTAAGGATTTAAATTGTGTTATTAAGTATTAAATTTTTATAACTAGATTTCAGTAGTAAATAGTAAGAGTTTAATCTTTATTTTGAATACTTTAAATCTGATTGAGTCTAGTTTATGAAACAAATGCCATTGTTTATTTTTTCAGATTAGATCAAATTTGTTCTATTACAGTTATAATTATAAAATAAAGAAATATGTTAAGAATATTTAAATGATATTAGTATTTATTAGATTTCGCATCTCTGAACGTAGCAAAAGGATGGCTAAGTTTCTATGAAGGTCATCGGCTTCATGGGTTGCTAAGGGGATAGAGGATTGCTTAGAACTCCTTTGTCATGATGGATTCTTCAGGGAGCTAAGGATGGACAATGGAGTTCTCATCATTCAACATCATATTAACACAAGGGGCAATTTTCTGCAACTTTCAAGATTCCGGAATTGGAGGAAAGGTTTGTTGGTGATCCTTGAAGGTGCAAATGGCATTGGATGGAAAGGTTTTGTGTATTCCATTTGAAGCATCACTAGGTCCAAAGCCCCTGCTCTGAAGCATGCAAACAGAGGGGTGTTCATTGATGGAAAGATAGTCGGAAGGCCTTTCTCGGTCAAAGGTGCCTCGTATGCCTTGGTGTTAAGGTCACCGGCATGTATTCCGGCTGAGAGTAGCTCTGAGGCGGAAGGAAAGGGTAAAGCACTTGTAGGAGACAAAGGTTGTCAAGTGACATTGGGAGAAGTGGAGGGTAAGCACGTTCCTCATGTGTTGCGAGGTGGAATGGGTGCCTCTGTTGGGTGTGTGAGGGTGGGAGAAGTGGAGGGGGTCTTGTGGGTTGTCAAAGCTCGATTGATGAAGTTATGGAGAATGTGAGAGATCTGATGATTAAAGTGAATAAGGGGTTGGACCTGGTCATGGGTTTGGGTGGTGGGCCGAAAACGGAGGGGGGGGGGGGAATCGATCCTATGGGTTTGAAGGCTCAAATTCGTCGGCGCAAGGCACCTCAACACCGTCACAAATAGGGCCGTCAGACGCTGGCATCTTTGTTCACGTCGATGTCACTCAGTTCATCGGCAGGTTGCCGTCTAACTGCCCCCAGTTACCAGTTGCAAATGGAATTGGTACTTTTTTCCAAGGTTCACTTTCAATTGAAGATGGGGTCCAGGGTTTTGAGTACTTTGGAAGAAGTAGACGAGTCTCTTTCAGAAGATAAAAATGGTATAACAGAAGGTAGTGCTTCCCCACCTGTTTCGAAAGGCGGGGATGAGCCTATTGTCCTATTTGTTCTCTTGAGGGCATTTTGAAGCCGTCCTCATAGAGGGAGTTTCAGGTGGATAGGGGTGTAAATTTTAACGAGAAAACCGGTCCAGACCGGCCAGAACAGGTTTCTAAAATGCAAAAACCGGCCGGAACCGATTCTATGATTTTTAGGACCGGACCGATTCACTATAATATATATTTAAATTAATTTTTATATATAATAATATAAATTATAATTATATATAAGATATTATATAATCATCACTATGACCATATATTATTATATAGTATTAATCTCACTATTAGTATAGTATATAGTATTAGTAATAATTTAGTATCAATTTATTATTATTTAATATATAATATATATTCCATAATGTATAACATATAGTATTAGTATCACTATATCATTATAATATATATATATATACTATATGTAGCAGTAACACGAAAATAGTATAATATTTAGTATAAGTATATATTAATATATTATAAGAGTTATAGCATAATATATGTATAATAGTATAGTTAACTTAATATGTTAGGATTAATATCACTATCACTATAACTATAAATAGTATTAATATCACTATTAGTATAATATATAGTATTAGTAATAATTTTTTAAAACGGTTTTTTTTTTTTTTATAAACAGAATTTTTATGACAAATTTACAAATTATTTAAACCGGAAAACCAGACCGAATTGGACCGAAAATCGGTAAAACTGGAGGTACTGGTTTAGGAAGGTAACACGTGCGTAATCGGTTTTGAAAAATGCAAAACCAATGCATACCGGTTCGGTCTTAAATTTTGTCCAAAACTGGACCAGTTATACCCCTACAGATGGAGTATTAGTCTTACGGGAAACAAGGGTCTGGGGTTGGGGAGGTGTATTCTATTCTCATTCGGGCTTGGTGTATTTTGGATAGATTTCTAATTTTCACGGGCTTATTGGTTATTAGGGGCTCTCTAGTATGGGCTAGGTGTTTCTTGTCTATGTCAGTGTACTTGTTTGCTCCAATTGATATTAATATATACTTTTACTTATAAAAAAAAATTATTAGATTTCTTGTAAAATTAAATAATTATGTTAATTATAAGAAAGTAAACCTATTTTAAGAATTGAGGTTTTCACGACTTATTTTAACAGAATTGAATATAGTCTAAGTACTAAATTATAATTTGAAAGTGAAAATATGTTATTAGCGTTTAAATAATTTAAGATATCAACATTCACTGATTTTCGTATTGAACATAATATTTCTTTGATTATTTTCTATAGTATGAATTTAATTAAGTGGGATATTAGGACATGTTTTTCTAGACAGATTTAGTGACATTTAATATTTCATATAGGTGAAAAGTAACGAATTGAGATCCAGGAAGCAGCGCAACAAGTACTTGATCAAAAATTAGAATAAGCACATATTAGTTAGTTTCAATAGATTATTATTAAAGCCAATTCTTTGATAACCACTTTTTATGTACCACGCCTGTCACGATTTATGCAAGCATATCATTCATCATAACACACGATCATGTTAATTTTCCATATCATGTTCAGATTCGACATTTTACAATTATTTATATTATTATGTATGTCATTCATCTCACGATGCATAAGACAAGTAAGCTTTCTTAAATTCAAGTACAAGATAAGATCATATCAGTTTAATCAAATGGTCATTCAGATGCATGGTACCAATGCAAATTCAAGGTGAATGTGCAAGCCATGAACTCAAGCGCGATCCACCGTAGTATGCCAAAATACTACTCAGTGGCTCCCCTTGCGTCCGTGGGGCCAGTGCACAACCTTACACACATGGTTAAGTGTGTTAGCCAATCAGATCAGTTAGATAAATCAAATCAATCAGATAATTCAAAACAAGCCATGACATCAGTATGAAATGTTATGAATTTTAGTTCTTAGCATGAAAGATTTTATAAAAATCCTTACATTTATTATGTTTACGTTGTGATGGGTTTCTTATCGAGTTTTCGACTCATTTTAGTTTTATTTCATGTTTTTAACCACCTAGGTGAGGATGATGATGAGTACGAGTAGGCGAGTCGGGCTTTTAGATGGAGCAGTCAATTTAGTTCTAGGCTTTATTTATTTATTTAGTTAGATTTAGTTAAATTATTAACTAGATTTAGTTAAATTATTAGCTAGATTTAGCTATAAGGCTTAGATGGAGCAATCGATTTATACTAGTTTGGATTTAGTTTAGATAGCAAATGAGTGTTTGGACAGCCGGTTAAGAGAAGGTATTCCCGGGATCCTTTGCAAGCTAAACATGGAAAAGGCTTATGACCATGCGTCCTGGGATTTCCTATTTTACATGTTTAGAAGATGTGGCTTTGGGGACAAGTGGTGCGAATGGATTAGACATTGTGTTTCGACCTCTCGGTTCTCGGTTTTTGTAAACAGAAAATCTTGTGATTTTTTTCATCTTTCAAGGCGTTTGCGACAAGGGAATCCGCTATCACCTTTCCTATTTGTTTTAGTAATGGAGGCATTGAGTCGTATGGTGGAGGCTGTCGTTAGGGGGGATTCATTGCTGGTTTTTCAATGGGCAACAACAGTAATGGTGTTAGTTCCATTTCTCACTTATTATTTGCGGATGACACACTTATCTTTTGTGATGATGTTAGCGACTAGATTCAAGCTCTAAGGGCGGTTTTGTTGTGTTTTGAAACTGTTTTGGGGGACTTAAGGTGAACTTGGGGAAGTCGGAGTTGGTACCGGTGGGGGATGTGAGCAATATTGCCTCTCTTGCAGAGTTGTTGGGTTGTAAAATCACTTCCCTCCCTATGAAATATCTTGGACTTCCCTTGGGGGTGTCATTTAAAGCAAAGAGTATTTGGGATGGGGTGGTAGAGAAGATTGAGAAAAAATTATCGGGGTGAAAGCGGCTCTATCTATCAAAAGGGGGAAGGCTAACATTCATCAAAAGCACTATTTCCAACCTACCCACTTACTATCTTTCTCTCTTCCCACTACCGGCGGGAGTGGCAAAACGAATTGAAAAGTAGTTTAGAGCTTTCTTGTGGGGTGGCATGGGGGAGGATATTAAATTTCATCTTGTAAGTTGGCAAAGGGTGAGCTGTCCTATTGAGAATGATGGGCTAGGGGTGCGAAACTTGAGCATCTTCAACAAGGTACTTTTAGGAAAGTGATTGTGGAGGTATCATATGAAGAGAAACTCGTTCTGGAGAGAGTTTATTGATCATAAGTATGGTAGTGTGTGGGGGGGATGGCGTTCTAACGAGGGTAGAGGGTCTTATGGAGTAAGCCTATGGAAATTTATTAGAAAGGGGTGGAACATCTTTGAAAAACATATTAGGTTTGAGGTGGGTGATGGAGCAAGAACCCAATTTTGGTTCGATGCTTGGAGTGGGGAGAGTCCTCTTTCTATTGCTTTTCCAATTGCATTTAATTTGGCTGGAAATCAGCAAGCTGCAGTTTCAAATGTGTTGTGTCGTGCCAATGGGAAGGTAACTTGGAATGTTACATGTACTAGAAATGCTCGGGATTGGGAACTTGACGAGATGACAGATTTTTACAGCTACTTGTATTCAGCAAAGCTAGGAGGAAATGGGAGTGACCGTATGTTGTGGATTCACATGGGGAGAAAAAAGTTTACAGTAAAATCCTTTTACAAGGCTTTGACAGGCCAGCAGTCCACATTCTTTTTGTGGAAGAGTATTTGGAAGGTCTTAGTGCCATCCAAAGTTGCGTTTTTTACTTGGACAGCTGCACTTGGGAAGATCTTGACGGTTGACAATTTGAAGAAGCGGGGTATGGCGGTCACGGAGTAGTGCTACGTCTGTAAAAGGAATGGGGAATCGATAGATCATTTGCTTTTACGTTATGAGGTGGCTGGGGAGTCATTGGATGGTATCCTCAATAGAGTCGAGCTGAGTTGGGTCATGCCTAAGAGTGTGGTGGAACTACTAGCGTGCTGGAACACAAGGCATAATAGCGCTCAACTGGCAGTAGTGTGGCGAATGATACCTTTGTGCTTAATGTGGTGTATATGGTCAGAAAGGAATGATAGGTGCTTTAACAACAAGGAGCGTGCAATGGGAGAAATCTGAAATTTTTTTATATTTTCTCTTTTACAGTGGTTTTCTGCTATTGTTTGGAAGGGTTGAAATGTCCATGAGTTTCTATCTTCTTTTCAGCTTACTAAAATGTAATTAGGTGTCTCACTTTGTATACTTCCTGTGTACTTGGGCATTGCCTAGTTTCATTCTATTCAATAAAGATTCTTATTTACTTATAAAAAAAAAATTAGTTAGATTTCTTTTTCTTTTCTTTTTTTTATGCCAGGGAATCTCTCCAAGGCAGGGCCTTTCAGACCCACCTTTGCAGAATAAACCTCGGTCCCATGCACCACACCCTCAGAAGTTTTCCTAAAAGGAATTGGTTAAATCACTGGCTTTTCACCACTTGGACCAACACCTTGGGGTTTAGTTAGATTTAGGGCTGGTTTGGATTCAGAGATGAAATGAGATAGTTTTAGATGAAAGTTGAAAAAAAATATTGTTAGAATATTATTTTTTAATATTATTATTATTTTGGGATTTAAAAAAGTTGAATTTGGATTTGAAAAAGTTGAATTGTTTATTATATTTTGTGTGGGAATTTGAAAAAATTGTAATGATGAGATGAGATGAGATGAAACACTTTCTGAATCCAACGGGACCTTATTCAGTTAAGAAATCTTGTTTGGCTTTATTTACTTAAGCACGTAACATTCCTAGCCCTAGGGAAGGGGGGTTACACTCAGCTTCTTGAAAAGATAAGTACTTGACTAATTTAAAGACGACTCTACAACTGACTCTTTAATAGTGCTATAAACAGTTGGATACTTGTATACTTTGAACTCATAGACTTTCATCGTTATCATTATTCAGAAATATTTAGGCATATTATGCCTTTATTCCACTTTTATGCAAGTCCTGCGTCAAAAGGTTTTAAGTGTTATATTTCCAAAACTTATCACATAAAAAGTAGGCACATAGAAATGTTACTACAAAAAATTAAGAAAGAATTTTTTTTTTTTTTTTGTAAGTGAAAAAAATCAAGAAAATACATACAATAACTTCAGGACATCAAATAAGGATATGTTTTTGCTTGAATGAACTTCTTTATACTTTTTTTTTTTTTTTTTTGATAAGTATGAACTTCTTTATACTCAACAAAACATATAGAGTTCTGCAAGTGTAAAAGGTTCCCAATCCACATGCTAGACCTTAGTATAATGTTGGGCTTTAGATGATTGCTTTTATAGAAAGTTAGGTCTCCAGGGAAAAGAGATCAAGAGGTAGATGTGATGTTGTGGACTCCCTTTAGAGAAGGGAAATTTTCTGTTGGCTCCTTCTATAGAGTCATCACCAATTTGGATGACAACTCTTTCCCTTGTAAGAGCATTTGGGGGAGTAAGGTTCCTTTGAAGGCCACATTCTTTGTCTGGAAAACCTCGTTGGGGGAAGACCATGACCATGGACAACCAATGGAAATGGCAGATTATTGTAATCAATTGGTGTTGTATGTGCACGAAAAGTAGCAAAACAGTGGATCACTTACTTCCTCATTGTGAGGTTGCTAGGACCCTGTGGGATGATTTCTTCAATAGAGTAGGGCTAGCATAGGTTATGCCTAGTAGGGTGGTTGATCTTCTAGCCAATTGGAGAAGTCTTAATGGTGTTCTGCAAATTGCAACAATTTAAAAGATGGTTCTCACATGCCTTTGATGGTGCATTTGGAGGGAAAGAAACAACTGGAGTTTCAAAGATAAGGAACGTTTGTTTGAGAAGCTTCGAAGTTTCTTTTCAACACGTTATTTCTTTGGACAATGGGTATATATTACAATGGGCTTAATGTTCATAATTTCCTTGTATCTATTTCTTCTTCTTCTTCCTTACTAAGTATCTTTTCTTGCATGCACCCTGTGTACTTAGGCTTCACCTAGATTTCTATTAATAAAATTTTTACTTGTAAAAAGAAAAGTAAGATTCCCAAAATGAAGAGAAAGTGTTTTTCAATTAACACTCATATTTTCCATTTCCGCATACTTACGAAACCAGTTAATGTCAGAATCTATCTAACAAATTCTATTAAAAGTTAATATGTAGCTGTAATATCCTAAAAGCTTATTTCTTTGTATGGACAGCTTCATTAGGGAAGATCCTCACCTTAGATAATCTCAAGAAATGCCAAATCATTGTGTTGGATTGGTGCTACACATGCAAGAAAAGTGGGGAGTCCGTGGACCACTTATTATTGCATTGTGATGTAGCCATGAGCTTATGGAATGATATCTTTGCTCGTGTGGGGCTACATTGGGTGATGTCACGAAGGGTGGTTGATTTGCTAGCAATTTGGAGAGGCATCCAATGTAACTCTCAATAGTAGCTATGTTGCAGATGGTTCCGATCTGCTTATGGTGGTGCATATGGATGGAGAGGAATGGACAGAGTGTTGAGGATCGTGAATGTACAATGGACGAGCTTAGAAGGTTTTTTTATTAATAACTTATTCCATTGGTCAATTGTAACTGATTTTAAAGGCATGAATATGCATGATTTCCTTGTATCTTTAGACAATCATGCATAGGTGTTGCTATTGTATATCTCTGGTGTACTTGGCTATGCCCACTTTTCATATTCATAAAGTTCTTACTGATAAAAAAAAAGGCAGCAGGGGGCTCAATCAACAATATCTTTTGGAGGATAATAAGCCACACATAAATTTAATGCCCATTGCTTTGCGAAATAAGAATATAGACACTGAAATACTTAATCACTTACTGGGATCGACTAGAGTCTGAGAACCCTCGGTGCTGGTTGTAGATGATGGGTTTGCTGTATTGGGTTTACTGGAGCTGTATGTGTTTTCCGTTGAAATGTCATCAAGACCAATCTCCCGTTCAAGTGTGCTCTTAAATTCCTTTGAAACTTCCTACATACAAATAAATAGGCACCACTACTAAAACTAGAGCTTCTCATGAGTAGCATAACACAACAAATTCAACCTGAAGTTCTCTAATGGTGGGTTGAAATGCACGCAACGTCTTCCCCAAGTTCCGAGCAACCTGCATTTAGCCAGCTTAATCAAAATACCAAGTAGATCACCACACATACTGACACACACAAAAGAAGATAGGGAAAAGAAAGCCTTTAATACTGAAGAAACCAGTATCCCCTGTAATTGGGCAGATCCATTGCACTCTCATATTTCCACACAGTCAGCCTAATCCTTTGAGAAGATAGGGGGAAAAAAGGCCTAATAGTACTGAAACAATCAGTATCCCGCTCTAATTTTGCAGATCCAATGCAGTCTCATATTTCCACACAGCCATTCTAATCCTTTTAGAAGTACAGTGTTATTAATTAGTGTTGTCAAGAGTTAATCTTTAAGTCATAATTATGCAAGACAGACTTCGTTACCACTCACTCACACACTCAAACGTGACATAAACAAAGTTGTGAGTACTTAAGAGCCTAGAGCAAGCAGATTAGGAAGATACTAAGAGTTTCCTAGGAAAAGGCAGCTTGGAGTTCAGATGATGCATCATTATGATCTTTCTCTTGTGGGAAACTTCATGATCGATTGATAACATCCAGTCCCATCTGCCATCTGGATGGCAACTCTTACCATTAAATCTAGATTACGTTACACCCAAGAAACACATTATTGGTGTAATCCCAATTCCTTGGGGAAAGTAAGACATAACTATCTAAGTCATCCCTATAGATCTATTTTTCCAGAGAACCAGCATGGAATCGATTCAAATTAAGACCATCTAAATATACATAGACTATTAATAATTTAGTAATCCAAATCTTTAACAAACTAAAAGTAAAATAAGGTCTGAGGTCACTTATCAAAAAACAAATAAGGTCTGAGGTTTTGAGTTTATACACACAACTCACCTCGGCAAGACCTTTGGGACCAAAAACCAACAAAGCCACCACCCCAATGACCAGAGCCTCGGGAGCACCAACACCAAAAAGAGATGCATAAATCACCATACCTTTACCCCTCCGCTTCCTCTCTGCACGAACATCATTTCGAGAAAAAATGAAAAAAACGAAAGAAAGATAACAAGGAATCACATTCCAACTAGATTCAACAGACTAAAAAGAAAATGAATAATGAATGTCCAAAAGATAAAATACCCACGAACCGAGATGAGAAGAAGAACCTGAATTGAGAGACTTTGGCGTGATTGAGCTTATACCCAGATGCTTCAAACCACTCCATGGAGAGAAAAGACTGGAGCCCAGTGGAGGAACCGCTTTGGGGAGATGAAGTTTTGGGGTTTTAGAGTGTGACGCTAGAGAAGAAGATGTGGTGTAAATAGCTGATTTTGTAGAAGAGACGGGTGATGATAAAAACGTGGGAGAGCAGATTGCCGAGGCCATGACCATGCGTGTGGTCGTTTGCAGGTCAGTCTGCTTAAAGTCTGGTTTTTGAGTAACATGGCCTTGGAAGCATCATGAGTCTATAAATATTCTCCGGCAAGTTAAAATGGACCTTGAGCAGATTTTGGATTTTGCAGATAAAGGTTTTAACCCACTCAACCCAACTGTGAGTGCTAAAGGATTGGGTTTTGGACTCATTTTGGGCCCACAACCGTTGCCAGAGTCCAATGCACCGGCTTCGGCTTCCTGGAAATTTTCATTGAGTTTATGGAACCAAGCCGCTTTTTTCTAGTTTTAGGAAAAGATTTAAAATATATTTACTTATTTTTCTAACATCATCTAAATATTTTTTCTTTGTAATATGTTTTGTCGATCATCTTTTCAAACCATAAAATTTATGATAGCTGTTAAGGAATAAAATGTAATAAAAAAAGGTAAGCTCAAGGCGCCCACGACAAGTTGAAACCCATCATGAAATGAGAGAAGGGAGACAAAGAGAGCTTGTCAATTAGAATACACAAAATAAAGTAATAAAGTGACTTCAAACTAAAAGGTAAGGCTTTGCAAATCCTTCACCGGCTTCGACTCTGGCAAACGCTAGCTCCACCTATGGCAGTAGTCCGAATTCGAAGTCGGAGTCAGAATAACTCTAAAATTTAATATCGGAGTCGAAGTTCAAAGCCCAAAATCAGATATCGTTTTACATTTGATAGTTTGAAACTAAGTTAACTAAACGACGTCGTTCCATTTCAAGTGGAAGACGTCGTTTTGTGCACATCAAGGGTCCAAAACATAGGACCCCTCTTTCTCACCATCACTCTTTCGTGAAGATTCTCTCTCCCCTCTATTTCTCTCAACCCGTCAGTCATGCCGCACCTTCTTGTTGTTGACGTAATGTCAGAGCGAGCCCAAACCCATTGTAGACTACTTCCCGTCAGCCTTCGCGACACTGTAAAGTATATTTTGGCCTCCTAATTTCATTTGTTTTTGTTGTTTGATTTATGGATTTTTCAATTTAGAGTTCCAAAATCTAATTGGGTTGATTGTGAATTTTATTGTATTTGTTGTTTGATTTGTTGTTTGAATTGGGGGATTTAGATTTTTAGCCTAAGAATTAGGAGATTTTGTTGTTGAAAATTTGAAACAGTCATTCCAGAGTTAGTGGCTCAACCCTGGCTCGACTGTGGCTCAAGCGAATTTCAAACAGATTGTTTACTTGATGCTTATTCAACACTCCACTTGAACGAACTGCTCAACTAAACAATGGGTTAATTTAATTAAACAAGTTTTGTCTTTCCACAACGAATATGAGTGAATAGTTTTTTTTTAAATCTGTGTGAGTTTTAGTTTTTTTTTTTTTTTTAAAACCACACACATATGGTTTTAAAACACATGTTTTTTTGTTTTGGAAACACATTTTTTCTTTTCAAAACAATCTGCCTGTTAACAAAAGAAGAATCCCAATAGGCTGTTTTGAAAGAGTGTTCTGGCTAGATTCTCATTCTGTAAAATGATCTTAATTTGTTTCCAATGTCTAGATTCTTTTCGTGACGTGTCTTTATTGGTTGTTTCTTAATTGTTTCGGCGCAATTTATATTGATATGGATGCTACACCTACTCGGGACCATCGTCCACAAGGGGATGTCACAGTTCCTACACCGACAGGTACTTCCACCCCTAGACCCATGATTAAGTAAAGAGATTGCAGCTAATGAGTAGTTAATTTAAGACTTTTGCCTCTGAAATTCATTACTAATTCTCAATTAATTTTCTATTAAAAGGGAGTCTGAAGTCCATAGGAAAGTTTAGAGGGGTAAACTGGACCTTATACGCTTACATACTTTTTTATTCCTTCGCATTACACTTAGAGTAATTTCAGGTTCCTATCACTCGAGGACTTAACTTCTACTTTGTGCTCATAGACTCGACATTCTAGAAAGCACCGGATGGAATTGGAGAGGAATCCATTGGAGTGCGCAGCGATGGACGGATGAAAGGAGAATAAAAGGAGATGGAAGTATGGGATTTGGGGGTTCTGGCTCTCGGTTAGTGTTGGAGTGCAGAAAACAGAAAGATAGTTTTAGGGTTTTCTTCGTCTAGTTTTTTTTCTCGCAGCTAATGTTTGTAATGTTTTTTATTTTGAACTATGGGATCCTGAGATGAAGGGGGAGTAATTTCTGAACCCTAAATCAAGGGAAACCGTTGAGCAGTGTTTACTCTTTGAAGGTCTTTCTAAATCCCAGATTGTGGTGGTTTGTTCTCTTTAAGTTTATTTCTTTCAATACCGAATCAAGTCAGGATTTAGGGGTTGCTTTTCATTCTTTCTTGATCTTTCGTTGATTGAGAGCACGTTGGATGCTTGAAAGGTGAAATCCCTATCTCTCTGAGCATGTTAACCTAAACTGGGACGATTGGAATTTATTGAGATTATCTTTTAGTAATTCTTGTTCTTTGTTGTGCATACATTATACCTATCATCCGAATGTTTTATCCTTAACTGGAATAACATTTGAAAGAAATTATGGGATGATGAAGTTCTTTTAGATTATTCACTGTGAGAGGGTTACCCGAGATTTAGGATTATTACTTTTTCCAGTTAATTAAAATTCTTAACTAATCATTTAATCTGTTTAAACCTGTTCTGCACAAGATTTTCAGTTTCTTTTGTGATTTGAGTTGATAGTTGAGTAGGTCAAATTTACCTCACTCTTATGCACCTTCGGCTGACTGGGAAGAGTAATTTCTATCAAAGAAGAATCTGTTGGCCAACACAGTGGCCAAGAAAGTATTCTTAGATAGATACATTATTCACTCTTTTTTTATTACCTTTTCTATTTTTTTTTATGGTTCTTAGTCCTAAAGTATAAGTTGCTTTAATCCTTGTGAAATCGACCTTGGGGACCTTCACTATACATCAGCATAATACCTCTTGCACTTGGGAGGTAATAAAATTGGAGAACCAACCCACATCTGGAGCAGCTACTTCTTATGCAAGTAGTCAAGTACTTAGAGATAAAAAAAGATTAGGGTATTCTTAATAAGGAGGAAGATTTGGATATTGATGTCGATCGACCACCACGACCTAGTAAAATAAGGTCGTGGATGTGAGAACATTTCACCAAGCAAGATGCCACCACTATGGGCAACTTTATGGTTGTCATTTGAAGAAGTAGGGCAATTATGTATTAATAGCACATCTTACGGGTTGCTAGCTGTATAAGATACATAAGGGGCTGGTGGCCAATGACATATGAAAAAACATATATATATATATATAGCGAAGTTAGTGACAAAAAATGAAGTCAAATAAGTATAGTCATGTTGCTTCATTCTTCATCATTGTTTTAAAAACTAGAGAGGCTAGGTTTGGATGTTGAGATGAAAATTTTTAGTTTGAGATGAAAGTTAAAAATTGAATAAAATATTATTTTTTAATATTATTATTATTTTGAGATTTGAAAAAAATGAATTGTTTATTATATTTTATGTGAAAATTTGAAAAAATTGTAATGATGAGATGAGATGAGATGAGAATTTTATGTGTGAAAAAACTTCCAAACCTAACTTTAAGATGCATCCACAATTCAACTATAAAACTAAGCCCAAATAAACATGATAATCTAAATTTTTATAGCCCAACAAAATCATTATAAATGAAAACCAAATTGAATGGGTCAAAAAATCTGAAAAGGGTGTCGAAACTGTAGGATGGACAAACTAGGAGCTTGAGGATCCAAGCCAAAGATGATGTAGAACTTCAAATCAACAGGCCAATGGAAGATTGAGCAGGTAAACTATGAGACCTAGTAAAGTGCACAAGAAAGAACAAAGGGAAAAGGAAGAGAGAGAGAGAGGCCCAAACGGTGTCATGGGCATGAGAATGATAGCAAGGGGTACTTAGTGAGAAAGGAAGAAGAATACGCAAATCCCAGCGTAAAGTATAGTGCATTTTGGGTGTTTAGGAAGTATCACAATGCAAGGCATTTTACTTTCATACTATTCTGGGTTTTGTACTTCTATTAGTATAAAGGGGCAGGAAAAGATGACAATGGATCATCTGAGAATTGTATGATGCTTGTATAGTGGAGGGTAGAACCTCCTCGAATTAATTCTAATTCTTACTTCAATAAATATTTCCAAGATTCATTCTTTTGCATTCTTTATTCTGCCACCATATTCTTCACACACTCATAGTTAACAATTGGTATCAGAGAGTCTAGTCCTCCCATGGCAGATGACACACGTTCCATGACACTGAAGGCGCATCAGGAGAGTACCTAAAGGCAACAAAAGGTAATACAAAGGCATCTGGATGACCAACAGTAGTCAATTCAAACTATCACAAACAGGTTAGACCGAATGAATGGCATGATTTGCACTTTGGTTGAACATCATGATGTTAATCCTTATGGAGTGGGAATTCAAGAACACGGGTAGTAATTAAAGAAGATAGGAATGCATTGCCGAGGGGGTGCAATTAGATTTTTCTCCATTTTGATGGGAAGAATAAGCTAGGACGGGTTTTCAAGGTAACCCAATATTTCGAGTTTCATCAAACACTTCTACATCAAAGGATGCAAATGATCTCTTACTATATAGAGGGTGAGGCCGTAGTATGGTATCAAGATGCTCTGGATGGAGGATAATTCATGGGGTGGGAATCATTTGTGAGGGTTTTATAGACAAGGTTTGGTCCACTAGCTTACGATGACCCCATGAAAGCCTTAACTAGGCTTAAACAGATAACAACAATAGCTGATTATAAAGTTTGGTTTGAGAGTCTCTCGAATAGGTTGAAGGATCTCTTAGAGAGACACAAATTGAGTTACTTTTTGAGTGGGTTGAAGGATGAGAAATCATTACTAGTAAGGATGCTCAATCCTATTCATTTGAGTGCAACATTTGGGTTGGCAAAAATCAAGAGGAATACATTTGGAGCTCTTGAAAGGCTTTAAGATCTATGATGAATGTTGTTAATAATCCTTCTTATGGGAGTGAAGAGGAAGCAGGAAAAATATTTCAGAAGAATTATGTCCAGGGAAGAAAGATTTCTTCTTCTCAAATGGATGAAAAAAGAAGGAAGAGATTGTGTTACCATTGTGAGGAGAAATGGAATCCCAATCATATTTGTAAAAATCTCAGGGTGTACCTCTTGCCAATGGTAGATAATGTCATGCATGAGGAAGCAACATAAGAAAAAGGTTTTGATCATGAGTTAGCAAGAAAGAGCACAAAAATGGGACAGGAAGAGAATTTAGAAATATTAATACATGTTATTTCTGGTTCTCCTAGTCCGAACACTATAAGGCTTATAGGGGTATTTGGGGCACAAATAGAACTAATTCTGGTAGATTCAGGAAGCACACACAATTTCTTGGACCCTATGGTTGCACAAATAGAAAGACTGAAGGTGGATGATGGATCTAAGTTGCAAGTGAAAGTGGCAAATGGTGAAAGGCTGCTTAGTAAGGGTAGATGTGAGGAGACTAATGTTAGAGTTTAGGATAATAGACTCCCTATTTCTTTTTATCTATATTAGCTTTGGGGGGGTGTGATATAGTGCTTGGAGTTCCGTGGCTGAGAACTCTTGGGCCAATTATATGGGATTTTTTTACAAATGAATATGGAATTTCAGTTGATGGAAAGGAAAATAATGTTGCAAGGGTTGTGCACTAGTGGAAGGGTTACCACTCTCACATGGAGCTAGTGTAGTCTTTTTAGTAATTGATAGGCTTACCAAACATGCTCATTTTTTCCCTCTCTCTCATTCTTACACAGCCATTAAGGTAGTTCAAGTATTCTTCTCGAGTTGATAAAGTTATATGGAATGCCCAAATCAGTCATTTTAGATAGGGATGATGTACTTACTAGTGCCTTCTGGAATGAGCTCTTTTATCTGTAGGGTACTACTCTAGCTTTCAGTTCTGCCTATTATCTACAAATGGATGGGCAAACTAAAGCTCTTAATAAATGTCTAGAAGGGTATCTGGCATAGCAGAAGACAGAAATAAAATTAAAGAATAGGGTAAAATTTTGCAGAACATAGTAAATGGAAGAACTATGTCTTCCAAAACAGATGAGAATTGCTGGAAATATTACTCGTAACTTTATTCTTCAGAAAAATCAATAATAATCCCTCAGTACATTGCCAGCCAAATATATAAAACTCATGAAAGGAAAATGGACATTCTGTAAGAAAATAACTTGCAAAAAGGAAACAAATAAACTAGCATAAATGGTAACTTGCGGAAAGGAAACAAATAAACTATCATAAATGGACGAGAATAATATCAATCCAAAATTTGAAAGATCGTTGACGTCGTGATTTGAAGAGTAATGCATGAGATGCACGTAATGCATGAGATGCATGAGAGTCCGTTACGTCTTGGGGTAATTGGTTGTTCAGGAGTTGGAGCTTGCAGCTGCCATGTTATTGCCTGTGTCCATGTCCTGCATCAGTTCCCCGCCACTTAGAAAAAAACTCGTCTCTGAGTTGGAGTCCTCATTGAGTTGTTCATCGGGGGGATGATACTCAAATAAATCAGCCATGTTGAAGGTAGGGGAGATTGACATATTTTATGGGAGCTCAACAACGTACACATTATCATTAATTTTTTTTAAAATGTGACGAGGACCATACTTCTTATCTTGAAGTTTGCCATAGGTGCCCGTTGGAAAATGGTTCTTATGCAAGTGGATCATCACTAAGTCTCATTCCTGAAATATTTTGGTTCACCGGTGCTTATCCGCTGCTCTCTTGTAATTCATGTTAGCCTTCTCTAAATTGTTGGGGACCTCATTTTGGACCTCCTGAATTTTCTCTGCCAAATTCTCAGCTGTGACACTGACTCCAGGAGTTTTTAGGAGGCAAACCAGATCAAGAGCATATCGCGGGGGAGTCGTATAAATTATTTCAAAGGGGCTCTTTCCGGTTGACTTGTTCTTCATGCTATTGAAAGCGCATTCCACCTGAGGAATGCTCACATCCCACTGCTTCAGCTTGTCTCCAGATACGCAGTGCAACATATTGCCAAGCGTCCTGTTGGCCACTTTAGTTTGGCCGTCCGTTTGTGGGTGACAAGTGCTGCTATATTTAAGTGAAGTCCTGAACTTCCTCCACAATTTGATCCAAAAGTGGCTAAGGAATTTGGTGTCCCTGTCGGAGGTGATGGTTTTCGAGACGCCGTGTAGATGAACAACTTCTTTGAAGAACAGGTGTGCAACGCTAGATGCATCTGATGCCTTTCGGCAAGGAATAAAGTGTGCCATCTTGGAAAATCGATCCACTACCACAAAGATGGAATCAGCTCCTCGTTGAGTTCGCGGCAACCCCAGCACAAAATCCATGCTCAAATCCTCCCAAATGTTTTGAGGGACCGGTAGGGGCATGTGCAACCCTGTATTTTGAGCTTGGCCTTTCTTCACTTGGCAAATATGACATCTCTGAATGAACCTTCCCACATCACTTCGTAGTTGGGGCCAAAAATACCTTTCGGATATTAAAGAGATGGTCTTGTCTCAGCCTACATGTCCTCCTAGCCCACCCCCATGCAGCTCACGTAGGACATGTTCCCGTAGTGATGTACGAGGGATGCAAAGTTGATTTCCCTGAAAGAGATAGCCATCTTGTATATGAAAATATGACTTGGGCTGTCCTGAATTGTACTGCTTCCAGAGTTTAGCAAAGTTTTCATCATCGGCATATAAATATTTGAGCTGTTCAAAACTAATGATCTCAATCCTCATAATGGTTAGCATAGATGCACGTCGACTGAGAGCGTCGACTACTTGATTCTGCTGTCCCGACTTGTGCTTGAGCACCATAGTGAATTTCTGCATAAAACCAATCCATCTTGCATGCATTTGGTTCAAGCTATTATGGGTATTGATAAAATTTAGAGCATGATGATCGCTGTAAAGAATGAACTCACGTTGAATGAGATAGTGTTCTCAGTGCTTCAAAACCCTTATGACCGAATAGAACTCCAGCTCGTACGTGGTCCATTTGCGCCATGCTTCATTTAGTTTTTCACTGAAAAACTCCACTGGTCAACCCCCTTGGACTAGGACAGCGCCTATGCCAACAATAGAGGCATCACACTCAACTTCAAAGAGCTTCTCGAAGCAGGGGAGGGCTAACACAGGAGCTGTTGACAATTTTTCTTTAAGAATGTTGAAACTTTCCTCTTGTTTCGGACCCCAATCAAAGCGTCCCTTCTTCATACACTCTGTAATTGGGGCTGCCAAGGAACTAAAATTCCGTCTGAACCTGCTGTAGAAAGTAGCCAAGCCGTGGAAGCTGCAAACTTGAGTGACGGTGGTCGGGGTTGGCCACTCACGAATTGCACGCACCTTTTCTCCATCCATGTGTATCCCTTCGGCACTCACCACGAACCCGAGAAACAATAAATTGCTACTCAAAAAGTGACACTTCTTTAGGTTAATGAGCAACTTATGCTGGGAGAGGACAGATAAAACTTCTCTGAGATGGCCCAAATGATCACTCTCATTGTGGCTGTAAATGAGAATATCATCAAAATAGACCACGACGAATTTTCCAATGAATGGCTAAAGGACTTGGTGCATGATGCGCATAAAAGTGCTTGGCCCGTTAGAGAGACCAAACGGGATTACTAGCCACTCATATAGTCCTTCTTTGGTTTTGAAAGCCGTCTTCCATTCATCGCCGGGCCGAATTCATATTTGGTGGTACTCACTCTGCAAATCAACCTTTGAAAAAATTTTAGACCCTGCAAGCATGTCTAACAAGTCAGTTAGTCGAGGAATGGGGAAACGGTATTTTACCGTTATCTTGTTGATGGCACGACTGTCTACACACATCCCCTAGCTTCCATCTTTTTTTGGTGTGATTAATGCATGTACCGTGCATGGACTCATGCTTTCTCTGATTAATCCTTTGCGTAAAAGTGACTATACTTAGCCTTGTAAAATCCCATGTTCTGCTGGTCTCATCCGGTAATGTGGCAGGTTGGGTAGGCTGGCTCCAGGAATTAAACCAATATGGTGCTGGACGTCTCGCATAGGAGGTAGTTCATCTGGCAAGTCTTGGGGCGTGATATCTGCAAATTCTGTCAGAATATATTGGACTTGAGGGGTTACTACGAGGTCTACATCTGGTTCTTTTCCTTTTACTACCAAGGTCCATATTTCTCCGGTCTCTTTGGCTTCCTCTAAAAGCCGAGATTCACTAAGGGTGAGAAAGGTGCTTTTGTCTTCAGCCTGGTGTGATTTAGAAATCTTATCTCCAGTAGGTATTAGTACAATTTTCCTATCCTTCCACCAAAAAGAATATATGTTATCATGTCCCCTACGTCAAACTGCCATGGTCGCCCCAATAGGATGTGGCAGGCATCCATGTCCACAACATCGCACACGACCTTATCTTAGTAGTGTTTCCCTGATGGAAAATAAGACACGACAAACATTGCTAACATTGGTTTCAGCCCCTTTTCAGATCCAGCTAATCTTATATGGCCGTGGGTGTTTGTCAGTCTTCAATTCGAGCTCCTTTACAAAAGCCTTGGACACTATATTTTCACAACTCCCACTATCTATAATTACATTGCACACTTTGTTTTTTATAGTGCAACGCGTCTTAAAGATAGAGTGCCTTTGGTTTTTCTCTTCTACCTTTGGTGACAGCAGGACCCGTTGGATGACATTGCTTAATGGTTCTCCTTCATCGCCTTCAACCAACTCTTCATCGACATCATCATCACTACTATCTCCACATCTCGGTTCTTCGGTTCTTCATCGCCTTCTTCAATCATGTGAACTGAACAGCGTGTGGGACATTCATTAGATCGAGGTCCAGGTTGATTGCACGGGAAGCATTTTCCTGTCATAGGTCGTGTGTAGGGGTTGTTGCTTCCTCCTTCTTTGTGAATCGGAGCTTTGACGTGTTGAGTGCTACTCTCCCCTTTTTGGAACTTGCTGAAGGGTGGTGGGCGTGTATCTTTGGTCTGCGATGGTTGTGTCACAACCTTCGCTTGAGGTGGATTTTGAATCCTCTGTGGCGGTCTGGCCAGCTGCATCTCAATCTTCATAGCAAGATTCATTGCCTCCGATAAAGACCATGCAGTGTGTAGTGCTACCTTGTCTTGTATGGCCAAGTGCAAGCCCCCCATGTATCTTGCAATCTGTTGTCCTTCAATTTCGGATAGATTATTACGAGCATTCAATCGATAAAATTCTTCCGTATAATCACTCACAGTCCGTGCCCCCTGCTTGCAGTTTTGGTATTGCTGGTATAAAATTTACTCGTAGTCTGGTGGAAGAAATCTAGCCCTCATCAATCGCTTCATTTTGGGTCAAACTCTCACTGGTTGCTTGCCTTGTCGCCTCCTGTTGTTTTGCATTTTCTCCCACCACGCTGAAGCACCACCACGTAGTTTATAGGCAACTAACTTTACTTGCTACGCTTCAGGGATCTGCATATAATCAAAGAAATTTTCTACCTCTAGCATCCAATCCAAAAAACTCTCAACATGCAGGTGTTCGTTGAAACAAGGCAAATCAATCTTGATTCTGAAATTATTGTTGTTTTCCGGAGCCCTCCTGGCCTCATGGTTTCCACGAACGAACCCCTCCACCTCCTCGTCACTAGAGGAGTCATTCGATGCTTGGTTCCTCAGTCGATGTGCAGAGTTGCGATCTCCTCTTGGATGGTTTGGGTCTTCACCATCTCCATTTTCGTTTCCTCCAACACAAACGCCTGTGATGGCTGTCTGGATCTCTCACAGCATATGCTCAATTCCTTCGAAACGTTGTTGGTTCCTCTAGTCTTAAGCATTAACGGCTGCCCAAACAGCATGCATGCCATGTTCCTCTTCACGGGTATTATCTCTCGCCATCAAGCCAGGTAAAGCCTTGCTCTGATGCCAATTTGGCGTAGCGGAAGACAGAAATAAAATTAAAGAACAGGGTAAAAGTTTGTAGAACATAGTAAATGGAAGAACTGTGTCTTCCAGAACAGATGAGAATTGCTGAAAATATTACTCGTAACTTTATTCTTTAGAAAAATCAATAATAATCCCTCAGTACATTGCCAACCAAATATATAAAACTCATGAAAGGAAAATGGACATTCTGTAAGGAAATAACTTGCAGAAAGGAAACAAATAAACTAGCATAAATGGTAACTTGCAGAAAGGAAACAAATAAACTATCATAAATGGACGGGAATAATATCAATCCGAAATAGGAAAGATCGTTGACGTCGTGATTTGAAGTGTAATGCATGAGATGCATGAGAGTCCGCTACGTCTTCGGGTAATTGGTTGTTCAGGAGTTGGAGCTTGCAGCTGCCATGTTATTGCCTGTGTCCATGTCCTACATCAGTATCTGAGGTGCTATATTGGGTCCAAGCCAAAGGATTGGATCTGTGGCTTCCTATGGCTGAGTGGTGTTATAATACCACAAGCCACTCTTCTGATAGGATGACACCCTTTGAAGCATTGTATGGCTACTCTCTTCCAAAGTTATTGTCCTATCTCCTAGGCACTACTTTGCTAATCCTGTTGTTGACCAACAAATTAAGACAATGGAGGAGATTTTGGCCTCGTTTGTTTTCGAGACTAAAACCCAAAACTTTGAAAACTTTGAAAATCTCTCATCCCATCATTACAACTTTCTCAAATTCCTATACAAAATAAAATAAACAATTCTACTTTTTTAAATCCCAAAACAACTATAATATTAAAAAATATATTCTAACAATATTTAATTCAACTTTTCAACATTAATCTCATCTTATCTCATCTCATCTCATATCTGAAAACAAACGATGCCTTTGTGTGTACTAAACGAGAATTTGCATAAGGCCCAATAAAGAATGAAGTTCTTTGCTGACCGAAAAAGAACCAAGAGAATTTTCGAGGAAGGTGACTGGATATTTTTTAGATTGCAGCCCTTTAGACAAAAGATGGTAGCATTGCACCATAACTTGAAATTAGCACGATATTATGGTCCCTTAAAAATCCTAGCTAAAGTAGGAGTCATGGCCTATAAGTTGGACTTGCCAACTTCATCAAAAAATCATCCAGTATTTCATGTGTCTTGTCTAAAAAAGAAGTTTCAAAAGTAGATTTCATCGTTGCCAACTTTACCACCAGTTGATCGGGAATGAACCATTCAACTAGAAATAGAGGCTATACTTGACAGGAGAATGAAGAAGAGGGGCAATCAAGCTGTAATTGAGGTCCTTACCAAGTGGACAAGTACACTTCTAGAGGATATTTGGTGGGAGTCTTTGTGGAAGTTGCATGAACTTTACCCTCACCTTGCGGGCAAGGTTCTTTAAAGGTGGGGCATTGTAGTGACCTTGTGGTCAAGGCTTTCTCAAGTGGAGGACAATTGTCATGGGCGTGGGAATGATAACAGGGAGTACTTTGTGAGAAAGGAAGAAGAATATGCAAAATGTGAAGCTCAGTGTATCAGTTAAACAAAATGTTTCATTGTATTAGTTAAACAGTGCATTTTGAATGTTTAGGAAGTATCACAATAGAGTGTGCTTCGGGTGTTTACGAAGTATTACAATACGGTGGTTTTACTTTTATACTAATCTGGATTTTGTAGTTCTTTTAGTATAAAGAGGGCTGGAGAAGATGACAATGGATCATCTGAAAATTGTAAGATGCTTATATTGTGAAGGGTGAAATTTTCTCGAATTAATTCCGATTCCTGCTTCAATAAAGATTTCCAAGATTCGTTCTTTTTCATTCTTTGTTCTGCTACCATCTTTTTTACACATTGATACTTAACAGAGGGGATGAAAAAGTTAAGAATGGCAAAGAGGTGTGGGGGGACAACAACTATGGTTAGAGGAGAACAGTGGGTCGTAAATGTGTCATTGCAGGATGCATAAAATGGGGAGGTCGGGACCTCAGTTTTGCCGAACGTTTTATCGAGTTAATTATGTTCAACCTGACTTTATTCGGGAGAGTAGGATCGGGCTTCACAGGCTAGCAGGGCCTATTTTATTTTTACACAGACCTACCAGTTGAACCATAAAATTCTAGTAATTCACAGCAACGACACTGACATGTGTTTTGATTTTGAGGAGGATTTGCGACACTCAAGTTCGTTAATGCTAGCAGCACATGGCTAGAAAGAATAACTAACCTGTTGGTGGCCTTTTATGCTGCAAATTTGATGGCCAAATCAAACCTGCCTCATTTATCATATGGAAAGTAACAAGATGGCTACAAGAGTTTAATGGTAAGTCTAAGCCATCGATAGTCTAGCAAAACAACATATTATTACTTTGAACTTGCTCAAGGTGCCCGTACTTGAGGTGAAAGCTAAAAAGCAAGTTTTGGTTTCTTGGATGCCTCCTATGAGAGGTAGATTGAAACTAAATTTGGATTGAGCCTCTAAAGGGCTGGAATCCTCGACTAGGTGTATGTGGTGGTGTGATTTGTGATTCTCAAGGTCTTTTTTATGTGGTTTTCTGGCAAGCCTGGGTGTTGGCAGTAACGCCTATGCTGAGCTTTCAACTATAAAGCTTGGACTTCTTATCTCCTACACGTTGAGCATCAATTATCACCTTACCATCTCACTTCCATTTTAAAATTGAACAAATTTTCAGAGAAGGAAATTTCCTTATAGGTGGTCTTGCTAATATAAACGTAGCAGTCGGAATGCCTTTTTCTTTTCTATATCCATGCTTCCAAAACTATTGGTAGGTGTTTTTACACTTGATAAATTTGGTTTGCCTTCTTTTGATATAGATAGTTTTCTTTGTTTCTACATACCTTGTAAAAAGATGCCTAGATTAGTGCTATTAGCATACATCAAAATGTATTATAGATAGCTTGATAGTTTTATTTTCAAAGCTTAGGTTTTATGATTTTGTGACTTCAAAGTTTTCTTTTTATACATGGTATTCGCATGTAGAAAGTAAGATTAATTAACAAAACTAGAGGTACCGTCTGCCTTCATTAAAAAAAATACACTTATTAATGTCATCAAGTGATAGCCACTCAAAATGTGCCATATGACAAGTATAATTGGGGGACATATTTCTCTTTTGACAAAGAAGCCAAATAGAAAAAGAGAGAAAAAAAGAGAGTAATATCTTGATAAAAATACCGTTTCTATTTAACTATGATAATTAGCTTTAAATTATTTGTCCTTAATTTAGAATAAAAACATTAAAATACAAAATAAAAATGAGAGATGCTAGGAGCCGGATGTAGTGGAAAACCCAATTTTACACCCTCCCTCCAAAAATTGAGCGACACGTCAGCTTTTCAATATACTTACCATATACTCACATACAACTGATAAAACTCATTTGTTTCCTCTTTCTCACGCCCGTGACTCTTTCTCCCCTCTCAAACTCTCTCTCTCTCTCTCTCTCTCTCTCTCCCTCTCCTCAAAATAGGAATTCTATGAGAAGGAAAAGGAAAACATGGCTTTGCTAACTCCGGTTCCAGCCCTTCGTTCTTAGGCATTTCCGTTAAACTTTCAACTAGGTAAGGTATGCAGAATTCGGGAAAAGAATCATCGCTACCCATGCTATTTTGTCCATTTCCAGGCGACAAGTCCTCAAAAATTATTTGTAGGGTCAATTTTACCGTCATTCCCTTCCTAAAATCATTTGTAAAACCCAAATCCAAATTTTTGTTTTGCCTAAATAAACACATACAGGGAAAACCCAAATCATTTGTTAAAAAAAAAAAAAACTTGTCATAAAAAAACCCAAAACTTTCTTCCAGTTCATAGCTTCCCGTTTCTTTCCTTTGAAATTTTTTCAGTCTTCACATCTCTGCTTCCATGGTTTCTCTAGCCTGTTGTTGAGCCACATTTGCTGCTCCTCTGCTTGTCTGAAGCTGCTTCTTTAATTATTCTGTCACACATGCCATGTCATCACATGTTTATCTATTACTTGAATTATTCTGTCATGAAATACTTATTTGTTATATAATATATTCTGTCACATGTTACTATCTATTGCAAGTATGTAACATTACGTATGCCATCTCTTACATATATGTCATGTCACGTAATATTCACTGTCATATGTTATGTCATGTTATGAAATATTGTCTCTTACATGTTATGCCATGTTACTAAATATTATCTATTACTTGTATGCCATGTTATGAAATATTTTCTGTTACATTTATGTCTCAAAGTATGTCATGTATGTCGTCTTACGTTCACGTCATGTTACGCTACGTCAGGACTTTTGTCATTTCGTATTCATGTCATCCCGTCTCGAATACAATTTGTGTATCTTGAGAACAATCTTATTAAGTTATTTATGTCAATTATGACTCTAAGCGCTAGGATAGGGTAATATCCTAGTGGAACTCCTTTGTTCACGCTGGAGCATCTAAATAGATGTGAAATTCCCTGAGTTGACGAAGGACAGTCAACAGGTTGCGAATGGAGCCTAACTAACTAGTCACCGGGGCGCGCCAGACATTAACACCGATGTAGTCATACTTTATTTTAGGTGTATCCAGAACAAGTGTGGCACAAACAATTCATGGGGTCACAACAACTGTGGAGCATGAAGTATGAGGACACAACAACTGTGGAGCATACACTACGTGAGACACAACGATTGTGACACGTAGAATACCTGGGGCCACAGCAACTGTAGATTATGTATTAAAGCACTCACAACTAGTATAGATACCTGTGTTGTGATGCGGTAATCGGCAGGAACACATGGCTCAAGGGGACCTGTGTAGCACCCGTACGGTCACTTTAATAATTAAGTCTATTGAATAAGATTTCAAGTTCATGTATTTCACGTTCAAGTCATGTTTCACATTATGTTATGTTCAAGTTTACATTCATGTCAAGTTTCAAGTTTATGTCACGTCAAGCTAAGTTTCAGTTTCAGTTCAAGTTATGTCAGCTTATGCCATGTTATGTCAAGTCACGTTATGCTTATTATTTCATGCCTTGTTATGTCAAGTTATGTTATGTTTACTATTGACTTTGATTGTGCATTCATGCCTTTATTACCATGCATGCATCATTAATATGTGTGGAAGTTTCTTGTTAACTCGGTGATATTTGTAATCAAATCTCACCAAGGTAGTCGCAACTATCATTCTCCCGAATGGTAGGCGATGTGTCAGGATCAAAGTAGGGAGCAGACACTAGTAGACTGGAGGAGGTTGACTAGACGCCGTAGAGGCGACACAGAGCTTACAACTTCCATAGTTATTTTTTTTTGGACAGTATTCTGGTCTCGTTGTTGAGTTACGCGAGTTACTCAACGAATTGACCCAATATTGTATTATGGTAATGTAAATATGGAGTCTGGTCTTCCATGTTTTGAGATTACAGTCTTCTGATACTTGTACTATAATCGTGGATGTTTATTTTGTTGAGTATGAATGGATTATGCTTTAATTATTTCGGATATTATAAGTTTGGTGTATAATATTGCTTAAAAAAAAATTTATCCGCTTCGAATATTGCATAATGCTAGATGCACGTTAGGAACATTGCATCTTATATGTCATGAACAGGGGCAGGTAACCTTGTGTTGCATGTCCCGATGCTTCAGATATCGGTCCAATCCCAAGCGAAAACCTGGGGGTGTCACAATTGTGCTGTGCATGTACCGAATGCTTGCATGGAGTGTGGGTAGAGGGAGTGGTGCTTGCATCGAGTGATGTGGTTGGTAGTAGCGATTAATGGAGGTTGTGGTTGTGCTGGTGGCTTCAGAAGAGGAGGTGTGGCGGTGCTACCGAGCTACAGTTGCTCTATTTTATGGAAGAAAAACAGAGGAGGAGCTCACGGCTGGTGGAGAGGTGCAGCTGCGCTATGCATGGAGCTTCAGTGGGAGGAGGTGCACTGTGGATTTTTCTATGGTAGTGTGGATTGATGCTGCCATTGTAGGAGGCTGGGCACGGCTAGACAGTTCAGTGGTGCTGCGAAGGAGGGTGAAGTTTTCATAGGAGGAGGTTGTTGCCGCCGTGCATGTGGGTTGTGCATACGCTTAACATACGGTGGCAGTGGATGAATTGGGCGGAGGTTTACGTTGGCTTATGTGAAGGTGCAGTGTGCTGTGTACATGCGGAGGAGTGGTGCTACTGTTGGAGGCCGTGCATGGCGATGGTGTAGTACATGCGTGGCTCACGGTTGTGGAGAGGCTGAGTTGCAGTGCATGGTTTTAGCATGTTGTCGTGCAGCGTAGAGTTGAGTGGTTCTTGGCCATGCATGGTGATGCACTGCAGAAGTTTACATGAAGGTGCAGTGGTGCTGTCGAAGTGTGGAGGAGCATGGAGGTGTAGCCCGTGGCTGTGGATGAAGGGTGGCAGCGAGATGGTGATGCACAGGAGGTTCACAGCTTCGTGTGGATGCAGTGCATGGAGGCAATGGGTGGAGGTGCACTGCGTGTGGCTGTGGATGAACGGTGGCAATGAGGTGGAGGTGCTATAGCCTATCGTGTATGGAGACTAGACAAAAACAAAAACAAAAAAAAAATAATTAAAGAAACAAATATAAAATTAGACAAAGAAAATAAATAAATAATTAAAGACAAAAGTAAAACTAGATAAAGAAAATAAATAAATAATTAAGGACAAAAAAATAAAACTAGACAAAAAATGAAGAATAAAATATTAAAAGTGTGTTGTGCATGTGAAGAAATATTGTCCAATTAAATCACAATTAATAAATTAAGCATAAATTATGCTATTATTTAATTTAAATTACAATTCGGATTTATGTCTCTTAATCATTTTTTTAATCTAAAACCAATAATAAAATAATAAAATAATTAAAAATATATTGATTTTAAATGTATAAAATATGCAATAATGCAGCTCAATCAAGGCTTACCATTGTGAACATCTTTTTGAGGTCAGTTGAAGGATTCTAGGCTTACCGTCTGCATCTGGATAGCTAATTTGGTGTTACAAAATTTAGGGCTTACGAATTGGTTTGTTTCAATTGAATTTAGGGTTTGGGAATTGTTCCTAGCTTCCTTTTTCTTTTTTTTTTTGTTCTCTGCTTCCACTGCTTGAACCATGGGCCTAAGCACTTGCTTTGGATGTGTTTTTTTGTTTATATGGATGCATTTCTATGGAAAATCAATGTATATATATTATAGTCATGGTTCTAACTCTTGCATGTCTTTTGGCAAAATTATAATTGTGGTTCTAACAATGGCTTGAAGAAAGCCATTGATTGGTGCGGTTGTAAAAATCTATTATTATTAAAAATATGATTTAGTTTGTGACAAGATTATAACCGTGATCTGCAAACGGGATGGCTATAATCTTTGTTTATATATATTTTTCTTATTTTTGAATATGGCGATCAAGTTTCTTGATTGCTGGACCTATTCTTGAAACCAATAAGAAGGTAGTTTTCATCATACATGTGAGTATGAATGCTTGATTTTCATAATCTCTATCGCCCAAGTAATTGGATGAGAGTAGTATACTTTTCGTTTGCTTGTTTATAGTAACTACTTGGCTTTGATGGTGGAATTCACATGATCTTAAATTAGACCACACAAATGTATCAAAGAACCTTTTACTTGGAATACCACAAAAACTTTTTCATAGATTATGCATTTGATAGATAATAGCAAGTGTATCAAAAAATAAAGCCCCATCTTGCTGGTTAGAAACCTCATTTGACATCACTCTAAGCATTTCTCTATTGAGCCTCATATAATTTGAGACACTTGGATGCTGGGTGCAAGTCCATTGCTTTTGCCATTACCTTGTCATTAAGGATGCATAGTTATAGTTCTCATAAATAAGAACATGTTGGGATATAGGTGTCTAGTAATGAGCTTCATAATTTATTATATTTTGTTTTATAAAGGTACTTATTACATGGTTTTTACTTTCCGTTGGGAGCTCTAGGAAGCAATGTACTGAACCGGGTTTCATTCACACTCACATTCTCTACCCAGAGGTTGAATGTTGAGGTATAAGTCCTGGACTTAATCCTGACTTCGGGTTGTTTGTATTGATTTCTATTGTCTCTTTTACTGAGGTATAAGTGCTGGTCTCCACTGAGAAGTATGTAGTGCCATTTTAAGTTTCGATGGCATGTTATGTTAAATATGAAAAACTCGTGATGATGGTAGAAAGGATGAAATATGATTTAGGCCAGAAAAATAGTATATGCATTATTCTTGTTCGAGCTGGATGTATTAGAGAATGGTTTAATGTTTTTGAGTTTTGTATGCGTGAGCATTTTAAGCTAAAGAGGTCAAGTGCTACTATTGGGGTGATTCTATTATGTTGTACTAAATAAGTCAGTTAATGTGACACATGACTGGATCCCACAATTTGTGACATATTATATTGCTATCAAATCATTACTTGTTTGGACAATCTGCTGACATTAAATATATATATATTTATATATATGCATGATACAAGTAGTTTGTATCTTATTCTACCCCAACTGTTTCATTCATTATAATTATAATACGATGAAGGATGACCGCACCATTTGATAAAGATCCATTCATCACCACTCTCTTACAAAGTGGTGGACAAGGGGAAGACAGTACCCTCTTCGATAGCATAGATGATAATGTTCTGGTCCAAGCTTCACATCACGAAGGTGAAAAAATGACACTCTCTAAAAGATTATTTCGAGGTGTGTCTTTCACCACATGGGAGGACAGTCTCCTTATTTTAGGTTGGCTAAACATTAGCATCAATGTTATACGCGGAATTGACTAAAAATCCACTCAAATTTGGAAGAGAATATGTGAATATTATAATGAGTATAAAAAACCAAACAGTCCTGAACGTTCTGTAGTGTCATTGATCAATCGATGACAATGTATCAAAAAATGCACAAATAAATATTGTGCTGCTGTTGCCCAAGTATAGTCAATACATCCTAGTTATGCCATAGAGCAGGACAAGATAATAATTTAGTTTCTCCTTTATGTTTTTTTAGTGCTTGAGCTCATTTTTACTCTAACATTCTCACTTGGCTCATTTAAGCTTAAGAAGGCCAAAATATTGTATAAAGAGAATGAGAAGGCGAAGTACACCATGGAACATTACTAGTGTCTATTAAGATACCAATCGAAATGACAGCAACATATGTCGATGTTGCACACGAGGAGGAGACCACTTGGGAAACGTCCAACCATTGCTGATTCAACTCCACTAGCAAATGACACTCTCAATAACAACAACGAGATCATTGGTGAGAGGCCTCTAGGCAAGAAGAGTGAGAAAGAGAGGGAGAGAAAGAGGAAGGCTAGAGAAAGTGAAGATGCTGAGTTTAATAAAAAGCCTTAAATCGCATGATCGATGATAGAACCGTGTGCATGGTGGAAAGGAGAGAATCGGTCACCAAGGCCAGAGCGATTGAATGTCATTAATTGTACTTAAGAAGAAGATTGATATAGAGATCATGAAATTAGATCTTGCTAGTATGAATGCAATGCAACAAGACTATTTTCAAACTCTTCATAAGGAAGTTTACGAGGAAATGAATAATAGATCTACATCCACATCTCCATCCACACCTTTTGGAGGGAAGTAACTGTTTGATACTTCTACTCCTTTGCTTGTTGTAAACATACATTAATGTAGTTAGATAGTAGACTTAGTTTCTGATTTTAGTGGCTGCCTAGCCACATGTGCTTGGCTAGGCAGCCACTATGTGACAGATCTAGGATAGTTTGGAGTTTATGTTTGAGATGTGTGTGTTGTACTATTTGGGCTGGAAGCTATGGATGTTGTGAATGTTGCTCAGTTTGTACCATTTTGTGGATGTTGCTGAGATGTATTTTATTGCTGAGTTTATGTTCAAGTGCAGATTTTTTTTAGTAGTGCAGATTTATGGACTTTATGTTATAGTGCAGATTTTTTTAGCAGTGGGTATAGTGCAAATCTTAGTATTTTTTTAGTAGTGCGTATAGTGCAAATCTTTTAGTATTTTATTTTTTATTTTTTGAGTAGCGAGTATAGTGCAAATCTTAGTATTTTTTTAGTAGTGAGTATAGTGCAAATCTTTTAGTATTTTTTTATTTTATTTTTTTAGTAGTGAGTATAGTGCAAATCTTAGTATTTTTTTAGTAGTGCGTATAGTGCAATTTTTTAAATCTTTTAGTATTTTTTATTTTTATTTTTTTAGTAGGGGGTATTAGTGCAAATCTTAGTATTTTTTTAGTAGTGCGTATAGTGCAAATCTTTTAAGTGCAAATCTTTTAGTAGTGCAGATTTTTTAGCAATGCATGAATCACGAATGATGAGTCAAATACAAAATGCTTGCTTAGAACTACTCATCTAACAAAGAACAACACAGAGGTACTTAATAGGTGGATAAAAAGAAAGTTTGGCAAAAAAAAATATAGATGGATGGAAAATATGAAAATTTGATTTGTAATTAAGATATTTATATAGAAGTTTAGATGGGTTTAATTAGACATTTGTGGTTATAAGCATTAAATGACTATTGAAAATATAATTTTTTAACTAATAATTTAATTAGAATATGATTAATAATTAACATATAATCGGTAGAATGGTAAAATATGATAAAATTAAATAAATTAAAAATTAAAAAAAATAAATTAATATTATTTTATTATTATATAATGAATAAATAGATAATTCAATATGAGGATTTGATGTGAATGTAATAGATAAAGGTAAATTTATCTCATATTATTTTAATATTATATAATAAATAAATAGATAATTTAATATAAAAATTTGATGTGAATGAAATAACTAAAATTTAATTTATCTCATATTAATTAAAATTTAAATTTAACTATGGTTATTCAAATGGGAGTGCTCCCAGAGCTAACGTAAAACCCAACTGAACACCGGCCCACTTTGCCAAGAAAAAAATAACACCGGCCCACTGAAAAAAAGGAACAAAAAAAGACTAGGCAGCTGGCCACCGCCATGACATGTGACGAAAAGTTTTTAACCTTTTCTTCTGTCTTTTCCAAAGAAGTCGTGAGCCACTCGTGTTTGAGGCTCCATTTATAATTGAAAAATGATTTACACATAACATATTCTATAATATACTATACAATAATATGTTAAAAAGAAGAATATTTTTGTAAAACATTTTATAAAAATAATAGTATTTTACGAAAATGCCCCCATTTTATAACATTATTGTGTAATGTATTATACAATGTATTGTGTGTATCATTACTTATAATTAGGCGGTTTCGTTTCATCTGACATCTACTTTCTTGCTTTCTACTCTGGCACAAAAGTTTCAGTGGAATCTATAATAAATCCAATCCCAAAGCAGGAGGCAGAAGCTGAATACAAGTTTCCACTTTTACACGCAGATGACACTAGTGTAATTTTGAAAGTTGCAGATTATTTCAACTCCCGCTTTGTTCGGTTTAGAAGCTGAATGTGACATCTTGGTTCCTCAATCTCAGGTTAGAAATTGTCTCTTGGGATTTAGCTTAGAAATCCACCGAAACGGCCATCGAAATCGCACTTCACTATCTATAGATTTTGACTTGTGTGCGAGTCATGCCGTCTCAAACCTCTTGTGAAATTAAAGAGCGGCTTAATATATATTGACTTCTTATTCATTCCCTCACATTTCTTTAATGTATGTAGAAAACTTCTGATTCTGGATATTCTGGTTTTCTGAGACTCAGTTCGGAATCTCACTGAGATTAGCTGAATAATACGTTTTGTTGACGAACCAAGTCTTGTCGATCAGTTCGTTTGGGAATACAGATATTTTTTAGTCTATTTTATTACTATTTATTGGCTGTTATTTCATTAACGAACTATTTCATTATATATATTCCAAACTGAGTACATTTGACGTGCCTCGGAAACAGAAAAATTCAAACATTCATTTCGGCTGGATTTTGCTTTCAAAATGAATCCTGGGTTCTTCTCTTAAGCAGTTCTAGATAAAAGACAAGAAACAGGAAAAATCTAGATTGGTAGTGCTAGTTGAACTTGCCGATCTCTTGTATTACTTGACCATGGGCTTATTTTCTGTTAGTTTATTAACTATAGAGTATTCGAAGCTGCAACATATCTGCATTCGTATCTTCCTAGAATTTTTTTGAGCTTAGTCTATACCTTCCAGCTGTTTGGTCGCAGTTCTTCAATGAATTTTGCTATCATGTTAGTGCGCTTAATGTATTATAGTGTCGGAATTCTCCACAGAAATTTATTTTTCAGTTGTTTTATGGTAAGATGGCGTCAGCTGTGGAATTTCACTAATATATTGAGCCCTTGGAGCGGTAGAGTTTTTTGGCTTACCCAGCCGAAAAGATGGCCTTGGCTACTTCTGTGAATGTGGTTCTAGGCTCCTTTGCTTTCGCAATCTTCTGGGTTTTGGCAGTTTTCCCCGCAGTTCCTTTTCTACCAATTGGGAGGACTGCAGGGTCCCTCCTGGGGGCCATGCTGATGGTTATATTCCGAATCATAACTCCAAATCAAGCATATGCTGCAATTGATCTCCCAATCCTTGGTCTCCTCTTTGGGACAATGCTTGTCAGTGTCTATCTCGAAAGGGCTGATATGTTCAAGTACTTGGGAAAGTTGCTCTCATGGAAGAGTAAAGGAGCAAAGGACTTAATTTTCCGAATCTGCCTGATTTCTGCCATTTCAAGTGCGCTTTTCACTAATGATACCTCCTGCGTAGTTTTGACCGAGTTTGTTTTGAAAATTGCGAGGCAACATAAACTCCCACCTCATCCTTTCCTTCTTGCTCTGGCATCTAGTGCGAATATTGGGTCTTCAGCAACTCCAATTGGCAACCCCCAAAACTTGGTTATAGCTGTTCAGAGTAAGATATCTTTCGGGAATTTTCTAATCGGCATTCTCCCTGCGATGCTCTTGGGAGTTGTTGCCAACAGTCTAATTCTTATATGCATGTACTGGAGGTTGCTATCTATTCCAAAAGATGAAAAAGATGCGGCGATAGAACTTGTTGTGGAGGAGGACCTGAATTCTCATCGCTTTTCACCAGCCACCATGTCACATTTTACATCCTCGAGTTCTCAGGAATGGAAGTCTACAATGGAAGCTATAAACGTGCAAAGCCCTCCCAACATAAATAGGAACATGGGCCACGTTGAGACCATTAGAAACCGATTAACTCTCAGTGAGAATGATATCCACAGTGTCCATAGTGATATGTTGGAGTCCGCGAGAAATTCTAATGCATCAAAAGAAGTGGCAAATGATGCATCTTCTCAGAAAAGGGAAGAAACCACTACTTCACACAATGCTGAATCAGTGGAGAGACTAAGAGACACACTTTCTGTACAGCCTTCAGAAGAAAATGAAGATTTGACCTTCAAATGGAAAAGGATGTGGAAGTCATGCGTTTACCTTGTCACGATAGGCATGTTGATTGCTTTGCTTATGGGTCTGAATATGTCATGGACTGCAATTACTGCTGCACTTGCTCTCGTGGTTCTTGATTTCAAGGATGCTAGGCCATGCCTTGCAAAGGTATAATCCGTTAACATTATGCTCTTTCTTCTTCTTGTTCTTATTTTTCCCTTCAACTATTGGTGGAACTTGAAAATATTAGAGCATACCTTGTAGTAGATAAGGAACGTGGATTGCTTGTTTGAGAGTTATATCTGAAGTCTATTTCTGTTCATTGCCAGGTCTCTTATTTGCTTTTAATTTTCTTCTGCGGAATGTTTATCACTGTTGATGGCTTCAACAAAACTGGCATCCCAAGTACTCTATGGGATTTAATGGAGCCCTATGCGCAAATTGATCGGCTTAGTGGGATAGCAGTCCTGGCCATTATCATACTCATCTTGTCAAATTTGGCTTCAAACGTACCAACTGGTATGCTGTTGGATTTATTCCATGTATTTTTGTGTTATCCATTTCAACATTGTTCTTGAAAAATGAACCCTAGAAACCACTTGAAATTAAACAAAACCTCATGGACCAATACAAGAATTTACCCTTTTCATTACATGCTTTGTGTTTTCGATTGTTCCCATACTCCCTCTTAAAAACTTGAGATTTTCACATGCATGTTCAAATCTCACTCAAGTTGAGAGTGTACCATCATTCTTCTAATTAAGCAGACCTTTCAATCTGAAAAAGTTTTCTAACTTCCACTCTTACACAATCTGGCACTTCTTAATTATTTCTGAAGACTTGAATAATTGCAATAATGGTTAGATCCCTCATGGAGGTTTGTCTCTCAATCACGGCACAGGGTGTCCGGGACAAAGTGCCAACTAATCTTGGGGATGCATAGGTTCTTAGCAAGGAATTTTTCACAATTACACCTCTAGTAATTAAAGTGGAAATTCCCTCAGTCTGATAGCCAGGCATGAATGCGGAGTTTCGAATCACCTCTTGGGCTTAGGGCCTTTTTCTCGTGCAATGTGCTAATTTCTCCTTTCCCAAAATCCTCCTTACCATTCCTAATCTCCTCAGGTTAGGGAGAATTCAACCTCAAATGTTGAAAGTCTTTGCTTCAATCCTTGGAAAGCTGCTAGATCAGTCTCTTCTTTTTATTCAGCATCACTCTTGTGCCGGTAAACTCACTAAGATTGAAATTTCTTGCATCAAATTGATAGAAGCCAACAGTCACCAACCTCCCACAAAAATCGAGCTCTTCTGCCAACATCTGAATCCAAAATCAACAATTTTCTCAAGAAAACTTGACATAAAATTTTCAATCCCAGCAAAAACTACACATTCAGTTTTGCTAAAATTCACTGGCGTCTCATCTTCAGACTATCACCTCATACTCTAGCATATAATTTGTTTGAATAAATGTAATAGAATCACCCAAAACATTATTCACCTCCACAAATTCATTCTCTACCGTCGATTCTTCATCACTCGTAGACACCTTGGTTGTCAACAAATTCCTTCTGTTTCCCGCAGTGGGTTTACATTTTTACTAGGTAAAAAGACAACCTTAACATTCTCAAAGGTAAAACAGTAAGTGGTCCACTTGTCACTTTGAATGGCACTCGTATCTTGCTAAGGTCTAACCTACAAAAGATCACATGCATCCATCCTCAGGGAAGGTTTGGTCAGTGAGTTGAGTTGAGATGAAATAAGATGAGATGTGAGTTGAATATTAAATAAAATATCATTAGAATATAATTTTTGAATATAAGTTTTTTTTTGAGATTTGAAAAGATAGAATTGTTTATTATATTTTATTTGAAAACTTAAAAAAGTTGTAATGATTAGATGAGAGATTGAGTTGATATCAACTCATTATCCAAACAACCTAAATGACATCACACCAAAGCTTATTTTTATATTTTGAACCAACAGAAGGAAAAAAGAAAAAGAAAAAGCAAAGCAACATTTAGAAACTGTTACCTGATCCTTTTGTGAAGCCAAGCCAACCCGCTTCCTCGGAAACCTCATTCTTGAATCTCTCAGTGACTCGAATCAATCACTAGTTTACAAACGTCCTTACCTCCACTAATCAGGTTGAAAGAAACATGTTGTGCAACCAATCATTAACCTCTATCTTATGAGGCATATAGTGTGCTATGTGAACTGTTAACATAGGACCATTGTCTCCTTGGACCAACTCCTCTTCACGTTACCCTTAGACCCATCGTTATAAATAGGCTCGGAGTCCACAATATCCAAATCCTCATCAACAGGACTATTGGCCTCAACAAACAATCCCGTCCATACTTCCCACCCTTTGTGCAGTTTGCCACCTTTGATCCGATTACCGTACTTACTACAATTAGGGCTGTGAAAATAAACTGGAAAATTGGAAAATCAGCCCAAACTGGCCCGGACCGGTTGGTTTGGTCCAATATTGGACCGGTTCAGTTTGGGATCCATTCCTCTATTTTAAAAACCTGTTATAACCGGTTCAGTCTTAGTTTTATATTTTTTAGGAACGGACCGGTTCGCATATTTAGATATTTAGATATTTTATAATTATAATTTTTATAAATTATAATTATATATGAAATAATGTTATATTATAATTTATAATATAAAATTTTAATCTTAAACGTGAACATCTATTTGATCCTATGTTTTAAATATAAAATATATATTAATTATATTTTATAGCTTAATAAATTATCAACATATTCATTTTGATAAATATATTAGTAATACTAATATACATTAGTATATTAATTACTATATTATCACTAACATATAGTAATAGTACTATACCAATAGGTACTATTACTATATACTAATAGTATTAGTGTATTACTAATATATATATATATATAAGCATATGAGATTAGAGATTTAATATATATTAAAAACTGAAAAACCGGATAACTGGATCAAACTGGATCGGAATTGGTAAAACTAGAAGTACCAGTTTAGGAGGGTAACTGGTGTGGTATTAGTTCTTGAAAATACAAAACTAGTGTATACCGATTTGGTCTCAAATGTATCTAAAACCAGACCAGTTACACCCTTAATTATCTTATCTGTGAGCAAGGTGCTGACTGATTGGGTTGTATGTTTTTCACCCTCCTATTTGGCATGAGGGATGGTGGCCCGGCCCACGTGCTGTAAGTGGTGGACTAGTGTTACTCGTGCCACCACTGTCCTACCTATTACATCCCATTGTCTCCTAAACATGGCCTTTTCTAATTAAAAGGCTCACTGATGTTTCAGACACACTAACATGGTCAAAAAATTCAGTGTACGGAAATTATTTTCTCTTACCACCAAAATATTGAGATACCAATTAGTCTATAAAATTCATTAGTCTACGCATCTATATATCTGTTATCTTGTCAGAGATTTTGAAGTTGATGCATTGACCACAATTCAAGAATTCCTCCAAGTCAAAGACACGATTGAAACTCCGGAATTTCTCTTGCAATGTGTGATTTACTCCTTTTCCCCTCGTTGCCACTCCTAAGCTCCTCCATGCATTTGATGGTGATGAAAGTTGCATCAAATATCCAAAACCGTCAGGCACATAATACCGAAAATAAATAATCACAAAAGAAGCAAGGGTTATTTTTTTCAGTACATTGACTGTGAGGTTGTTTTCATAAATAATTTGGTCTTGATTGTATACGTTTTTCATGGTTTAAACTGCATCTCTAGTGGGAACTTGCTCAGAGCTCTTTCACATAAAAAGTATTTAGGTTGCTTTTAAAAAGTATCGAGGGATTTTGAGTCCGGAAGGTTACTGCTGTATATTGCTTGATTTGAATTTTAACAAAACACGATTCATTTGATCTCTTAAGTATTTTACTACTACAAAAACATTGTGTTTTGAATGCACATGGCAACTTATACTTGATTATTTCAGATCCACATATTAATAAAACTTAAATTCATCCACGAATTTCTGTAAGAAAATAAATTTTACTTATCATTCTTTATTGAAGCCACTTTGGAATAAAAACAAAATCGAAATAATTATTTAAAAAACTTTTTATCCAACTGAATTGACTTACGAGTTGGGTGATATGTTCTAAACTTGGTACTGTATGTTATTTGTTGTGCGTGTTCTAAAGATTCATACTAATGATGAGTTCTTTCCGTTTGGGGAAAAATCTCTATACTATTGATTTATGATTACATGGCTATTATCCCTATATATCCCTGATCTAAAATTGATCAGCTAGCGTTATAAAGGCCATTTTAAACTATTTTTATGGGGATTGCTTATAACTCATGCTAGCTTCTACCATGCAGTTCTCTTACTTGGAGGAAGGGTGGCAGCATCTGCAGCTACAATTTCCGCAGCTGATGAGAAAAGGGCATGGCTTATTTTAGCTTGGGTCAGCACGATAGCTGGGAACCTCTCGTTATTAGGATCAGCTGCCAACTTAATAGTGTGTGAACAGGCTCGCCAAGCTGATCCACACCTTGGGTACACTTTATCCTTTTGGAGCCATCTCAAATTCGGAGCACCCTCGACTCTTATAGTCACCGCTATTGGTTTAGCACTCATAAGATGACTTTGACGCTCACAAGAATTATGATATTTTGTGTGTTTAAAAAGTAATAGTTTTAATAAACTGAAGGTTTTGCATAAAAACAGAGAGAACAAAATAAAAGCAGAGAAGAAGAAGGTTGCAGATAAGTTGCTTTTTGTATTGATATATTTGCTTGCCAATGTACAGAACTTCCTATTTATAGTATTTACATGTATGAATAAAAGAATCTGGTTCTCTAACTAATTGTACAGAAAATCTCTTATAGAAAAGACAGCTCATTTATCTAGAATCATCCTTGTTTTGCTGCTGGCCCTTTGCTGAGCTGTGGAAAATCGTGGCTGAGGTGGAATGTTGTGATGGCAGCTTCTATGTTAGTTCTAACAAAAAGTGTAAATGTAGATTGTCTCAGACTTCAGTGACCAATAATGTGAATTGTGCACAATTGTTCAATATATTCGTTCCAAAAAGACTAGTCGATGATATAATTGGAGTCCTATTAGAACCTTATAAAGGGCAAGAACTTCTTATTCCCAAGCAATGTAGAATCTCATACACTACCTACTATTATTCTTATCATATGAGATATCACAATCTTCTCATTTAAGTCCCCGACGTTCTCGTCAAACCAATCTATCTTAGGTGACACGGTTCAAGTCCATATTTCTGATTGAGATAAGCTTTGATACCATTTGTAACGCTCCAATGGAAGGTCCAAACCACATGGCCTATACTCCAAAAGCACTAGTCAATCATATAGTTGGAGCCTCATTAGAACGTTATAAAGAGCAATAATTTCTTATTTTCAAGCAATGTGAAATCTCATACACCACCTACCTTATCCTCTTATCATATGGGGTATCACATGTATTGGTTTTTGTGTTTGGATAACGATTAGGTAATGGTTAAAGGAAAAAGTTGAAAATTTGAAATTGAAAAGTTTTCTGTTTGAGTAATATTTGGAAATGAAATTGTGAGAAGTTTTGAAAATTCTAAGAATCCTTTGCCTATCCAAACATGCCCTTAATCTTCTTTTGGTTGAGTCACGTCAACCATTTATGTGTTAAATGAACATAAATGTAAAATAATTTTGAACGTCATGGAATTTTAAAGGTAAAAAACTGTCTCTTTTCATCTTTAACATTTTGTCTTCTTTCATTTGTATATATTGCATTAAAAATAGTAAGCGAAGAAATTCATGTTTAAATAACTTCACAATCAGGTTATAAACCCAATGCAAATTCCTCAGTTTAGAGAGAGAAACTCTCCCTCCTCTCTTCTCCCTATCCATTACCGCACTATGCATATGCTTTCATGGTATTGTTTTTTTTTTCTCCACCCTCCACCGGTTCGGTTTTGGTTAGATCTATTGCACTCCGGCCGCCATCAGTTGACATGCGCTCCACCACGTCATTCTATAGCCTCTGATATACTAGGACGGAGCGGAATCGTGCCAAAAAGCTCTGTGCATGACCCTCATGCGCAGCTTGTTTTCGTGCGTGGTCTTTATGCGCCATCTCCACTGGTTATATGTGTCGTACCAGCAGATTCCCCACACCGAGATCTCCTAGATCTACCTTGCCTTGCCTCCCTACCACCGACACGTGGTTGCCACGCACCACCATAGATGCGCGAGAAGACAGATGACTGGCCGCAGATCAGTTCATTTGATGCCGTGCTTTCGACTATGTTATCACCTTCCCTAACAGATGATCTTGCACAAGGGACTATAGATCTCTCCAAACAACATCTCAAGACAACAAACTGTAGTGCACCTGCAATTTTCACCGCCATCGGCTGTGGTTCCATAGTTTGCATGACTTTTGCGTACTACTAACTACCATATTTTAAGACGACGCCCTTTTTGTAGGGCATGGGTGAGAACAAAACAATTGGTCCCAAAACCAGTTTTATTTTTCTTTTTCCCACCATTTTTGCACTTTGGTTATTATACTGAGGCGTTTGTTGGGGAATGCCACCCCCTTCCCATGTATCATCCTTTTTGTTCCTAATAGAAATTTGCTTGCTTAGAAAAATAAAAAGGTTATAAACAACATTACAAATTGAATTGAATTAAAAATTAATGATTTTCCCCTCATATCACGTGGGTGTGCGACTAATAGTCTCATATACTGGAAGCGTAGTCCTCAGTGATTGTTTTAGATTTTGGGCGTTAATGTTTTTTTATCTTCTATCTGATATATATGCATGTTGTTGTTTGCAAATTGCTGCCATGTTTAAGATTGGGAATAACAAGGAACTCCTAGTGATTCCAAATCACCTCTCAGATGATGGGAAGGATTTTGTTAGGCAATGTTTGCAACACAATCCAATCCATCGTCCTACAGCTGCTCAACTTTTGGATCACCCTTTTGTGAAATATGCTGCACCATTGGAAAGACCTATTCTTGGCCCTGAGCCTTCAGATCCACCTGCTGTGGTTACAAATGGAATGAAGGCTCTGGTATGAAATTCTATATAGTATAATGTAAGTCACTTTGTTTATGTCATGGTGGAATATGCGTGAATTTGGCTAATAACTCAGTGTAAGGTAGTAAGATATCATATGGATTTTGTAACTTCCATTTTTCTTATTTAATGCACTATAACTTGGGGATTCAAGTCCTTTATATATGTTAGGACTGGGGGCTGGAATAGAAAAGTAATATATGGATTGTAATATAATATGGGTTCATGTGGAACCCTTAGGGGTTGGCTCAAGTGGTAAGAGCCTTGGTTTTGGTGATATACTCCCTCTAGGTCTAAGGTTCAAATCCTCTAAGATGCAAACAATTCCTAGGGGCCATCGGATTGGGAAAATTTCCCTTTGAATTACCTGAGATGCAGTTGTTGGAAACTCCTTGTTGAGGATCTGTGCAACTCTAAGATTAGTCGAGACTTTGTTCTCGAACACCAAGTCCCAGTAAAAAAAAAATTCTTCTATATGAAAAAATTTGTCAATTTCAACATTGGGAATAGAAAGTTATAGGATTTTTGTTTCTTTATTTTGGAGACTTTATATCTAAATTTCTCATCAAATTGTGATGAAATTTAAAGACCCGTTTAGGAGTCCTAGGGTGGTAATCGGTCTAGGGGGTCACGGACTGAAAATTTCGGTCCAACCTTTTAGCAGGATCAGACTGGACAAATTATCCTTATAGACAGACTGGATCATAAGCTATTAGTCCAAAGCTAGGGTGGCAAGACTATTGGGTCCTGTAATGAAAGAAGAAAAATATGTGTAGGAGCAAAGTTAATGGCGGGATAAAAAAAATGTGAAAAGAAAAGATGATGGGCATTGTCAGGTCATTGAGCAGAAAAGCAAAAGCGAAAACACTGCTGAAAAAATTATGTGGTGCATTTTGATGGTTCAAAATTTATGATGAGGTAAAAAAAGAAGGTATTAATTTGAATGCATGGATTCAAAAAGATCAGAATTGTTGTCCATATATACTCCAACTAGGATAGATCACATAAAAAGGGTCGAGCTAAGCTGACCAAGAATCATAATTGTTGTCCATCTATACTCCAAGTAGCTAGCACTCCAATTATTTGCAACGAGAATGACTATTTGTGAGATTCATATTCAAAGGAACCTATCATGCCCCGTCTCACCTATTGGGAGCCCTCTTTTGCACTCGAGATCGCCACAATACTTGAGTGAAAGAATGTCTCACCTATCAGTCATTTGAAGAGGTAAATTAGCAACTACTATAACACAACTGATATTAAAAACAAATAATTTTCTCTTTAATTCAAACAAATGGTCAGACAGTAGCATCTCAAAAGTTCTGAATTTACTTTTAGTATTTTTTTTAGTAGTGCTTATAGTGCAAATCTTTTAGTATTTTAGTGTTCTTAATTGATTCAGCTAACAGGTATAATTAAAATAATGCTTACCTGCTGAACATTTTAAAGCACAAATCTACCAAGCTTATCAACAAGACCTGCACCAGAATAAAGATAGCTATTAACCCATGATGTTTTGTAATGATATGGTGGCTGGATTGCATTCCAACACCCACGTGCACTTCTAGATTTTCATTCATTTTGTTGGAAACTAGGATTAAAGAGCATTTTAGTACTATCAGACAAGGCATCTACCACTATAATAGTTATGAAAGGATGTACAATATGGTCACCATACTTTCATGAGACCTTATCTAAACAGTACTCATGAGACATTAATTCTAAACAGATTTGTTGGCGAGTAAAGATCTTCTTTTTGAAGCATGGATCTTTTAATTGTATAACAAAGAGGAGATTGAAGAGTTTAGAGACTATGTTAACAATAAGAAGCTCTCCCTCATTGACCCTTCTTTGGCATCCAGACAATGAGAGCAAAAATCAAAATGTCTAACACTTCCACGAGAGAGGCAATTAAGCATTTAAAGTCTATTTGAACATTTAAATGAAGCGAATATCATCATAGTTCCTGGAAAATTTACGGAGGGTTCACGCATCTTAATTGATTCAGCTAACATGTATAATTAAAATAATGCTTACCTGCTGAACATTTCTAAGCACAAATCTACCAAGCTTATCAACAAGACTTGCACCAGAATAAAGATAGCTATTAACCCATGATATTTTGAATCAATCATGAAAGGAGTCATCCATGAGCTTTGAGATTTTACACATTCTAATGTATCAGCCCTGCATATTTTACAAAAGTGAAAAGAGTCAATAGCTTGCTCTAAGAAATCAAAACATCTCCAGCAATAGGGGTTTCAAAAACCTGTGAAAAGCCAATGTATGAAAACCTATCAAAACATCTGCATAATTTCTGAAAATATGTCATGCTATATTCACAGGTATGGTGGCTATGTTTACTAAAAAAAACTAAAAATCCATAGGATTGAAATAAACTAGGAAATTCTGTGGAAACTATAGTTCCACGATAGAACTACACATTTTTTTTTTATGAAAACATACTTATTTCATTAATGAACCGAAGTTACAAATGTGACTTATTAATACATGAAAAATCTAGCCTATAAGTCAACTATGCATCAGCTCTGGGGCTTCCCCATGCATAAACTGCTCTGTGGCGGACATTGTCTTAACTTCTAAAAATTCTCTCCTAAACAGTGAAAGCGCTCTATAAAAACAGAACTAAAATGCCCTTCAGTCCTCCCAGGGAGAATAAGTACAGGACACTGCTATGGACATCAAATCCAATAGCCTATTTCTATTTTATTACTAAACTAAAAACAAAAAACTACACCAAAATACAAAAAACAACTACAGGACCCCAAGCACTGGTGCGATCCCGAACGTCATGCCCACCACAAGTATCGGCATCTCAAATTTGGATTGGACAGGCACCCAGCTCACGCACGGACCACAAAGCTCGGCCGTATGACCACCAGCGTAGCATTGCCCAACACTCTCGAACAGCTCTTGCGACGGAGTACGTCCGATCCAAAAGCCCAACACCACATTCGGGTCAACAAAATTAACAATAAACAAAAAAAAAAGTTACAAAATATTGAAAATTACAAAACAGAAAAAACAACAAAGAAAAAAATGGAGGAACAGTGCACAGAGGGTCGACATTGGCGGGTGCAGGACATTGTTGCTTGGGGAGGAAAATCGATAGTCAATCTTGAAAGCCCCGGAGTCAGGGAGCCCAGAGAAGTCGAGCGTGGTGTCGGCAGAGGGCTCCTAGGTGGCTCGTGGTGGAGACACGCTGACGAGGTCGGGAAGTTTCGTCCCCCGCGTGCAGGCTACGCGCCACTCCGATGGACTGCGAATTTGGAAGTCTTGGAGATCGGCGCCTGGGCGTCCTCCCGGTGAGGCGCGTGTATGGAAGCGGAGGCTGGAAAGACCCGAACGACGATCCTCCCAAAAGTAAACTGAAAAAAACTAAAAAAACCAAAAAAAAAAAAAAAACTACAACAGAAAGGAAAATAAACACCAGAGACGAAGGGCCACATAATTTATAACGAGATTAAATATAGCGGGTACCATTCACAATGTTGTTTTGGCGAAAAAGATTGGTGAAAATTGCGCCAGGTGAAGTGAATTTGCAGTTATATCCACCCCATCTTCCTGTTCAAGAAACAAGCACCAAAATAATGGATACAACTTCAACATGACTTCATACAGACAGAAAAGTAAGCTCAAGTATGTGTATATTAATATATATATATATATATATATATATATATATATAAAAGCTAATACTGTAAATGTTGCACAAAAAGGAGCCTCTGCCAAGGACTTCTTTTGAAACTGTACATAAATATGACATGTAATAGGACAATGACAAATAACCTTGGCATGCTCTATACTTGTTAACTTTTTAATTGGCACACAGTGTCCAAGAACAAAATCCCGACTAATCTTGGGAGTGCGCAGGCCCATGGTAAGTTGTTTCCTACGTGTATATCTCAGGTAATTCAAAGAGAAATTCTCCCAGTCTTGTGGTCCTGCAGGGGGAATCCGATCCCCTGATTCTCTCAAATGTATTGACTGGCCGGGGTGCTAGCAAAGGAGCCTTGTATTCATATGTTGTCTTATATTTGAAGAGAATATATATAAACAACGCATGCTAGACTAGAGACAGATGTAATGGGAATATATATCAATAATATATTAATATATTATATATTTTAGAAGCATCGAAAGCGTCATGCATGATGTGTATGGAAACGAATAAATATATATTTTAAGATATATTATTTGGCCTTTATCCTGTCCATTGTTTTTATTAAGTACAAGCTTTACATCATGAACAACTCTGGAATTTACTCGGCAGGAAACTTATGCTCCTACTGAGAGATGAAAGTCCTTCAAAATCAATATATATACACAGTACGTAGTGTCCCATTACATAGAGCTAACGATAGTGGTAGCTCATTGTGAGCTAGGGCTTCATTCTAGGGGTGATACTCGCATGGTGTGGGGCGGGGGGATCCTTCCCCCGCCCCGCACCATGAGAAAAACCCCTCCACCCCCCGCCCCTGGGAGGAGGGGGCAGGGTCCCCGCCGCCCGCCTAGGCCAACCATTGAGTCTAAAAAAATATTTTTGGGTCTAAAAATATTTTTTTTGACCCATATTATAAGATAATTAAAATTATAAATTAAAATTTATAAATAGTAAAAGAACTTAAATTCATTAGAGTTATATTTTAGATTGTCTTGGCATCCTAAGTCAACTTTTATATAGGAGGTCTAGGCAATCCAATAACTTGAATACAATTTCATGTCTTTAATAAATTGTATATATCTATATAAAATATATTTGTTTATATATATAAATGTGGAGTGGAGCGGAGCGGGGGGCGGGGCCCTGCTAGGGTCATCCCGCTGGTACCTCTCCATGCAGGGATAAGGGCGGGGTACGGGCCCCTGCTGGCCACCCCTACTTCATTCCTTAGAATTACTAATTTATTAATTTTTAAGGATGTCTATAATTTAATTGTGGAGTGTTCTAAAAGCAATGTTCTTCGATTTTTAATTATAATATATAGAAAAGATAAGACGAAACATTAGAAGAAAGAATACAAAAGTGTTCCGAACTTATAAAATTTCAACATCATGTCTAATATTTACTAACAAAGCTGCATGCTATTTCAAAAACTATACATATAATCGATAAATCCATTGAAATCTTTCTAGATTTTAAAATTTGCAAAAGCTGATCTACCATATCTTTCTCATAAAGAATTCGAGGATATTGTTTTGGGTCACGAAGAACTATTTGCAGCTAATATTGATGAAAAAGAAAATTGATTAACCATTAGCGTGATGTACAAATATGGAGTTGTTGTGTTCTATATAAATGTTTAAAATTCCAATAAATATTGAGTAGAACAATATATCGTTAACCATTATGTTTGCTTATATACCAATCCCTGCTGTTCTACACACAAGTTTAGGGCAGCCATGATTATTTAATTATGTGCACGACATCATAGTTCTACTTTCAATGAATTTAAACCTTAAAGGGATCAAGACACAACAGGCTAGAGGAACTCAAATTTCAATGTCAGAATGAATTTTTGCAGAGTCCTTATATTGGACTTTGCAAAGTCGGTCAATATCTGACTATAAAATGATACCAAGACCCATGAGACATGGTGATCATGTCTTGCCATTGAGAATCATGGTTGGGCCTTGGCCCTCAAAGCCGAGGAGACCCATGGCACCCGGGAATCTCGTGGGAGACTCACGGGAGACCTATGATTGGACCTTAGTCTTTGGCATGAGAAAGCCACATCCTTGGCCCTGGGTTATTCCCAGAGAGACCCATGACATAGAAGGTTTGGAACGACCTAGCTCATGGCCATGGATGTGGTTCTTGAAGCTCAAGGCCGTAAAGAGGAGTAGAAGAAGAAATTAGTTTTCCTATGTTGTTCCCTACATAGCATTGCTCACCCGACCAACCCACCCCAAAATTAGTACACTTCCAATTAACTACTTCGGGTCTGAATTTCCGTGATCGAATTCCAACCTGAATCCTATACATAACCTCCTCCTCCTCCTCCTCCTTCTTCTTATCCTTACCTTGAATTATTCACCAAGAGCCCCCTATAAACCACCACACTAGCAACACTATGTTGATACAGGGCCAAAAGTATTATAGAGAAAACCCTTTTCTTTGGGAGGCAGATTTTCTTTCTAGAAACTAAAAAGGGGAGAAAACGAAATAAAAGCTAAGCATAGAAAGAGCTATTATACTTTCACAGTTATTGGAATGTAAAAGAGGATAGAATGGGGCCCTGGGTCAAATTATTATTCTGCTTAAAAGTGAGGTGATGAGTGTTTGGGTTCTTTCCATTCAAGAGTATTTAACCATAGGAAGAAATATTGTGGGTTTCTTTCTTGCCATTCAGAAGACTTTAACCATCTGAGCACCTACTACTTGCTACAAAATATCAATGAGAATTACACTAAAGAGTAGGAGCAAGTAAAATCTTGACATGTACTAAGCCTCTGTTTGAAAATTGAAACCCAAGATGATTTGTGGTATTTTTTTTCTTGCATCTCGCCTCTTCTTGTGTTAGTATACTACTCAGAGCACCTTAATGATGTGTTTGCAAAAATGCATTCTATGAAACCCTCCAATAGGAAAGAAAAAAAGAAATAGAAGTATGTGCCCTGTTGGAAAAATTACACAACTTACATACCTATTTTACAGGTAACGGTTTATTTGCCCTTGGCACTATTGTGAAAAAAGTTAAGAGTCAGATAAGCGGGGTTCATATGCTAGAATTTGCATAAAACGACTGGACTGAGGTTGATTTTATGAAAAAATGTGCATGATATGTTTTGAAAAGAAATGTGAAAACAACATCAATCATGTGTTCTGCATTAGTCATGAAACTTTGTATGAGAAGAAAGTATTTTCTGTCATGATTGGTGTAGACATGATCAATATTTTGACATTCTGTTTCTAAACTGTGCATAAAGAGCGAATATGAAATTTGAAAATCTATGCATGTGATGTGAAGATGTTCTAAATCTATTTTTGAATATGTGAAATGATTTGAATTTATTTAGTACTTTGTTTTGACATGATGTGGCAACCTTTGACATGAATTTTTTTATTTTGTATCTGATTCTTTTTTTGTCTTGTTCTGTTAAGGCCCTGCCATGGGTATAATAGTGGTATACGGCTATACCATGGGTATAATAGTGTTATACGACCCTACAACGGGTATAATGGTGGTATACAACCTTACCATGAGGGTTAAACATAGCCTCTGTTCTGATGTGATACTCTGATATAATATGAAGATGATGTCTTAGATTATGATATGCCAAAGGACTTTTGAACAAGGATATTTCTGAAAGTTTCACTTTGATATTTTGATGACATGTTTTGATTATGCATTCTGAAAATAAATGTTTTGTTATGCATTTTGAACTCTCTAAATGCTCATGTTTACATACCAATAGATGTTCTCTACTTACTGAATTGTTGATAATTCATCCCTTATCTCCACAATATTTTCAGATGTTTCAGTTGAGGATCAAGATTAGGGAGCACAGGCGAGATTATTTAAGTATAGTGGATTAAGCACAAAAGGATGTCATGGTTATTGGAGAATGTTATTCAGTAATTTCATTATGTTTTGATGACGTGGCATGTTGAGAAATTGACATTTACATTAAGACTTTGTGGTGCTTTTAGTTAACCATTTTGGGATAGTTGGTTTAAAACAATAAGATCTATGTGTGAATGATAAATTGGAGTTTACATTTGTACAATGAGATACGATTCTAAGTGAGAAAAAGTAACTCTCTGACCTATCCGGAATTGGGGCGTTACACTTTTATTTTTGAGGGATGGGGGTTGGGCCTAGTAACTCTCCACCTCTTCTTCTTCTCCTACACTTTTCAGTTTTATTTTTCCATTCTTGAAGCATAGCCATGGAACCATGGCCAAGAATGGTCGTGGGTTTGCTTAGACCCACGACCACATTGTGTTCGTCACTCGGTGATGTTGTGGTCTTGTTGTGGGCCATGAGTCGTGGGCATGATTTTCTAACCATGTGTTTGAGTGTTTGTTCTTTGTAATTTCTTGGTTGGTTGATAGATCTATAGACTTTAGAGATGTATCTGTTGATTTCTTGTTGTTTTTTAGTTATTTTGGATTTTTTCGATTGTTTTTCTCCTTAAGTGCGTTGTGGGCAAAGTGGGGCAAACAGCTGTGGGGGCCAATTTGCCCCTGACATCCGGATTGGGGTACCCACCTAAGGGGTCAATGCCGGGGTTTGGGGCCCAAATTGTACACCACGTGGGGGCTAGGGTCTAGACAGACTGGCGAACCTCTCATCCGGGGTGCAAATAGCACCCCTAATGAAGATTAGTAACCCAGAAATAAGAATCGGTGCCATATCAAAAGTTAATCAATTACATGTAAAATCTGATTAACTTTTAGAGAAAAACATAGGCACATGAAGAACGACTAGTGCCCTATCGAAAGTCAATTGATAGCTTTTAAAATTAGATTACATAATTAGTTGAATAAAACAGTGGAACATGAAAATCAAAAACCCAGAAATAAGAACCAGAGACATATTGCTTTCAATCGACTATAGTGGTGATATCATGAATGAAAGAAGAACATGCGACTTTACAATCATCAACAGCCATTCTAAGCATTGGTCATAGAGTTCACTAACCTTCTTTGGAGAAGGTCTTATGGCCGATTGTTCACTGGTGCTTTGAGCTCCTCATCAAGTTCACTTTGTGCCAGTGCGTCCTTTGTACTCCTCAATGTTAGAGTGTGAGGCTTTGATAGTGGCAAACGCTTTTGGTTTGAACAAGGGATGGAGGGATTGTGAGAGAAAGCTTCAGACTAGAAAGGTAACAAAGGTGGAACTAGCAGGTTAAGCTCTAGGGCCTAGGGTTCTCTCCTCTAAAGTAAGGGTTTTGGCTAAGAGAGTAGGAAAGGGAGGGGTTTCAGAGTTGTGGGGAGAAAGATGGAGTGGGAAGGCTATTTTTAGAAAGGGGGTGAGCTTCATGGGATTAATAGTGCTAGACGTGAGTTGGGTGTATTGGTCGGTGGCATCCACGATACTTGTACAACAAATGAAAGAACTGGTAGAGATGAAAGACACTTGCTCTGCTTGCCAAGGGTGATTCAGCCAAGGGGAGTAAAGTTTAGCCCTACCTCTAGTGAACGTCACTCACATGTTTTGAAGGCTCTTTGCATGGGCAGGGTGGTAGAGTCCAGACTCTTCTAACTCTGCGTATTGCTCATTATTGGACACCATGATGATGCAAGATGGGTTCCGAACGAGTGTTCATGTGCATCCGGGTACTTAGCATATTTTTTATCGCTAGGATGCAAACACCATTTGGCTTGATATTTGAACAAATCTTGAAAATAGTTTACAAGCACTATCTCAAAGAATGATGGATTAGAAAGCGTGTTCCGAGCATTTGCTCATACTTTTGCTTTCAAAGAAGCTCAACGACCTTTGAGCACTATCTCAGACTCATGATACTATAAGGAAAGTACTTCGATCACAAGCTCAGACTTGTGCATTTTTCATCTATTTCCCGATTTGCCTTATGCCTTACTTGCGAACCATGTTACTTACTTCCGTACATTGCTCACCTGAATGCTTTGCTCGCCTTGTGTAATGCTGCCCCTAAGTGGTTGCTAACCCTACTCTAGAAGGATGCTTATACATGAATGGTTCCACACATAGATAATCTCATATAAGGATGCTTATATAGGAAGGGTTACTGAAATTAGAGTTAAACTAGGTTTAAGAAACCTCTTAAAAGTTAAAATTTTCCCAATTGCAAGCCCCATGAGCATGTACCAAATAATTACTTCGCAACACTTTAGTAAATCATAAGTATACCAATAGGTCTACGGGCTTTTAAATTAGGAGTTTTCACTCGACCTAACATTTAGAAAAATTGTTGAAGCTTTGGCTAGATTCATGCCTATCACATGAAGGACTAGCAACTATCTTTCCAAAGATCTTGTGAGCGAATTTCATATAATTGCAATTTCTTTGGGTTTGAACCTGAAGTTTACTCAACAAATTTACAATTCAACTAAGGAAAGATTATTAAGTACTCAAAGAATACTAATGATGTAGTACTCTGATTGAAAGAGAAATTGTTGAAGCTTTCTCTAGATTCATGTCTATCACATGGAATGATATATTATAAAAACTAAAATAAGCATAAGTGACATGAATATAAACAATATAACTCTTACCACCGTACATACATAAAAAAAAAAAAATTGAGAGTAAGTTAGAATGTAACTTACAGAAGTATAGTGTAACGTTAAGTGAAACATAAAAATGTTTAAAATGAAATGAGATATTTCCCAAGGTTAGGATATCACAGTTAAACATCATAAAAATAAGACTCACAAACTTAGGGCCAAATTTGAAAAGTTATCCTCTACTTGTTGGAAATTACAAATTTGCCCATAAAATTAGGATTTTGCAAACGGATTCCAAAACACACCAAAATTTACATGAGGAAATCCAAATATGAGCTCAGAAAAATTTAAAACTAATGACAACTATGATAAACATCACTTGGCTGAATCATGTATTGGCTAAAATCATGGTTTTTGTTGCTACTTGGTCTTTTAACGCACTAACATGCTTAAACCAAAACTGACATCTCTCAAAAATCATTTACGTAGTTATAAAATCATGCTTAGACACTAAATGACATATTTCATGAAAGTTTGAACTCACTGCATCAAAGAAAAATGCCAAAACACCAAGATTAGGTCAAATAAGACCAACCCTTGATATTCTTGGTCTAACACACTTGTATAAACTCCAAAGACTACAAAATCTATAAATAAGTTTTCTAACATGTTCATCATTCAAACCTAGCTGATAGCATGCTTGACTAATCAACTAAAATTCACAAAACACCAAAATTGTCAACATTGAACCTTTCAACCAAAAACACTAACTTTCATCCATCAACACTTCAAGAAACATTCACCAACACTAACTCAAGTATTCTAGACTCATTATTAAAAAAAAAACTACAAGATCTTAGAGCCATACAAAATAACTTACAAAGCTTGGAATGAAGAACGCAAAAACTATCTAGAAGTCTCTCAAGCTCTCTCTGTGGGTTTGCTCTCTTGGAAAATAGATGAAAAGTGATGAAGTGTGGGAAGCAATGCAACGGGCGTGGAGTATAGATGAAGGCTGACTTCAATGGGTGAATGAATGACTAAGTGATGTAAGCATGACCTGTGAAAAGAGGAGGAAAAGGGGCTAAAGAGTAGTTGGAAATCTACTATTGTGCCGCCGAGTGGTGAGGCCAATTTTGAGTGTGTAAGTGGCCATAGATGGCACTATTTGGGGCAGAAAATGATGTGGCATGGCAGCCATTGCATGGATTTGTAAGAGGGGAGAAGCTTGTTGAAGAAGCTCTGGCCAAAAGGAGTGGTTTCGATGGGACTAACCAAAATGCATCTAGTTTGGGGTTTAGTCAGAGTTTCAGTTAGGGTTTGGTTCCCATGTAATTTTTCTTGGTCAAATGCAATTACCAAGATGTAAGAGAGTGGGGGAGAGTGTAAGAGTGTATACTTGAGTGATTAGTTGCATGTGGAACTAATTTAACCATGTGATAAATCACTTAGTTGCAACCGGCCACTTTAGGATTTGGAAACTAATTTAGGGTTTCGGTTTTCTCAAGGGGTTTATAGGGTCTTGGTTGGCCTACAAAGATTTTTGGTTTCATTAGTGTTGAAATTCTCTTTTGGTTGACCAAATAGTCTTTGCTTCGATGGAATAGTGATTGGTATAAGAGAGCATGATGATAAGCTTGAATCACACTCCATCTGTTCAGACTTTGTTCTACTCTTGACATGTGTCCTAGAGTTTCCAAGTAGATAGCTAGGATAGTGTCATATGTCTGACTAAAAAGTTTCATAGTGATCCTAAGTGTATTTGGACATCCTCCACGGCAAATTGACAACTATTTGAACCAGTTGCCACGTAGCGCTCTCCCAAAGGGTTACTATTCATTCAAAAAACTCGAAACCTATTATTTTGCCATAGAATCTTGGATATTCATATGATTCTAGTTTTGTAATTTGTTTCATAAAATTATACTCCTAAGTGCCTTAATTAAAGAGAAGGAGAATTTCGTCACCATAGTGGATCAAGATTTGACAACACTAACGGACTTAAACCAAATCAATTGCTCGATTTATGAAATCCTTTTGGAATTTCACAATATATCTAGGGTCGAAAGAAATCCATCTATCAAATTTCTTTTGGGTCGTTACAGAGGGGTTTTAGAGTTTTGGTGAAAAAGAAAAAGTGGGAAGGCTATTTTTAGAAAGAGGATTGGGCTTCATGGGACTGATAGTGCTCGACGTGGGTTGTGTGTGTTGGTCAGCGGGCATCGACAGGTACGTGAACGACAAATGAAGCTGTGGTAGAGATGGAAGAAGTTTGCTCTACGTGAAGTTCAAGGGAGTGAAGTTCAGTCCTATTGCTTGTGAATGTCACCCATGCGTTGTAAAGGCTCTGCAAATGGGCAAGCATGGGGAGGGGGTAGAGTTTGTGACTCTTCTAACTATGCGTATTGCTCATAATAGGACACCACGCTGATGCAAGATGGGTTCCAAACGAGTGCTGGTGTGCGTATGGGTACTTGGCAGATTTTTGCCACTAGGATGGAAACACCTTTAGAATACTTGCTCGATATTTGAATGAAACTCGAAAACAATTTTGGATCACAATTTGAAAATTGATAAATCATAAAGCATGTTTGAAACTTTGCTTAGAGCTATGATTTCAGACAAGTAGGATGACCTCTAAGCACTATCTTGGACTCATGATACAGCAAGGAAAGTATTCTGAGCACAAGCTTGAACTTGTACATTGCTCATCTATTTCCCGATTTGCCTTATCCCTTACTTGTGAATCTTGTGTCATGCTACGCCTATGTTGTTGCTCGCCCTTCGTTAGAAGGACGCTTATACAGGAATGGTTCCACACAAAGAAAAGCTTATATAAGGATGCTTATACAGGATGGGTGGCTAGAATTAGAGTAAAACTAGGTTTACGAAACCTATTAAAAGTCAAAATTTGCCAAATTACACGTCCCATGAGCGTCTACCAAATAATTACTCTGCAACACATAAATCACAAGTATAGTAAGAGGTCTAAGGGCTTTTAAATTAAGAATTTTCACTTGACCTAACATCTAGCAAAATTGGTGGAGTTTTTGGCTAGATTCATGTTTCTCATGAAGGAGTAGTGACTATCTTTCAAAAATCTTGTGAAGGTCTAGCGAATTGATATAATTGTACTTTCTTTCAATTTGAACATGAATTTTATCCAAAAAATTTACAATTTAACTAAGGAAAAATTATTAAGTAGTCAAAGAATATAGATGATGTGGTACTCTCTACACAAGTTACACTAATCACAAGGTAAAAGACAATCCAAATGTAAGAAAAGCCTTATAAAAAAATATAAGCTCTGGCGATTTTTCTCTTACGCAATTTTCAAGTTTCCTTTTATTGGTGTTTTGTTCTTCACATTGCTGCTAGGGCTTGCCCATGGTGGCATCCTCTGATGGAGGGGTTTCTGTTTCGTATTTTCAGATGGACGAAGGAATTTGATTTACAAATATAGTCACCCTTGGCCCCTCAATAGATCTTCCTACCCGGTCTTCCAATGCATCTGTACAGGAAAGATTGTCTTCAAATTCTTGCAACCAGGTTTGGAAGGTATCCTGGGATTGACAATGCCATGATAAATAGCACGAGAGCATCAGGCGCAAGGATATTTGTCAAAGTGAACCTGAAGGAAGAACCTGTTTTGGGATTTTCGATTGTGTTTTCTCCTACTAATCAAATATGGTAGGAGGCCAAATATGAAAAACCGGGCTATTATTGCCAGAATTGTCATTAGCAAGGCCACACGTCTGTGGTGTGTAGGGCAGGGGAAAAGAAGTAGGTTGATAAAAAGAATTCTTTTAAAGAAGTATGGCAAGAAAAAGTTAAGAAAGCTTTGGGAGATTCGGCTATGAATGCTATGGAGTTAGGGAAGGTAATGCTAGCTGTTGATGGGATGGTGTTGGAAACAGAGAGCCTTAAGGATGCACCGTTGGGGCTTACACAGTCTGAAAAATCTGATGGGAAAGAGCAGGAAGGTGGTGTTAGAGCATTGGCAATGGCCTAGCCATTGCCAAGTCCAAAATTTAGCTAGAATATTAACTTTTAGCTATAGTATCAACTTTTGACTAGGTGAGTCCACATTGGACTAGCCATCTTAAAGTCAAAATAATAATATAATATTATACATTTTAATAATATTTGACAAATTTTTTTTTTATATTTTGCAAACACACTTCATATATTTTAATAATATTTGACAAAAAAAAAATTATACAAAAATTCTTGAAACCAACAAATTAATTTGTGCAACCCTTCTTCTTTTGCTAACATTTTTAGTTGTGAGATACTACGCTTGTAATATAATTGTTATATTGTTGAATTAATTTAGCAATACTCAATGAGCACAAAAAATTAGTAGAGCTTAGCAAACAAGAAAGGTAAGTGGGCTGATTAATTCGTCAAACATCATATTAGAGTGGCACAATACAACTATCATTATGGAGTCATGAGTCAACATTCCCATCTCAACTCAAGACCATCCAAAACCTTGGTCATTACCAGCAATCACAATCATTACCATACCATCTAACCCTAGATTATTACTAAATAATCAATAGTACAAAAGGCAAATAATTTGATGCTTTTGAATTGCAGTCATAGGCAATACCATTCAAGAATACATTGCAAATGAAACTCGTGCTTGCAACTGGTCACCTGTGTAAAGAATAAAGATAAGGTGTATTAACAACAACAGAACATTTCAGTAGTCGAGTAATAGTTAAGCAAATCTGCAATGAATACTTCTCATAATAATTAAGTATATCTGCAATAAGTATGATATTTTATAAGACATTATCCAAACATACTAGCCATCCCAAACATCAATCTCCCATATGTGCGATAAATACACTAACCAGAATAGAACTTTATTACATATACAATCAATAGAAGAAGATGTGTCAAGGTAAATATTGCTTGTAGATGAAAACACAGGAAAATAAAGTGTGCCATAAAGAGGTAGGATATATATAAACATGTAAACTCCAACCAAGAATGATACAAAATAAAATAAACAGACAAGACATTATAAACTAAAACAAATCCAGGTATAAACTCTTACAAGTGCATGTCTCCTACTTTTCTTGCAATCGGATAATGAGGCACAAAAATAAAACCGCATCAATCAAAACTCTTAAAAAAAAAGAAAATTCAAGAGTAAGCCAACTTTGAAGGAACAAATAAATGTACTAGCAATGATCAGTAGCTCACCAGGAGGATATCAAGGCCCATGAGTGCAGCAATAGACTAGCCCAAACCTTTTGAAATAAAAAGCTGAATCAGTAGTAGAGTTTCAGAATAAGATTCCTCCCAAATCTTTTGAAATAAGAAATAAAAATAAGTTATTCTAATAAGTGTAGAGGCCATCAATTAAAAGTACCACATTGAAAAGAAATAGGTCACTTACCTACAATAATAAGGTTGCACACATTATATGTATATATATATATATATATATTTGAGGGACATTAGAAAATTGAATAAAATTCCTTTATAGGTGTATATATATGTTAAGAGGCATATATGCACAACCAAAGTATTACTTATGCAAGTTATAGGTAAAACGATGACCCATTCTACTATGAACAAGTAGCATGTCAACAGCAAACCAAAACATAAGGCTACACACAAGCACAGCAGAACATATGTTTTCAAGCCTTATGCAGAGTAGGGGCATCATCACCAACGCCCACACATCACCCATATATGTGGAGCAGAGCATGCTTGATTGCACAAGCAAAAGCTAGTCTCCAAAAGCAGAGCATCACCTTTCTGCTAGCAAATGAGTTTGCCTCACTTCCCCACATATTCAGACCTATATAATATAATATTTACTCATTACATCATTTCTATCCCTTGCTGCATTACTTATTCATAGATACATACAAGCAGACATACATACATTAAATTTATCTTTAAGCAATAAGCTATTGAACAAATAGCTAGAAACTAAACTCTTCTTACTTCCATGCTGGATGTTCTTCTTGGTGTCAAATTCCATAGCATGTGCATATGCAGAAGGATATTTGGTACCTTCATCCCAGTTCTAGCTAGCGTTTATCATAGTGGTAATAAACTCAATATCATTCACCGCTAAAGTCCACCCAATCCTATTCTCAAACTACCTTCGTCACATTCTATACTATCACATAAACTACCATTTCTAACACCTTGATGGACCTATATCCCCAGGATTGACAAAAAATCATTTCCTAAGATTTGATTAAAACTCATGATTAAGTCTGCCACGTTGAACATCGAAGTCCTAAGATTGAACCCAATATAATAAAACTAGAAGTTTCATAATTTATAGGAATCAAGAATCAAACAAGACTAACCTAGCTTAATGTAATTTTTGCAAGCAAAAAACTGCTAGACCCAAATTCTGCTTCTTAACTTCTCAAATTTGAAGAACCAAAGATTACACACAGAAAGGGAGCGAGGCTGCGAAGAATAGACTTTGGTGAGGCAACCAGTAAATCGAAACCCATGTAAAGCAAAACACACGGAAAAAAATCCAAATCAGAAATCAGTTTGTAAGAAATACCCAAATGGTGATTTGTTGTGACAAAATTGTGGAGGAAATGCGCAGGTCTCTTGTGGGCTGGAAGACGACGGCGTGGACGATTTGTGGGCTGGAAGACGACGGCATGGACGATCGACAGAGAGAAGAGGGCGTGGACGATCGACGGAGAGAAGGTCTCTGTGTTTTGCATGTTTGGGGATGAAGAAAAAGAAAAACGAGGGAAATGGGATGAAAAAGGAGAAAGAACGAGGGAAAGAGATAAGACAGGTGAAATAATAAAATATAACTATGAATAATGAACAGGAACTCGCCAGATATAGAGAGGAGTTAAGAAATACTGTAGCATAAATGTTAAACTTCATCAATTTAGCTAGGCCAATGCAGATACTTTTTCTTTTATTTGCTTTCAATTTGGACTTGCATTGGCAAATGGCTAGGCCATTGCCAATGCTCTTAGTGTGTGATCGTGAATGAAATACTAGATTTAGAGAGTGGTTTGGCTCAACACAGTATGCATGACAATTATGTGATTCCGGTTTTGGAAAAAGAAAAGCATGATGTTCCAACAGGTTATTTCTTGGACAAAGATGAACGTGAGAGGATATCGGGTCTGGCTAAAGAAAAAGCTTATGAGTCTGATAGGGAGGTCCAAGGTATGATGGGTAATAATTTGAATGTTTTTGTGAGAAAGTATTTATGGGTGTCCACCCGTCCTAAAAAAACTAATCTATGAAAGACACCATACTAGTGTGGAATATAAGGGGGTTAGGGAGTTCTAAGAGACGACTACAAAATTTGGTTAGGAAACATAAGTTTGCGACGGTTGCAATTTCTGAGCCTTTTCCACCGGAAGACAAAATGCATAATCTAGGGAGTTATTTGGATTTTCTGAAGTTTTGTTGTAATGAGGCTAATGGTGGTAAGCTTTGGTTGTTTTGGAGGGAATCACTTGCGTTTGAGGAGGTATGTAGTTCATCTCAAATGTTATCTAGTTATGTAGTGATGGATAATAGAATTTTTTTTTATCCTTTGTTTATGCTATATGTACACAACTTGAATGTCGGGAACTTTGGAGGGATTTGGAGGATATGCAGGTAGTGGATTGCCCTTGGAGAGTGGTGGGGGATTTTAATGCTATTCGTTGGGATGAGGAACGGATAGGAGGGAACTCCAGACCCTTGGTCTCTATGGAAAGAAAAAATGGTTGCTTGAGGGTGACCAAAATAGCAAGTTCTTCCACGCAATTGTTAATCAAAGAAGATCTAAAAGTGTGATCTCCCAAATGAAACTACTTGATGGACATATATTGGGGAGTTTGGAAGAGGTTCACTTAGGTGCTGCCGAGTATTTCAAGGAGTTTCTTACTGATAGTCCAGTCTTGGAGCAGGTGGATCTTACACCTTTGCTGGGATGTAGTGTTTCGAGAGAAGAGAATATTGCTCTTTGTAGGGATCCATCTGAGGAAGAGGTCAAAGAAGCTCTCATCTCCATTCCTCAGCACATCAGTCCTAGTCCATATGGTTTCAGCTCAGCGTTTTTCATTGAATGCTTGGATTTTGTTAAAGCTAACGATGTTGAGGCAGCGACGGTCTTCTTTCGTGGTGATCATTTGCCCAGGTACTTTTCTTCTTCTCATATTGTTTTAATTCCTAAAGTGCAGGACCCTACTAGTTTTGATAAATTTCGTTCGATTAGTTTTTTTTCAGTGGCCTAGAAGATTTTTTCTAAGATCATTGTTAAAAGGTTGATGCGGATTCTACCTAACTTGATATCTATGGAACAAGGAGCTTTTGTGCCTGGAAGGGGCATTTTTGAAAATATTAACCTAACTCAAGAAATGGTTCATTCTCTTCATAGGAAACTAGTGGGGGAAACGTTATGGTGAAAATCGATATGGCTAAGGCTTATGATAGGGTGGATTGGGGTTTTCTCTTGAAGGTTCTAGATGGTTTTGGTTTCTCGGATCATTTTTGTAGATTGGTGAGGGAATGTATTCAATCCCCTTGGTTTTCAGTGATGATGCATGAGACTTATAAATGTTTTTTTAAACCTTCTTGTGGTTTGCGTCAGGGAGATCCTTTGTCTCCTTATTTGTTTATTTTAATGGAAGAGGTTTTGACTAGACTTTTGCAGGAAAATTTTGATGGGGGAGCATTAAAGGTTTTAATCATCCTATGGGAGCTCCTCTTATTTCTCATTTATTATATGCTAATGATCTTTTGATTTTTGTCAATGGTAGTATGAGATCAGTGAAAATCCTTATGGAAACGTTGGGGATTTATGAGAATTGGTCTGGTCAATTAATGAGTAAGGAAAAATCAGCTTTCTTTCCTTCAAAGCTGGTTAATATGTCTAGAGTGCGTAGGCTGGTGAGAGTTAAGGGTTTTAAGGTTGGCTAGTTTCCTTTAACTTATTTGGGGGTGCCTTTGGTTTCTGGTAGAATAACAGCTAGAATTCTTGAACCTTTGGTGGAAAAAGTTCAGAAAAAAGTGGCTGGTTGGAAGTTCAATTTACTCTCACAAGGGGGGCGTCTTATTTTATTGCAGCATGTGTTATCCACTATGGCGATCCACACTCTTGCTGTGATGAATGTCCCTATGATTATTATTCAGAAAATTAATTCCATATTGTCAAATTTCTTTTGGGGGAATGTTGATGGTTCACCTAGAACTAAATGGAGAGTTTGGAGTAAGATTTGTAAACCCACTAGTGAGGGAGGTTTGGGCATAAGAGATTTAAAAAAGGTCTAACGTGCTCTTCATATGAAAATGGCTTGGTGTCTCCTTTCGGTGGATAATTTATGGACTTCCTTCTTTTCGTGCTAAGTATTTAAAGAGAAAACATGTGTATACTGCAATTCTAGCGGGCTCTAATTTCTGGAGGTCTATGATTTCTGTTTTACCAGAGGTTTGTAATAATGCTAAAGTGTTGGTTCAAGGTGGAAATTCTTCATTCTGGTATGATCGTTGGTTAGCTTCCGGGCCTCTTTCAGATATGGTGGATACTGTCTCTAAACTTGCTCTTAAAATTCGAGGTTGGCTGAATAATATTTGGGAGGGTGAGGATACGACAACGTATATTGCTTCCAATATTGCGACTGGAAATGAGGGTGTGGATACTTTTATTCGGAAGCCCAATACTGATGGTATTTTCTCTTCTTCTAGTGATTGGGAGATCATTCGTGTTAAGGGTGAGCTGACTTAGTGGATGGATTGGGTATGGCATAACAGTATCCCTAAAAAGATATCTATTTGTACTTGGAAAGCTAGATTTAAATGCCTTGTCATTGATAATAGAGTGCAACCTAGAGGGATTTCTTTAGCATCTAGTTGCGACTGTTGCAAGAGGAAACAGTGTGAAACTTCAGATCATGTGCTCTGTTCGGGGGACCTGGCCAGTCAAGTTTGGGAACTTGCTAGTGTAGCTTTTGGCTTTTCTTGTATGCAAACTTCCACTTGGTGGGCTCGTGTTTTGTCTTGGTTTGCTTGTGCTAAAAAATTGTCTCTTAAAGGGATTTTAGTGGGTATGGTGCCATGTCTGATTACTTGGAAACTTTGGCATAGTAGGTGTAAGGCTAGAATGGAGAGGCAATCTCAGAATGCTTAGTGTCTTTGGTTTGCCATTAAATCTGGCTTAAGAGATTGACAAGGGGCATTAAAAAGGCAGGGAAGTTGTCCCTTGCTGAGGAGCAATTTCTCTCATCCCTTGACATTTAGTGTGAACAAGTTTTAGTTAGGCGTTATAGACTGGTGGCTTGGCAGACCACCTGCGGGGCGGTTTAAATTAAATTGTGATGGTAGTTGTCATGGTAATCCAGGGAGTAGTGGTGGAGGTGGTGTGATTCGGGATGAACTGGGGAGAGTTAAGGGGGCTTTTTCGGCTTATTTTGGGGTTGCTACTAATAATGAAGTTGAATTGAGGGCTGTTAGAGAAGGTATTGCTCTTTGCAAAAAGCTTAACTGTGTAAACATTATTATTGAGAGTGATTCCAAGTTGGTGGTGTATTGGCTCAGAGGTGGTAAGTGTACTATTTGGTATTTATGGAATTTTTTGGAGGAGCTGCAAAAGGAGCTTGAGGGGCTTAATGTTTTGGTTTTACATCAATTTCATGAGGGTAATCAAGGTGCAGATTTTATTGCCTGTCAGGGTGAGAAGTTTGTTATGAGGATGATCGGGATTTGCCACATCTATTGAAGGGTATAATTCGGATTGATAAACTGGGTTTACCACATTTACGTTTGTAGCTTTGTTTATTTTACTGGTCTTTTGGTTTTCATTTTTTTGTTTTGTGTGCACTAATTTGTTTTGCAGGTTGTTTATGTTTTTTGTTGCTTTGTAGTGGTCACGTTGGATAGTTTGTATTGTGGTTATATAGTTACTAGTTCTTTTGATGCCTGGGATTGGGTTTTTTGATTAATTGTAACTCCTAGGTGTTGAGTTTTTGTAAACACAATTTTCCTCCGTCACAAGTGAGGGCTTTCAATAAATTTGGGCTTTCGATAAAATGTGAGAGAGAGATGATGTGGTACTCTCATTCTATTACATCATGAATATATATATATATATACATATATATATATATATGATTGGATGTGAATACGTGTCCGTATTCCAAGAGTACCAAATAATAATTCTTCAATCAGGCTAAATTTTGTCATTGAAGATGCTAACGCAATACATTTATAATAGCAGCTCTATGAGTGTTAGTGGGTAGGATCCCCCCTCCACTTGGGCCTCCCCATGTGTGGTGATTTGCCTCTCCATATGGGATGGCAACTGCATAGGGCCGAGGAATTACCTCCCACCCTTTGCTATTGCTAGCCAGAAGCTACTATTTTATTTTGCATTTTTTTTATAAAAGATTCAAAAAACATCATGCGGCTCTAAAAAGAATTATATATAAGAGTATTTCTAAAATAAAAAGTAAAAATTGATGTCTCAAGCTCCCTCTTTTTTAAATTAAGGTATTCAACTCCAAAAGTTTCAAATCACATGGGTTTCTATTAAAAACATTTATTGAGAACAACCAAACATTCCAGTTTCAAAAACTTGCCACATTATACTCCCAAAAGACACATTGGTTGAATGATATAGTTGGAATCAAATTGAAGGAAATGAGATGATAAAAAAAGATACACTAACACTCATACAACTGACAACACTAAGTTACACAAAGACATGGGATGGAAATGCTCTAATAATTTTAGCACTTATTTTCATTAATTATTATCTGGATAGTGTATAATCTTCAACTCTCGACTTTCAAGTTGGCAATGCACTTCTGGATGGCTCTAGGAATGTGCAATATTGGTCGAAAACACTTTAGAAATCATTTCCATCGTCGGCCTTGATTGTGGACAGACATTTAAGCATTTCATGGCAAGCTGTACAACTAGTATAAGTTCATTCTCAACATGAACTGTTGGAAATGGAAGGCGTTGGTCCAACACATCACCTGTATGTTCTCCATAGCTAACGGCAATGATAGTGTGGAGATGAGATCACCTAGATGCTTTCCTCTAATGACTTCGATTGCCAATACCCCAAAGCTATACACATCACATTTTTCTGTTACCTTCATTGTATAAGCAAGCTCTGCCAAAAAAAAAAAAAGAAATGAAGGGAAGATGGAAAAAATCAACGCATATGCATACTTTTATTTGATAGTACAATGAACTAATTTACCTGGTGCAATATATCCATAAGTGCCTGTAGGGGAAGTCCAATTGGATGAGTCTAGCTCCAAAAGCTTAGCAGTCCCAAAGTCTGAAACATGAGCCTCAAATTGAGAATCCAGCTAGATGTTGCTGCTTGATATGTCCCGATGAATAATTGGAGGGAAGCAATCATGGTGCATGTAAGACAAGGCATATGCCACACCTTTAACAATATTCAATCTCTTACTCCAGTCGAGTACTTTAGCAGCATCTTCGTTGCCCAAGATTAGGGACAAGCTACCCCTCTCTAGGTATTGACAAACCAAAAAGAGATGTTGCACATGGGAACAAAAACCATAAAGTTTCACAATGTTTCGATGTCGTATGTCTGTCAATGCCCTCGTCTCATTCAAGAACTCCTTTCGAAATCTATTCTCACAAACGTCATGTAGTGGCTGATTGAATTTCTTCACAGTTACGGTAGGTCCTGAAGTTAGCTCTGCTTTATAGACGGTTCCATGTCCTCCTTTCCTGATGCAGTATAGAGCATCAAAACCATTGGTCACTTTTATGATTTCATCGTACAATGTTCTTCCATTGTACGATCTGTCTTTCTTCTTTGCTTAAAGAGAAAAAACCCAAGGAAAGAAAGTAGAACAGAAATTGCTCCTAAAAGCGGGAAGAAAAAAAAAGCGGGAAAACGAGAAGAAACATGACTTTGTGTCCCCTTTTTGAGCTATGTTTGTTTATCATGGAAGCATTGCAAGGTTGTAGTCCCGTAACATTACCACACAATCCCTTGTTCCCTTTAATGCTTCTACAAGAGCATTTAGAAATGCATTGCTATTGGGAATGGGACCCTGCAACTCATTGTAGGATATGTCGATATACCACAAGCCACGCATTTGTTCGAATGCTTTCGGAATGAAGCCAGAAAGATTATTGTGGGAGAGATTCAAGATCTCTAATCTCTCCATTTTGCTAATCTCTGCTGGTATCTCTCCATTTAAAGAGTTATAACTTATATCTAATTTGGAGATATGAAATAAGGTTACTAGATGGGTTGGAATCCCTTCGCTAAAATTGTTGTGGCTTAAATTCAAGTCAATCAATTTCACGAAGTCCCCGAAATTACTTGGAATTGACTTACTCAGCTTGTTTGAGGATAGGTCAAGATATTCAAGATTTGTGAATGATCCAAATTCAAAGGAATAGCACCAGAGAGTTGATTTCCATTCATCCTCAATCGCTCTAAAGAAATCAACCTTCCGAATTCTTTTGGAATTGCCCAACTATATGATTTGAAGAAAGATCAAGTTCAACTAGCTGGGTCCAATTTCCAATCTCGTGTGGTATGCTACTAGTAATATTGTTTTTACCCAGAAGTAGGGTGTGTAGTTGTTGACACTGTCCCCAATTACTTGAGATCCTTTCATAAAATCTATTATGACTTAGATCTATGAACTTCAAGTTTGGATAGACACCAAAGTCCTCAGATATATCTCCAATGAGTTGGTTACCTCCTAATAGGACTCTGACTATGCTTGTGCAATTTTTGAAGCTTTTGGGAATTCGGCCATCCAAATGGTTGTTGCTTGCAGCAAAGTACTGGAGTGATCCACCATGGCAAATGTTTTGAGGAAAATTAGCAATAAATTGGTTTGGGTCCAGTTGTAGAGCTTCCAAGTTGATGAGATCTCCAATTCCTTGAGGAATAGGACCGGTAAGTTGGTTTTCACAAAGGACGAAAGATATCAAATTGCTCAAGTTAGCAAAAGAAGTTGGAAGAGAACCTCGTAGCTGGTTTTGATCCAACCATAGATATTTGAGAGAAGTCAAGTTTCCTAATTCAGTAGGAATGGATCTAGAAAGGATATTATTATTCAGGTGAAGTAGGGTAAGATTTACCAAATCACCGAATGATGTTGGAATTGAACCCGAAAGATTATTGTGTTGAAGACTTATATTCTTTAGGGATTTCAAATTTCCAAGTTCCTAAGGGATGGGGCTGGAAAGTGAAATATCAAATATGTGCAAGATGGTTAGCTTTTTCAAGTTCCGGAAAGTGGGAGGGATTGGACCTGTCAGGTGGTTGCGACTAATGAGAAGTTGATCCAAATTGGAGAGGTTTCCCATTTCTGGAGGAACGAAACCAAAAAGTTCATTGCCATAAAGATACAAAATAACCAAGTAGCTCAAATTGCCTAAAGAAGAAGGGATGGAACCGTCTAAATGGTTGTTGTGAAGAACAAGTTTAGTTAGAAGGTTTAGGCGCCCTATTTCTTCAGGAATGGAGCCGTTTAAGTTATTCTGCATAAGGTGGAGGACCCTAAGATTTGTTAGCTTGCCAATTTCTGGTGGGATTTTGCCTGAAAACTGATTAAAGGACAAATTGAGATATTCGAGTTTTGACAGGTAGCTAATTTGGGAGGAATTAAACCAAAAAGTGCGTTCATGTAAAGATCAATGTACGCAAGATTTGGAAATGACAAAAAAGAAAATCCTTGAAGCGTACCTTGTAAGCTCTTCCGTAATGTTTATTTTGACGACGCTTCCAGCAAGGTTGCATGAAATACCAAGCCAATTATTGCATGGATTCCTAATGGAAGAAGAAACTGAAGTCCATGAAGATAAGTGGGATTGGGATTCGTTATGAAGGTTGTTTTTCCATGTAAGAAGAGCAGTAGCTTCTTTGGAAGAATTAGAAGAAAAGGCAGGCATGTCCAGTGATGAAACCAACTGAACAAATAGGACAAAGTTGATAAGAAGGGGAAATACTTTCTTAATGGCTAATGATCCCATTGTTTTTACTCGTAGAGCGTATGATAGCTAAGGGCTTTATTTATAAGCAATCTTGTATGGGGCCTACCACTCATCAATAGATCCTGTTCATGTTTAGAAAATAATTTAAGGTCAGGGACATTGATACCATCCTTCCCAGTCACATCAATGGCTGGGAAAATCAACATTCTACAGTATATTCAACATTCAGTCACATCAATGTGAAATATTTTTAAAATAATTAATTATATATTATATTTATTAATAATATTTTTAGATTGATTTTAGAAATTGTGAATTATTTTAAAAAGAGAGAAGATATGAAAAGTTTATGGATGGTTATAGCATTTTGTGTTTGATTACTTTCCATAAGAACATCAAATGGCTTGGTGGTATTAATATCTCTAATTGACCTAGAGGGGATGGAGTTCGAGTCACCCCTATGTCAAGTTGGGGTTTTTAAATGATTTATGAAGAAGCCTCTCCAAGAGGCATGTGGCCAGGCACCAAGGCATGCATGCATAAAGCAATGCAATGCATGGGCTCAAGCGATGCGTGTGTGGGCGTGAACGAAGCGTAGCATGCAACAGGAACGACTCCATGCGCGAGGCACTGCGATGCATAAAACCAAATTTAAATTCCCAAAGTGCACACCCGGTGATTCAAACTGGTACCAACCAGTTGATGAGGAAACAAGGCAACCGTTAGTGTCATTTAGCAACAGACACAATATATATACCTATTCCGAACAGTTTTCAAAAAAATGAAAAGTAATAACTTTTCGTTTGCAACTTTTGGCCATCTATAAAGATACCCATTGGCCTGCCATTTGAGTATCCCATAATTCAAATTCGAATTCTCTCTCACTCTCAAAATTTTTCACTTATTCAAATCTTGTTAGAACTTGTTAGAATCTGTTTGTTCTCGAGAGAACAAATTTATAATTTCTTAGTTGAATAGCAAAATTTGAAGGTATTTGGGGTCTAATTTCGTGTGTGCATAACGCAGATAGACAAATAGACTTGTTCTGGGCTTCATTGTATCTTGGAGGCAAATTCGCTTGTAACCCGTGTGCATACTGTTATTGGTGGAGACGAATATTGTTTTAAGAAAAGCGACATTGTAACACGCCTTGAAGAAAATTTTCTCTCACTATTTATTGTTTTGCAGCCCCTTTGATCCAACAATCTTAAGACAATATTTTTTATTTCTAATGACACAGAGTTGAGAGAGTTTGCTGCGGATGTTGTTAAGCTCGAACATTTTGATAGAGCCAATTTTCGGTGCTGGCAAAAGAAGATGCACTTTCTCCTGGCTAGTCTTAAAGTGGTGTATGTTCTAACCACTCCTAGGCCATCTGCAAATGAGGATGAGATAATTGCTCAAAGTCGGGGAAGAATCAAATGGGAACAAGACGACTACATCTGCAAGGGTCACATCTGCAATGCAATGTCTGACACATTGTTTGACGCTTACTAGAATACAGCAACCGTCAAGGATCTGTGGGACGCTCTTGAGGCTAAGTATCTCTTAGAAGATGCTACAAGTAAAAAATTTCTTGCTACCAAATTGTTCAGTTATAAAATGGTAGACTCTATGCCTATTGTTGAACAATTCAATGAAATTATGCATATTCTTGATCAATTCACTGAACACAATATGAATATGGATGATTCTATATCGGTTTCATCCATTATTGATAAACTTTCTCCATCATGGAAAGACTACAAAAGAAGTCTGAAGCATAGAAATGAGGAAATGTCTCAGGAAGATCTAAGCCAACATCTTCGTATAGAAGAGGAAATAAGACTTAGAGATGGTAAGGAAGAGCGTGACTCTTTGACCTCTAATATGCATATGGTAGAGGAAGGGAAGACCCACAAAACTAGACAATCCAATCAATCTAGATATGAAAATCGGAAGAGAAAGAATTACTTTGGAAGAAAACAAAGTCACTTCCAAGGAAAAAATCAAAAGAAACTAAGTGTAAATTGCTTTCATTGTGGAAAGCCGGGCCATTACAAAAGAGATTGTCGTTTCCTTAAAAAGAAACAACAAAACTCTGACTCCAGAGAGAATTTTGTGACCATGATTTCTAAGGTCAATATTCTCGAATGAGACAACTCTTGATGGATTGACTCAAGAGCAACAAGACATGTTTGCAAAGACAAGAGTTTGTTTGAAAAGTATGAGTCGGAAGAAGATGGATGTGTTATCTACATGGAAAATTCATCCACTGCTATAGTTAAAGGCAAAGACACAATAGATTTGGAGTTCATCTATGGAAAAATGCTTACTCTCAGGGATGTATATCATGTACCAGAAGTTAGGAAAAACCTTGTATCTGGTAGTCTTCTGAATAAGTATGGGTTTAAATTAGTCTTTAAGTTAGATCAATTTGTTCTGACCAAAGGGGTAATTTTGTGGGGAAGGGATATCTGAGTGAAGGCATGTTCAAACTCAATATTAATAATAAAGTGAATTTTCTACTTATATGCTTTATTCATATTCTTTATGGCATTGTCGTTTAGGACATATTCATGCTAGAAGACTTGATGATATGGTTAATTTAAATTTAATTCCTAAATATGCCAAAGATATGATGATAGATAAATGTAGACTATGCATGCAAACAAAAATTGCAAGAAAATCATTTTCTAGAGTAGAAAGAACTTCATCTTTATTGCAATTAATGCATAGTGATGTATGTGACATGTATAGCACGCCTACTAGAGGAGGTAAAAAAAATTATGTGACTTTTATAGACGATTTCTCTAGATACTGTTATGTTTATTTGATGCATTCGAAAGACCAAGTTTTAGATAATTTTAATGCATATAAAAATGAAGTAGAAAATCAATGTGACGTCAAAATAAAATGTCTTAAATCCGATAGAGGAGGTGAATATCACTTTCCTGGTTATTGTGAATCTGTAGGCATTATTCATGAAACTACTATGGCTTACACTCCACAACAAAATGGAGTGGCAGAAAGGAAAAACAGAACTTTAGTAGAGATGGTTAATGCCATGCTTACTAATTTTGGTTTAAACAATAGTTTTTGGGGAGAAGCTATGCTTACAACATGCTATATTTTGAATAGAATACCCCACAAGAAAACTAAGGTTTCTCCGTATGAATTATGGAAGAAAAGAAAACCAAACTTAAATCATCTTAAAGTTTGGGGTCGTCGAGCCATGGTTAGATTACTTGAACCTAAGATAAAGAAGTTAGGACAAAAAGCCATTGAATGCATTTTCTTAGGTTATGCACATCATAGTGTTGGCTATAGATTCCTAGTTGTGGAACCTAACAGTTCTGTTGACGTCAATACAATGATTGAATCCAGGGATGCTAATTTTTTTGAAAATAGATTAAGTGCAATTCCACTTTATAAGGATAAAATAGTGGAATTAGATAGATCACTTGAAAATAATGGTGAATCTTGTGAACTATTTGAACCAAGAAGGAGTAAACGAATCAGAACTGAAAAGTCATTTGGACCAGATTTGTTATGTACTTGGTAGAGGGTACAAGAGATTTATCTTGTAATCAAATCATGATTACACATAATGTTGAGAATGATCCTCTGACGTAGAAAAGGCTATGAAGTCTCAAGATGTAACTTTTTGGAAAGAAGCTATTAATGATGAAATGGATTTAATCATGGGTAATAATACTTGAAAATTAGTAGATTTATCCCCTGGTTCGACACCTATTGGTTGCAAATGGATTTTTAAAAAGAAATTGAAAGTAGGTGGAACAATTGAAAAGTTTAAAGCAATACTAGTAGCAAAGGGTTTTACCCAGAAGGCAGGGTTAGATTATTTTGATACCTACGCACCAGTTGCTAGGATTGCTACTATCAGAACTTTGATTGTCTTAGCAGCCATCTACAAGTTTGAAATCCATCAAATGGATGTTAAGACTGCCTTCTTAAATGGTGAATTAGAAAAAAAAATTTACTTGGAACAACCCAAGGGGTTTGTCATGCTTGGCCAAGAACATAAAGTTTGTAAATTGGTTAAGTCACTTTATGGACTTAAACAAGCACCAAAACAATGACACAGAAAGTTTGAAAAAGTTGTAGTGAACAATGGTTTTAGGACACATGAATCTGATAAATGTGTCTACAGCAAGTTCAATGGAAATAAAGGTGTAATAATATGCTTATATATAGATGTCATGTTGATTTTTTGCACTGATAATATAAGCATTGAGAATACTAAGAAATTTTTTAAGAAAATATTGAAAAAGTTTAATCACTTTGATTGCAAACCCATGGCTACACCTTTTGATTCAAATTTAAAATTGTATCCTAATACTGGGAGATTAGTAGATCAAGTTGAATATGCTAGAGTTATTGGTAGTCTAATGTATGCTATGACATGTATTAGACCTGATATTGCATTTGCAGTGGGCAAACTTAGTAGGTACACTAGTAACCCTAGTCATATTCATTGGATAGCTATACTAAGAATTTTTAAATATTTGTGAAATACCATAAATTATGGTATTGAGTACAACGGGTTTCCTTCGGTTGTAGAAGGATACACTGATGCCAGTTGGATAACTGAGCATGATGATCACAAATCAACCAGTGGATGGATATTCACCCTTGGTGGAGGAGCAATCTCCTGGGGATCAAAGAAGCAGACATGCATAACTGACTCTACCATGGCAGCAGAGTTTATAGCATTGGCTTCTTGTAGAAAAGAGGCAGAGTGGCTAAGAAACCTATTGATAAAGATTTCAATTTAGCCAAAACCAATGCCACCAATATCTTTGCATTGTGACAGTCAGACTACACTGTCGCATGCCTATAGTCATATATATAATGGCAAGTCTAGGCATATTGGTTTAAGACATAGCTATGTGAGGCAATTACTCACAGATGGAGTAATTACAATTGATTTTGTGAGATCTTGTCAAAATTTGACAGATCCATTAACTAAATGACTTGCAAGGGATTTGATGTGGAAGACATCAAAGGGGGTGGGTTTAAAGTCTATACAATAAAATCACCAATAATGGAAACTCGACTCAACTCTTGAACCTATCAAGACTTGAGTTCAATGAGCAAAGTACATTATATGTTCGTGATTTGCAAGCACTGTGATATTAAAATTAGTTTTCAAACTAATTTAATCATCCCAATATTTGAAGTGCTTGGTACTGTAATAAAAATGAGAGGTTGAGCAATAAGCTCTTAATAGACTTATAACATGGTTATGTTAAAGTGTTTAGTTACATGACACTTTTGATAAGTCTACCTATATGAGCGTCAGGGGTGGTGCCACCTCTTATGCGAATTAGGCTTTGTCTCTAGAGCGCTCATGAAACTAGGATATTGACACAAGGCCAATCCACGTGTCAGCTTTTATGAACTACCCAAAGAGAAGAAAATTTATAAGTGAGATATATTCGGCTAAATGTATAGAATTGCTAGTTCAAAATATGTCTACTAATCTATTTTGGTTAGCTTTGATGTATTTTCACAATGTGAAGGTTCAAGTCCAAAAGACACTTCATTTATGTATAAGTTTTCCTATTCTAACCAGGATGCATTTTGAAAATGGTGGGGGATTGTTGGAAATATTTTCAAAATAATAAATTATATATTAAATTTATTAATAATATTCTTGGGTTGATTTTAGAAGTTGTGAATTATTTTGGAAAGAGAGAAAATATGGAAAGTTGATGTATGGTCATAGTATTTTGTGTTTGATTACTTTCCATAAGAACATCAAATGGCTTGGTGGTATTTATGTCTCTGGTTGACCTAGAGGGATGGAGTTCGGGTCACCCTATGTCAAGTTGGGGTTTTTAAATGATTTATGAAGAAGCCTCTCCAAGAGGCATGTGGCCAGGCACCAAGGCATGCATGCGTAAAGCAATGCAATGCATGGGCTCAAGCGATGCGTGTACGGGCGTGAACAAAGCATATATTGGGACCCCATCAAAAACTGCCCTAAGATAAGGTCCTAGGCATGCATGGACAACAAAAATCAGGTTACTTCCAAGATCAAGGCCAACCAAGGGCCAAGACATATCACGGGCCACATTGGCCATGCAAGACCATATCATTTATTTATTTTATTTTATTATATTTCAAGGGACCTATTGGGGGTTTCCACTTTGTAATTTCTATAAATAGGACCCTTAGGTATTTCATTTTACATCTTTTGACAATTTGGTAGATCCTTAAGTGGGTGGATTATTGTTCTTGAGATCACTTTTCCGTGCTTAGCACTTGGGCTACTTGGGTGAAATTCGTGAATCCCTAGTAGAGGATCATCACCTTGAAGTTCGTGAATATGTGTGATTCAATCTATCTTATTTCATCATCGTGCAATTTGTGAATCGATGGTGAATTATCTATCAATCTTATGAGTATTGCTTTTGTTTCATTTAATTTGTCAATCTCTTGTCTATGTTTTCCATTCTATATTCAAAAATCTAAAAATACATTATTCTTATCTTTTCTAGTTGTTCTTATATTTTCCATTTTGTTCATCTTTACTTTCTTGTATATCAAAGATATCCTAAACCTTAATCTTAGTATTCTTTGGTTTCTCGAAATATCCATATAAACCATAAAGAGAGTCTTCATATTCTTTTGTTGAGTCTATTAATCCATCGTTCATATATTTTCCTTACATTTTCTCACATACCACACACATATTGCCTCCATCTTTCCAAACACATATCTTGCTTTAGTTGAAAAACCTAACCTTCCATAAGGATCTCCTAAACTTTAGGAATCCAAACCCTAGCCACCTTCATCCAACTAAACCCTAGAGTCCTACAAGGTAATTCCTACCACTTAGGAATCCTTATCTCATTTTCTTAAATCAATCTTACCAATCCCTAAATCATCTCCTACAAGTTAGGAACACATCTTCCATCTTCCAATTACTCCAAATTCGAAATACATCCCTAGCCGTAGTCAAATTTTCAATTCCCAACAACTCTAATGCATCTTACCATTTAGAATCAACCCTAACCACCCTACCCATTTCCAAATCATATTTTTCTTATCCTATCTTCACTTTCCAATCCCTTAATTCTAGAAGCATTCCGAGAATCACTCAAACCACCAAAGACCTTCCATATCTTACCTTAGCCAATCCCTTAATTCTAAAAACTTCCCTAGAATCACTCCATCCCTAAAATCACTCCATCACTCAAGTCACCCAAAAACTTTCAACCTCTTGCCATATCCAAAACCTATCTTCCATATCCAATCCCACAAATCTCTCATTCCCTAGAATCACTCAAGTCAATCAAAAACTATCTCATCTTACCTTAACCAATTTCTAAACTTTAGGAGCCCTAATCACCCCATATCTATCCTTCATTCAATCTTACATTGACCTAGCCGAATCCTACATTTCTCATATTGGCCACTTACCTAAATTAGCCTTCTTGCACATTCCACCTAGCCATAGCTGAAACGCATATTCTCTTTTCATTCAAATTCAAATTCGGTCACTCTTGCCTTATTTGAATTTGACTTAGCCGCCCCCAATCTTTCCATACTAGTGTTTCTATAACTTGGAAACCCTAGTTGACCAAATCACACCACATAGCCGGCCACCACACTATCCAAATCAAATCCCAAGATTTTAGGAAACTTTCCTAAAATCTCTCAACCTCCCAAGTTCGGCCAACCTTAGCCGCCCATCACCATCTTCCAAACCCTAAACCTTTCTTCCATCATCCAACCCTAAACCTAAACCCCAAAGTGACACTTACCATATTTGATCCTACAATCAAGGGATCACAACAACCACTCCCATATTTGGCCAACTCTAGCCACCAAATCCTAATCCCACTCATCCACATCTCTTCCAAACCCTAGCAACTCATCCTACACTCCAACCCTAATCCAACTCTTCCAATTTCGAAATTCCCCTTAGCCACCATCCAAACCCTAGCCTATTTTCACTATACCAACCCTAATCATCATCCAAGTTATCACAACATCAAGGGAAACTTTCAAGCCATTCCACATTGCACCAAACATACCAAAACCATCACTTAGATCACCTGAACTCATCATCATCATCATCATCACATCCATCACATCCATCACTAAACACCATACATTCATCAACCTAGGAACCCATCATTACCACCATACGTGTAAGGCCAAGCAAGTTGGCAAAGTGCTACTCTGTCACCATCTTACCAAGGCGAGCTTGCGGACTTAGTGTTTAGGGACAAGACAGGGGTCCCTAACAACGTAGCAAAGCAATAAGAGCGGCTCCATGAGCGAGGCATTGCGATGCATAGGAAAACCAAATTTAAATTCCCAAAGCGCACATGCGGTGATGAGGAAACCAGGCAACCGTTGGACTAAGTCCAACTGTTGTGTCATTTGGCAGCAGACACAATAAATATAACTATTACGAACAGTTTTCAGAAAAACAAAAAGTAATAACGTTTCGTTCGCAATTTTTGGCCATCTATAAATAGACCCATTGGCCTGCCATTTGATTATCCCAGAATTCAATTTCGAATTCTCTCTCTCTAAAAAAGTTTCACTTCTTCAAATCTTGTTAGAATCTGTTTATTCTCGAGAGAACAAATTTCTAATTTCTTGGTTGAATAGCAAAATCTGAGGGTATTCGTGTGTGCATAACGCAGTTAGACAAACAGACTTGTTCTGGACTTCATTGTATCTTAGAAGTAAATTCGCTTGTAACCTGTATGCATACCGTTATTGGTGGGGGTGAATATTGTCTTAAGGAAAACAATGGCTGGGAAACTTATTCTTTATCTTGTGCACCTATTGCTTTTACGAACTTTGGTCGAACTTATTCTTTATCTTGTGTAACGAGAGTTGGAACTTAGGGCTCATGTGTTGAACAAGGTAGTCTTCTTTCCTATCTTTTAGGTTTGGTTTGGATATATAAAATTATCTCATATTATCTCATTTAATTATTATAATTTTTTTAAAATTTTTATATAAAATATTTAATTCTTATAACTAATATAAGAATTTATCATAGCATAAAAAGTATCAACTTGATCAATTCATCATGTAAATTCATCCATCTTGTTGATACTATCTTGTCTCTCGACATAATGAACATTCATATTCAGGTCATCCATGTTGCATTTCTTGCTTACTATAGATAAGTAAAACCTCCCATTTTTTTATCTATATATTTTTTAATATACTCATTGGAAGTAATCCTTATCAATGATTTTGCGAAGAAATCAAGGAAATGACTTAATTAAGACCTTATTTTCAAGTCTGTTTTGGGAGTTGTCAATGACAGCAAATTGAAATAAATAGCAGGAGAGCAGAAAATTCTAAAGTCTTCAAAGGACAGATTCGGGATGAGATAAAATATAAAATTCTCATATCATATTATCTTATTTTTATATATTTTTTAAAATTTTCATACAAAATATAATAAATAATTTAATTTTTTTAAATCTTAATTTAATTTTTTCAAATCTTAAAACAATTATAATATTCAAAACTAATATTTTAAACTTTGAAATGAGATTAAGAATTCTCGTCTCACTCCCAAATGACCATTAGGTGTGGGCACAAGACAAAACATAAAATTTTCATCTCATTTCATTTTATCATTATATCTTTTTCAAATTTCTATATAAAATATAATAAATAATTCAATTTTTTTAAATCTTAATACAATTTTTTCAAATCTTAATTTAAAATTTTTAAATTTTAAAATTAAAATATAATATTTTAAACTTTAAAATAAAACACAAAATTCACGTCTCATTCCCTAAACCGAAAAGCTGCAAAATGAATTCGCCTCTAATTGCAAGTTGCAAGTCAAGACAAAGTGACCGTCATGGGATGCATTAATTGTACGTGCCTACCTACCATTAATGAATCGAGAAATATCCCACAAGTTCCTCGTTCCAACTTGAAAGTTTTAATTAAAAATTATAATTAGCGCATAAAGTGAAATGAAAGAGAGAGAAAATGTGAAATAAAAATATTATAAAATTTAAAAATTATTTAAATATATTTTTTATTTTAAAATTTAGAAAAATTAAATTATTATTATTATTATTTTGTTTAAAAATTTAAAAAAATTATAATGATTAGATACTACTGATTAGATGATAAATTTAAAAATGAAAAATTAAAAAGTATTTTATTTTTAATGGTATTTAAGAAAAAAATTATGAAAAATTTTGTTATGAGATGAGAAATATTCATATAAGTTACCAAGCAAACATTTATACAATATTTACTGAGAATTTAATATTATAAAAATCAATAAATAAGAGTCAGATTCATTTCAAATATTTATCTTTCTCTTATTTAGGTCCCGATCATGTTTAGATAATAATTTAAGGCTAGCGATATTGATACCAACCTTCCCAGTACAATTTCTCAACGATTCATTGTTGAAAATTCTCGCCCACTTGCTAGGTCTTCTATCACTTCATTAATTTCCAGTCATTACACTGGGAAGATTAGGATTGCTTTTACGAACTTTTATTAAAAATTTAAAATTATTTTATATTTAAATAGTATTTGAAAAAAAAATTATGAGAAATTTTATTATGAGATGATAATCTCTCCGTAAGTTCCCAAGCAACCCCTTATACAATTTTTATTGTGAATTTAATACTATCCAAAAAATTTAAATTGGAATCAATAAATATGATAAGACTCATGTCATATATTTATCTCTCTTATTTTAGGTCTCGATCAAGTCTAGATAATAATTTAAGGCTTGTAATATTGATCCCAACTAGGGGTGACAATATATAACACGACCTGTTAACTCAACAACGAATACGACATGATAAAAACAGGTTTGGGTTTAGCTTTAACGGGTTTAGGTCAAAACGAGTTGACCCGTTAAGACACGATTGCTTAACGAGTTGATAACGGGTCAACCCGTTTTGACCTATTATGACTTGTTATGAAAGTTAAAGTTACAATTATACTCTTATATCTTAAAAAAAATTGTTGAGATCTTAATTTCAATATTTTTATCGTTTGGATTGTAATTTTGGATTTGTAGTTAGTTTTATATTTTTTATAGATATTGTGATTTTAACATTTATATAAAATTATGCTAAATTTAACTAGGTCCAACGGGTTAATTTCGGATCTATTCAGCCCATTTACATAAATGGGTCAAAACGGGTTGACATGACACGATTCGTTATGTTAATGGGTCGTGTTAGGATTTGAGATTTTGACACAATAAGCTTAACGAGTCGGGTTAGGGTTGACCCATATAGTATAATATACATGTCTTGACACGACACGAACATTACCCGTTAACACGGTTTAACACCCCTAATCCCAGGCTTCCTAGTACATTCAACTTTCTCGCAACAATTTCTTAGCAATTCATTGTTGAAAATTCTCATCTATTAGATTCTCTATCGCTTTTATGAAGATTAGGATTGCTTTTACGAACTTTCATTGAACTATTCTCTTAACTTGTATAAAGAGACTATTCGGGTTCATGTGTCGAAGGACACAGTCTTCATCCCTATCATTTTACTCATTTATAACTGGGTCAGAGATATAGTTCTCTCCGAGAATTAGTGCAATTTTTCTACGCTTTTAATTTCTCAACTACTTTGTTTTTTTTTGGGGTAGAGAAATAGACATTTATGGGATAGAATGGTGATCTTGTGGTTTTTGAATCAGTTTTTGACTTTTATGGATAAACCTTACTCTCAAAGTAATAGCCACTGGTCCTAGTGTAGCCATTGCAGGATATGCACCACCCACACGTGGAATATCAAGGAACTTAGCAATAATGCAAGGAGAGAAAGTAATACTCACTCCCCGGACCACTAATGTGTAGAATAGAGCATCAACGTCATCCTCTCCCATGGCACGGTAACACTCATCGACCATCTCTGAATATGCAGTTCCCCGCTGTTGACAAATCGATGTCTATCTCCGCTAGGTGATGATGGACTGTATGCTCCGTCCCTCCCATGAAAGATCACAGAAGTCATCCAAAATGATCTCCCGACAAGTATAGGCCTCGTCTCTTGAGCAAGAGCTGCTCCACTACTTTGGCCGATCTGATCTCTGGCACGTTTTCTTCTGCTGGATGCCATTAGAACGCTGTTTAACCACAAGGAAAGTAAGAATATAATTAACCATAATATTTAAATTAAATTATTGAAGAATTATACTATATTGAACTGAATTGAAATAATTAGTTCGAACGAAACATATTATGTTCGAACTAGGAAAATCTATTCGAATGGATTGTTCTGTTCATTCAAACTGGCAATTTGTGTTCATTCGAACGAATTTATTTTGTTCGAGCCGAAATATATCTATTTGGAAACTGGGCGTTCGAACGGGAACATGCCAAACAGCCATGGCTGAGTTGGCTCAGCCCCGAACGAAAAGACCCAATCTAGATGTTATCCTTTGTTTTAATTGTTAGAAATGATTAAGGAGTGAAGCCCAATCATTTCTACCGATTATTTTGATGTTATTTCTATGGAAAACTGCAAAACGGGGGATTTCGGATTCGAACACAAGCCATTCGAACATAAAACCAAACAATAGATGTGGAGACTTGACCCATACCTCTTAGAAGTTCTGTAACAACCCGATCCTAAGATTAGGCCATAAGATATGTTTTATGTATTTTTCTTATAACTATATATTATTATTATTATTATTATTATCATCATCATCATCAGATTTTACATTTTTCAATTTAATAAGATTATTATCATTGTATTTTTAGTATTTTATTATGACCCAATTTTGTAATAGCCAATAGAGTTTTGTTTGAATTTAAACTTTATTTCTCCCTATCTCCACCCATAAGCCCCATTTTTATCTCCAAATGTCATCTTAGTTTTTTCCTCTTGGTTTATCATCGAAACCAACTCTAAAATCCTATAGCAAATGTTTCTTTCTCCTCTATGAAAATCTCACGATGACCCTCTGAAATAAACACAACCTTTCAAGCCCTCGTATCAAATTCCCTGCAAGCTGCCAACCCGTAAGCCTCATTATATCTCTTGATCTTATAATCCTAACCTCATACTCATCTTTACCCCCTAATTGATAAATTCAAATCCTAGTGGGAGACAAATTCATATCAGAAAACCCTACCATATATCTTCCCTATCATCTATAAGAACCTCACTAACCCTCTATAATTTTTGTCATACACAATCTCAGCAAAAAAAAAAAAAACCAGGAAAAAACTTGTAAAACAGCCCATGTTTTTGCCCAGCCACAGCCAGCATCACCACGCTTCTCTCCCTCCCTCTTGTTTCGGCATACAGAACTCCTCCTCTCCTCCTCTCGGCGTCGTACCACCATTGCCCAGAATACGCCGACACCACCTAAAGGAAAATGGAACCACCATCAGCCACAGAACATGCCGACCTCCACAACCCCGTCACACCCACTCCATCCCGAAAACCAGTCGCGCCGCCACCCTTCTCTCTCCCTCTCTCAGTGTCGCACCACCACAGAGAAGCCTCCAGTTGTGCCGCCTTCACTCCCGGCCACCTAGAACTGCCATAAAGCCATACCAGTCACGTGCCCCCTCTCGGTGAGCCCTCTGTTTCTCTCGCACGGCATCTCAACTCATTTTAACTCATCTTAACTTATCATTACACATTTTTTAAATCCCAATACAAAATATAATAAACAATTCAACTTTTTCAAATTTCAAAACAACTTTAATATTAAAAAATAATATTCTAACAATATTTTATCATCTCAACTCAACTCAACTCAACTCACTTCAACATCCAAACACATCCTCAGTCTTTGTTTCACAAACGGGCCCTTGGGCCCTATGTATGCTAGGCTTATTTGATAAGCTTGTGTTTTAAAAAGTACGAGCCCTATAACCTGCCCAATACACAGACCGTTATTTATTGAATTTTATAATTCTAAATAGTTTATTATATATAATCACTATCACAACTATTAAAAAATATGTATAAAATATATATAAAATGGAACATGCATATATAAAAGAGTTCACTTTACCAATAAATATTTTAGTGGCTTGGCCTCGTGGTCGAAGTGATATTGATTTGAGAGAAAGCGAGTGGAGAAGTGAAACAAAAAAAAGAATTTTTCCAAAATATATATGGTTTAAAGCCTTTTTTTTTTCAATCAGTGTCCTTTCACTCGGTACCATCTCAAATACATTTTTGATAGAGTTTGAAATTTGTTCTAGACGGTTATTCTTTCAATCAGTTATTTTATCATGCACTCGGTGCCATATAAACTTGGGTTACCTGGTTAAACGTTGGATGACGTCGTTTGAATGGGCACGCTCGACCTGCTAACTCAACACTGCTTCACCACCTTTGCCTCTCTTCTGTTTTGAATTGACGTGATTGTTTGTCTGTCTTTGAAGCCCAAGGCTTTAATGGAAGTTTGAGTTGGTGTTTTTCTTGCTAAACACTGATCCGATCTGCGAGACCGTAGAAAATATTTAGAAGAAAAGGCGACAAAGGAAAAAAATAGGAAAGAAAGAAAGCCAAGGGCAGTGTCTGCAATGTCCCTCTTGGACATCAAGGGGCGCGTTCTGATTTGGCGCGACTACCGAGGTGACGTCTCCGCCATCTAGGCTGAGCGCTTCTTAACGAAGATCATAGAGAAGTGATCCCCTCCCTCTTATTTTCTGCTTCTCTTGTTTTATTGTTATTATGCTTGTATTCCAAAATTTTCCTTCTTTCTCTCTGTGTCGATTCGCCTTTGTGTTAATTGCGGAGATTTTTCTTCGATTTGTAAGATCTTCCAATTGCTAGTTGAGTGGAGGTCCTGAATTCCTAGATACTCATTCAACTTGAATTGCCTGTCTTTGAAGCCTGAGACTTTAATGGAAGCTCGAGTTGGTGTGGTTGTCGAAGGAGAGTAGAGAGCTTTGAACTTTGCTCACGGTAGTGTGGTCGACTGGGAATATTTGCAACCGCACAACCACACAACCAATCACTGAAACAGAACTCTTAGATTGGCATGGTCCAATAGCTTCTCGCTGGTGGGATCTTGTAAAAACCACCCTTTTTTTTTTGTATGATCTGTCTTACAACACTACAGGTTTTCGTTGACACGTGAATTTTGTTTTGATCTTCGTTTTGTTTTGATCTTCGTTTTGTTTTGTTTCATTTAAGTTTTCTAAGCAGAGGCTATTTTTGGTTTTTGGGATTTGTTTAACTAAAGTCTTAAGTGGTAGCGTTTTAACCGAAGTGGTACTTTAACTAAAGTCTAAAGTGGTAGCGTTTTAACCGAAGTGGAACTTTAACTGAAGTCTAAAGTTGTAGCGTTTTAACCGAAGTGGTACCATGTAAATTTAACACCGACTAATGCGGAATGAATGCCAAGTCAGGAAGTCAAAACTTGACTTTTATATAATTAATAGATATGGGGCTTAGTTTTAACTTGTTTAGTGTTTATATCTGGTGGGAAAATTTTCTTGTGGGCTAAAGCTTGAAGTTAATTAGACATGTACCATTATTATAAGATTTGTATTTTAAATTGGGCCGATTTTATTATGTTTCAATAATTGTTTTAGTGATTTTTATTGGACTTAATATTTCAAAAGTTGAGTTTATTTTTATTAAATAAATATATTAGTCAAAAGCTTATTTTTATAAAGAAGTTTAAAAGAATTTGAAATATATGTTAAAGTATAATATTGAGCCTAATATTTTAGTTAATGTTTCTTTTGGCTATTTAATAGAATTTTAATAAAATTATTATGTTAAGAATATTCAAATGATATTAATATTTATTAGATTTCTTATAAGCTTGAATAATTATGTTAAGAAAAGAAACCTATTTTAAGAATTGAAGTTTTATGACTTATTTAAAATAGCCCAAGTATTCTACTAAGTTATAACATGTTATCAGTATTTTAAGTAATTTAAAATATCAGGATTTATGAAGTATGGTGTTAAACAAAATATTTATTTGACTATCTTCTAGATTATGAATTTAATTAAGTAGGATATTAGTACATGTGGTTCCTAGACAGATTTAGTGATATTTAATACTATGTATAGGCGACGAGTTACGAAGTGAGATTCAAGAAGAAGCGCAACAAAGTAAGTAATTTGATCATAAATTAGGATCATCACACTTCAGCTTATATATAAGTATTATTCAAACCAGTTCATTGATAGCCATTATTTATGCACCACTCATGTCATATGCAAACATGTCATCTAGCATAGCATATGCAAACATGTCATTCTGCATCATGTTTAAATTCAGAAATTATAATTATGTATGTCTTATGTCATGCATCTTATGTGTATAAGACACGGAGGCTATCTTAAGTTCAAGTGCAAGATAAGATCAGATCAGTTAATCAGATAGTCATTCAGATGCATAGTACCAATGCAATTCAGTTTCAGGGTGGATGTGCAAGCTACAGACTCAAGCGTGGTCCACCATAGTATGCCAGAATACTATCGGCGGTTTCCCTTGCTGCAGCGGGATGTGGGGCTGGTGTACAATCTCGCACACAAGGTTAAGTATGTTGGCCAGTTAGTTAAAACAGATCAGTCAATTAAAACAGATCAGTTAGTTAATTCAGATAAATCAGTCATGCATAGCATAAATATTAGTATGAACAGTCATGAATTTTAAGCTCTCAGGATGAAAATTCTTATGAAAATCTTATGTTTATTATGTTAACGTTGTGATGGATTTCTTGCTGAGTCTTCGACTCATTTTTGTTTGTTTTCATGTTTTTAACCACCCAGGTGAGGATGAGGAATATGAACAGGCAAACCAGGATTAGAAGGAGCAGTTGATTTAGTTTCAAACCTTCTAGAATAAAATTTCTTTTACGACATAACTTTTATTCAGTTTATTCATTAATATTTTTGGAAGATATTTTTATTAGACAAATTTTTTATGAAATAAATCCTAATTTCATTTTTTAAATATGAGATCTCTTGTCGGGTTATTTTATGAAAAACACGTGACACTCCTAACCTACGGGATGGGGATGTTACAAGTTCAAATGTGGGCTTGCTACAGCGGTTGAGTGGCAGTTTTCACGGCGGAGATAAGGGGCGATATCGTTGCTCTTGACGGCTGCTGGTTTGAACTGGAGTGACTTATGGCATTGTATTCAAACTGGGTATATGATGATCGTGACGTCTCGTTCGAATGGGATAAATATCCATTCAAACGGTTATTATACTAATAAATGTTGTTCAAACCGACATGAAATTGGTTTGAATGGTTATTGTACTAATATATTTCTAATTATATTACTAATAGTAATATATAATATTACTAATATTACAAAGTGCAAAAGTATAAAAATAAAACTAATAATGGTATTATAATACTTTTATTTAATATATTTAGTATATTATTTGTAATATACTTATTCTATTACCTATAACATACTAAGTACTTAGTATATATTATAAACACTTAATTATATAGCTACTATATATAAGTTATGATAACTATACTCATATACGTTATATAATATTATAACACTAACTATTTACTAGTTACTATTATAAGTTATGATAACTGTACAAGTTAATATAATTAATATATATTAATAAGTTTTATATATGGTACTTATTAGTTATATAGCTACTATGGTTTAAGTATTATATATAGACTATATAGCAATTGCTATTATAAGTTATGATAAGTAGTATACAAGTTAATATAATTAATATATATTAATAAGTACTATATATAGTACTTATTAGTTATATAGCTATTATAGTGTAAGTATTATATATAGTTACTATATAGCTATAGCTATTATAAATTATAATAACTATACTCATATATGTCCAGGCGGGTCATCCAGTACTCAGGATGTTTGGTGCGTGAATATAGATTTTACATAACTGACAGAGAATGATATAGGAAAACTCAAAATTGTGGAGTCTTAGTCGAAGGAAGTCATGGGGATGATAACATTGACTTCTACGGAATTATGGAAGATATCTTAGTGTTAAAGTACATGGGGGGATATATGGTCTTGTTTAAATGTTATTGGTGGGATGTCTCAAATCCTAGATTGGGAGTGCATAACGATGATTATTTTGTGAGTGTCAATACATCTCGCACATGGTATGAGGACGATCCATTCGTTCTCACTTGCCAAGTGAATCAAGTTTTTTATTCAGATGATCCGGAGTAAGGAAATTCATGGTGGGTAATGGAGAAGTTTGCACCAAGAAATGTATATGATTACATTCCAGAGGCAGATGAACCACATGAAGAAGTTGATAGTCCAGCAAATGAAGAAGCATATCAAGAAAATGAATTAGTCATCAATTTATTTGTTGATCTAAGCCAATATGACATGGTCCCATTGCGTAGAGAAGATGTTCAACCCAAAGTAATTGAGGGTGAAATATCGGAAGAAGATGAATCAACTGAAGTGTCTAGTGAGGATGAGGGCAACTAGTCCAGCAAAACGGATAGTGAATGAATTTCAAACAAGAACTTTTGTAAGTATTATTCTTATAATTATCCATAACGTTTGTTTGAATAATAATTTGTTACAATTTCAAACATATGCCTCTCAAACGCAAAGCAACATGTGTGCCATTTCCATCTATTACCGACTCCCCGTTTGGTTTACCTACCATGAATAGTGAACCAACATCACCAGACCTAAAATAAAGTATTTTATCAAATTAAATACAACATTTTATGCTTAATTTAAGTAATATATCTATAAAATAAAATAATTTAATTAAAATACTTACTTTAATTAATATATATATAGTTGTTGTAAGCCAGCACTGAGGTAGAGGCACTACGAGGAGTGTCTGTATAAAGGGGTGTCGGCAGCATGGCTTGTTTCTTATGTTGGTACGTTTACTTGCATGTATGCACCGATTGCTACATCCTCTTGGTCTAAAATTCTCCAAAATGTGAAAGACCACATCAAAAATCATTGCTCAATAATAAACTACCTCTCAAGCAACTAAGTATATAATATGTTACTTTCAAGCTTCTTTTTATTTATACTAATTGTTTATAATTTTTGAAATGATGAGTTTGAGTTTAATTTTGGCCGATGAGAAGATCGATTAATAGTTGAGGAACTAATATCGAATGCATTTTGGAAGTACAAAGGTCGATGTCATGTACACTATAAGAAGTTCAATACTATAATAGAGGCGCGCCAAAATCCATTCTAAGCAATGCTACCAAATGAATGGAAGAATGTTTGTGATATGTTTGAAGATCATGCTTATCAGGTAATTTCGCTGCTATGTTTTTTTAATAGTATATGAAAAATGTATTAAACATATAGACATAATATGTTTTTTAGCAACGGAGTACTGTGAACAAAGCAAATAGATCAAATTTAGTGATACACCATCACGGAGGTTCTCGATATTTTCATCGTTTGTCTAACAAAATGGTAAGTTATTCTAGTCCCCGTTAAATATTAACATATAATACATTTTTCTTATTTAAGTTCTAATATAGATTTTCCTTTTGCAGAAAAAATAAAGTCCTACTGATTATGATCTAACCCAATTGTATGCTAAAGCACATAAAAATCGTGATAGTGTTTAGACCAGTCCCGAAGCAGAGGCAAATTATGTAAGTTTAAATTTATTTAATTCCATTGTCTAATAATATTTTTGTTACTTATAATAACTTTAATGTTTTTGTTTTTGTAGGACAAGATGATATCTCTTAAGGAAACTGCTGTAGATCTATTTGATGCATCATCTATCAATGATGCTCAGATCCTTTCTCAAGTTCTTGGATCACGTTCTGGATATTTGAGGGGCTTAGGATGTTGCGTGAAGCTATTCTCATCATCATCATCCTCTTCTTTAGCCAGATCGAATGACGACAAGACTAAAGATTTGGAGGAATCAACATTTGAGATAGAACGATTGAGGTTCAAGGAAAAAGAGTTGTTGACCCAATTAAATCAAGCAGTGGATCTTAAGGTGAGATTAGAAGAGAACTTGCAGAGGAGACTGGGGACGAAGGTACAAAAAATTCTGTTTGAACAGTTGCAGTCAATTATCTCCCAAAACTTTATACCACTATCACAATCTTAAAATTTATTTTTTCTTTCATTGTCTTTCTATTATTATGTTCCAAAACATTTGAACAATTGATATTTGAATTACAATTTGTGTAATATTAGTAGGGTATTTTTAATTAATTAAATTTTGTCCTGTATGACTAATACAGTTCGAACGGTAAATTACCAGTTCAAACGGTAAATTACCATTTATAAATCCATTTGAACAAAAACAGACTCATTCGAACGACAAACGAGAAATACAGTCCGTACGTCCATTCTAACAATAAAATATTTCTTTGACCAAGATTAATTTTCAAAACCCCATTCGAACAGACAGAATTCCACAACATAAAATGTCTATTCGGACGAACATAATTTATGTTCGAACAAAATTTATTAGTTCGAACACTCTGTTTGTTCGAACATGATCAAATATAGTTATTAGTTCGAATCAAGATTTTAATTTGTTCGAATGGACGGGTCGGTTCGAACTAAAAAATATTCCATTTGAACAATCTTTTGAGACGAAATTGGTTTGTCTAAAAAAAAAAGTCTCGTTCGAATAGTTTCGACTGGTTCTGTCAAATTTCGTCCATAAAAGTGATTTTTTGAGATGAAAATTGAATTTCATCACCAAAAATCATTTTTGGACAAGTCAGGAATGCTGGCACAAGTCAGAAGAGGATGCATGCTGGCACAAGTTAGGAATGCTAACATAGTCTATATGGACACATGGTGTAACTCTCACTCTATCATAGAATGTGAAATCATTAGAGACTGGTAGTTATATAAACAATTTTCATGATATAATATAATGTGATAACAAGAATCATAACTGTAATATAATATATTATGATATAATATAATACAATCTTAGCCATAATTTTGACTATGGGTATCAGAATTGTGCATATGACCATAATGTCTGATGGTCCCCGTTTTGACCCTAACATATATAAGCCGTTTTACCCATTGTACCGTCAATTTAACTTTTTTTTTTCTTTTTACAGAAATGTTTCGTTGTCTCTTTTAGAGATAACTTTTATTCCGTTTTAGGCTAGATTTTTTTACAAGATCTTTATTTTGTTATGTATTTTAATTCAATGCAATATTTAGAATTTTGCTTTTTCGGGCAAAATTCTCAAATCTCCTTAGCTATTTGAGCCCAACTTGTAGTTTCAGAATCAGTTTTTGACTTTTATAGATAAACCTTACTCTCAAAGTAGTTTTCTATCTGTTTTGTAACATTTTTCAATTTCAATCCCTAGTTTCTATTGATTATCTAGCCTTTCTTCAAGCATCACTGATCCTCACCATTAAGTAATAAAAGATCCTTCTGAAAGCAATATATTGAATACCAATATATTTGAACAGAGCGACTATTAAAGATCTACCACATATCTGGAACCAATGCAGAAGTTCGAGTTGTCGGCCAATAATAGATTACTATGTGGTTTCGTTCATCTTTTCGTTATGTTCTTACGTTTTTCCAATAGAAACAAAACTGATGATAGGATCTTATTAATTAGGTTGTTTGAACAAAAAGATTAGAGAAGTTTCCCTAGTCAAGAGAGACAACCAAATAACTAGAATGAGATTTAGGTAGTGTTTAGATAGTGAGTTAAGATAAAAGTTGAATAAAAATATTATAATCTCAAATCTCCTTAGCTATTTGAGCCCGGCTTGTGGTTTTAGAATCAATTTTTGACTTTTATGGATAAACCATACTCTCAGAGTAGTTTCTAATTTAAGGCTAGCAATATTGATTCCAACCTTCCTAGTACATTCAACTTTCTCGCAACAATTTCTCAGTAATTCATTGTTGAAAATTCTCGTCTACTAGATTCTCTATCGCTTCTAGAAGATTAGGAATATTGCTTTACGAACTTTCGTTGACCTATTATCTGAACTTGTATAAAGAGACTATTCGGGTTCATGTGTTGAATGAGGCAGTCTTCATCCCTATCATTTTACTCATATATGACTGGGCCAGAAATATTAGTTCTCTCTGATGAACAATTAGTTCAATTTTTCTACGCTTTTAATTTATCAACGACTTTGTTGGTTTTATTTTTTTGGTAGAGAAATAGTCTTGATATGAATCATTATATTAAGCATAAAGTCTCAGAGATTCCACAAAGTCTGTCAAAATACTCATTCTTGTCCTTATTCCTTAGTTTTCTCCCAACACTATGAGATATTTGGCTTTTAGGGATAAAATTTGTTAGGAGCGAATTAAATTTCATCCCTAAAAGGCATTTTTGGAGACGTATGAGCTACTAATTCGTTTGAACGGATAAATATTCATTCGAACAAGATATTTTGTGACGAATAAAATTGTCTCAAAAAAAAAAAACCGTTCGAACAAAGCAAAATAGATTTGAACAGGGAATTACTGTCTGTTCGAATAGTACATAATCTATTCGAATAATAATCTTGGTGGGAAATTAATTTATTTTTTCCAAGGAAAGTTAATAATTGTTCGAACTTAAATTTATTTTTTCGAACGGATGAGATTTGGTGGGAAAATGTGGCAGCAAGGTGTTTTACCCTTCGAACCAGTTCGACACCATATTTATTCATTCGAACGACTAATTTAATTGAAAATTATATAAAAATTGTTTATCATCATTAATTTGTGCATATATTTTTTTCATTAAAGTAATTAATATTTTTTCCATTAATTTGTTATCATTTTTAAAATATAAAAAATGCGTATATATTATATATTATGATTTGCAGTGAGTTAAAATTTTTATAAATTCATAAATTAATTTTATGTAATTAATTTCAAAATTTTATAGTAATTTATTTTATGTTAAATTTATATAAATATAACTTTAAGGATAGTATCACTTTTTATATTATCATGAACGGCAAGCAAAATGAAAAAAATAAACAAGATAGCAAATACGAAAAATAAACCATACATTAATTACATTCCAAATATATAATGTTTAATACAACATAAAAAAAAAGTAAAATAATAACTAAAATGATCTATTTGCTAAGTAGATCAATATACTCTTGTAACATTTTAATGTTCATCCCTATCATTTTACTCATTTATAACCGGGCCATGCCAGAGATATAAGTTCTCTCTGAGAATTAGTGCAATTTTTCTACGCTTTTAATTTGTCAACTACTTTGTTGTTTTTTTATTTATTTATTGGTAGAGAAATAGACATTTATGGGTTAGAATGGTGATCTTGTGGTTTTAGAATCAGTTTTTGACTTTTATGATAAACCTTACTCTCAAAGTAGTTTTCTAATTTAAGGCTAGCGATATTGATTCCAACCTTCCCAGTACATTCAACTTTCTCGCAACAATTTCTCAGCAATTCATTGTTGAAAATTCTCGTCTACTAGATTCTCTATCCCTTCTACGAAGATTAGGAATATTGCTTTTACGAACTTTCGTTGAACTATTCTCTGAACTTCTCGAGGGCCCCTGTTTGATACGATGCTTAATGTGTCCAGGGCAACTATGTGGACCAAATTACTGGCTTCATACAGAATGAATGAAGGTCAGGAACACACATGACGAAAAGTTTTTAACCTTTTCTTCTGTCTTATCCAAAGAAGTCGTGAGAGCCAATCGTGTTTGAGGCTCCATTTATAATTGGGCGGTTTCGTTTCATCTACTGGAATCTAATACATCCAATCCCAAAGCAGGAGGCAGGAGCTGAATACAAGTTTCAACTTTTACACGCAGATGACACTAGTCTAATTTTGAAAGTTGCAGATTATTTCAACTCCCGCTTAGTTCCTCAATCTCAGGTTAGAAATTGTCTCTTGGGATTTAGCTTAGAAATCCACCGAACGGCCATCGAAATCGTACTTCACTACCTATAGATTTTGACTTGTGTGCGAGTCATGCCGTCTCAAACCTCTTGTTAAATTAAAGAGCGGATTGGGTGTTTTATTATTTTTTGTGTCGAAATTTAGAAAGATTCTTTTAAGATTTCAAAAAATAAAAAATATATTATTATATTTTGTGTAAGAATTTTAAAAAATTGTAATGATGAAAATGAGATGAGTTGAGTAAAGTTTTGAAAGCAAACAACCATTTATAACCGAGCTAGAGATATAAGTTCTCTTCAAGAATTAGTGCAATTTTTCTACGCTATTAATTTGTCAACTACTTTGTTGTTTTTTATTTTTTTGAGTAATGTTATACACCATATTACAATCATACTTTTATCCTACTAAATAATTTGTGGCACATTCATCACTATTAGATGATAAAGAAGTATGCAATAAATGATCATTTAATGGTGATAAATGTGCCACATCATACTTAGTGGGATGAAAGTGAGATGGTAGTATGGTGTTTAGAATTTTCCTTTCTTAATTAAAGGCTAGCGATATTGATTCCAACCTTCCCAGTACATTCAACTCTCTGGCAACAATTTCTCAGCAATTCATTGTTGAAAATTCTCGTCTACTAGATTCTCTATCGCTTTCAGAACATTAGGAATATTGCTTTTACGTACTTTCGTTGAACTATTCTCTGAACTTGTATAAAGAGACTATTCGGGTTCATGTGTTGAAGGAGGCAGTCTTCATCCCTATCATATTGCTTTTACGAAAAGTTTTTAACCTTTTCTTCTATCTTCTCCAAAGAAGTCGTGAGCCACTCGTGTTTGAGGCTCCATTTATAATTAGGCGGTTTCGTTTCATCCACTGGAATCTAATACATCCAATCCCAAAGCAGGAGGCAGGAGCTGAATACAAGTTTCAACTTTTACACGCAGATGACACTTGTCTAATTTTGAAAGTTGCAGATTATTTCAACTCCCGCTTAGTTCCTCAATCTCAGGTTAGAAATTGTCTCTTGGGATTTAGCTTAGAAATCCACCGAACGGCCGTCGAAATCGCACTTCACTACCTATAGATCATTTTGACTTGTGTGCGAGTCATGCCTTCTCAAACCTCTTGTGAAATTAAAGAGTGGCTGGACGGTTTGGATTGGTAGGAGAGTTGAGATGATCATTTGTAAACAGTAGAAGAAGATATTTTATAAATATTATTTTTTAATATTATTATTATTTTAAAATTTAAAAAAGTTGATTGTTTATTCTTTTTTATGTGCAAATTTAGGAAGATTCTTTTTATATTTGAAAAAGTTAAATTGTTTATTATATTTTAATATGAAAATTTGAAAAAATTCTTTTGGATTTTGAAAAAAAAATTATTATATTTTGTGTAGAAATTTAAAAAAGTTATAATAATAAAGATGAGATGAGTTGAGATGGGTTGAGAAGAGTTTTCTACGTTTCTTATATATGCATGTAGAAAACTTTTGATTCTGGATATTCTGGTTCTGAGACTCAGTTCGGATTCTCACTGAGATTAGCTTAATAATACGTTTTTGTTGACGAACCAAGTCTTGGCGATCAGTTCGTTTGGGAATACAGATATTTTTTGTCTATTTTATTACTATTTATTGGATCTTATTTCATTAACGAACTATTTCATTATATATATATATATTCCAAACTGAGTACATTTGACGTGCCTCGGAAACAGAAAAATTCAAACATTCATTTCGGCTGGATTTTGCTTTCAATATGAATCCTGGGTTCTTCTCTTAAGCAGTTCTAGATAAAAGAACAAGAAACAGGAAAAATCTAGATTGTCAGTGCTAGTTGAACTTGTCGATCTCTTGTATTACTTGACCATGGGCTTATTTTCTGTTAGTTTATTAAGTATAGAGTATTCGAAGCTGCAACATATCTGCATTCGTATCTTCCTAGAATTATTTTGAGCTTAGTCTTTACCTTCCAGCTGTTTGGTCGCAGTTTTTCAATGAATTTTGCTATCATGTTAGTGCGCTTAATGTATTATAGTGTCGGAATTCTCCACAGAAATTTAATTTTCAGTTGTTTTATGGTAAGATAGCGTCAGCTGTGGAATTTCACTAATATATTGAGCCCTTGGAGCTGTAGAGTTTTTTGGCTTACCAAGCCGAAAAGATGGCCTTGGCTACTTCTGTGAATGTGGTTCTAGGCTCCCTTGCTTTCGCAATCTTCTGGGTTTTGGCAGTTTTCCCCGCAGTTCCTTTTCTACCAATTGGGAGGACTGCAGGGTCCCTCCTGGGGGCCATGCTGATGGTTTTATTCGGAATCATAACTCCAAAGCAAGCATATGAAGCAATTGATCTCCCAATACTTGGTCTCCTCTTTGGGACAATGCTTGTCAGTGTCTATCTCGAAAGGGCTGATATGTTCAAGTACTTGGGAAAGTTGCTCTCATGGAAGAGTAAAGGAGCAAAGGACTTACTTTTCCGTATCTGCCTGATTTCTGCCATTTCAAGTGCGCTTTTCACTAATGATACCTCCTGCGTAGTTTTGACCGAGTTTGTTTTGGAAATTGCGAGGCAACATAATCTCCCACCTCATCCTTTCCTTCTTGCTCTGGCATCTAGTGCGAATATTGGGTCTTCAGCAACTCCAATTGGCAACCCCCAAAACTTGGTTATAGCTGCTAAGAGTAAGATATCTTTCGGGAATTTTCTAATCGGCATTCTCCCTGCGATGCTCTTGGGAGTTGTTGCCAACAGCCTAATTCTTATATGCATGTACTGGAGGTTGCTATCTATTCCAAAAGATGAAGAAGATGCGGCTTATATAGAACTTGTTTCGGAGGAGGACCTGAATTCTCATCCCTTTTCACCAGCCACCATGTCACATTTTACATCCTTGAGTTCTCAGGAATGGAAGTCTACAATGGAAGCTATAAATGTTCAAAGCCCTCCCAACATAAATAGGAACATGGGAAATTCTAATGCATCAAAAGAATTGGCAAATGATGCATCTTATCAGAAAAGGGAAGAAACCACCACTTCACACAATGCTGCATCAGTGGAAAGACTAAGAGACGCACTTTCTGTACAGCCTTCAGAAGGAAATGAAGATTGGACCTTGAAAAAGAAAAGGATGCGGAAGTCATGCGTTTACCTTGTCACCATAGGGATGTTGATTGCTTTGCTTATGGGTCTGAATATGTCATGGACTGCAATTACTGCTGCACTTGCTCTTGTGGTTCTTGATTTCAAGGATGCTAGGCCATGCCTTGCAAAGGTATAATCTGTTAACATTGTGCTCTTTCTTCTTCTTCTTATTTTTCCCTTCAACTATTGGTGGAACTTAATTGAAAATATTAGAGCATACCTTGTAGTAGATAAGGAACGTGGATTGCTTGTTCGAGAGTTATATCTGAAGTCTATTTCTGTTCATTGCCAGGTCTCCTATTTGCTTTTAATTTTCTTCTGCGGCATGTTTATCACTGTTGATGGCTTCAACAAAACTGGCATCCCAAGTACTCTATGGGACTTAATGGAGCCCTATGCGCAAATTGATCGAGTTAGTGGCATCGCAGTCCGGGCCATTATCATACTCATCTTGTCAAATTTGGCTTCAAACGTACCAACTGGTATGCTGTTGGATTTCTTCCATGTATTTTTGTGTTATCCATTTCATCATTGTTCTTGAAAAATGAACCCTAGAAACCACTTGAAATTAAACAAAACCTCGTGGACCAATACAAGAATTTACCCTTTTCATTACATCCTTTGTGTTTTCGATTGTTCCCATACTCCCTTTTAAAAACTTGAGATTTTCACATGCATGTTCAAATCTCACTCAAGTTGAGAGTGTACCATCATTCTTCTAAGCAGACCTTTCAATCTGAAAAAGTTTTCTAACTTCCACTCTTACACAATTTGGCACTTAATTATTTCTGAAGACTTGAATAATTGCAATAATGGTTAGATCCCTCATGGAGGTTTGTCTCTCAATCACGGCACAGGGTGTCCAGGACAAAGTGCCAACTAATCTCAGGGATGCACAGGCTCTCAACAAGGAATTTTTCACAATTACACCTCTAATAATTAAAGTGGAAATTCACCCAGTCTGATAGCCCTAAGAGCATGAATGCGGAGTTTCGAACCACCGCTTGGGCTTGGGGCCTTTTTCTCTTGCAATGTGCAAATTTCTCCCTTCCCAAAATCCTCCTTACCATTCCTAATCTCCTCAAGTTAGGGAGAATTCACCCTCAAATGTTGAAAGTCTTTGCTTCAATCCTTTGAATGCTGCTGGATCAGTCTCTTCCTTTTATTCAGCATCACTCTTGTGCCCGTAAACTCACTAAGATTGAAATTTCTTGCATCAAATTGATAGAAGCCAACAGTCACCAACCTCCCACAAAAATCGAGCTCTTGTGACAACATCTGAATCCAAAATCAACAATTTTCTCAAGAAAACTTGACATAAAATTTTCAATCTCAACAATACCTACACATTCAGTTTTCCTAAAATTCACTGGCGTCTCATCTTCAGACTATCACCTCATACTCTAGCATATCATTTGTTTGAATAAATGTAATAGAATCACCCAAAACATTATTCACCTCCACAAATTCGTTCTCTACTGTCGGTTCTTCTTCACTCGTAGACACCTTGGTTGTCAACAAATTCCTTCTGTTTCCCATATAGTGGGTTTACATTTTTACTAGGTAAAAAGACAACCTTAACATTCTCAAAGGTAAAACACTAAGTGCTCCACTTGTCACTTTGAATGGCACCCGTATCTTGCCAAGGTCTAACTTACTCAAGATCACACGCATCCATCTTAGAGAAAGTTTGGATAGTGAATTGAGTTGAGATGAGATAAGAGGAGATGAGAGTTGAAAGTTAAATAAAATATTATTAGAATATAATGTTTATTTTGAGATTTGAAAAGATAGAATTTTTTATTATATATTATTTGAAAGTTTAGAAAAGTTGTAATGATTAGATGATGAAATAGGTTGAGTTGATATCAACTCATTATCCAAACAACCCCTTAATGACATCACACCAAAGCTTATTTTTATATTTTGAACCAATAGAAGAAATAAAAAAAAAACAAAGCAACATTTAGAAACTGTTACCTCATCCTTTTGTGAAGCCAAGCCAATCTGTAAGAACTAAAATGTATCTCTGTCTGCAAGTTCAACTTCTTGACTGCTTCCTCAGAAACCTCATTCTTGAATCTCGCAGTTACTCGAATCAATCACTAGTTTACAGACGTCCTTACCTCCACTAATCAGGTTGAAAGAAACATGTTGTGCAACCAATCATTAACCTCTATCTTATGAGGCATATAGTGTGCTATATGAACTGTTAACATAGGACCATTGTCTCCTTGGACCAACTCCTCTTCAGGTCACCCTTGGACCCATCGTTATAAATAGGCTCGGAATCCACAATACCCAAATCCTCATCAACAGGACTATCGGCCTCAACAAACAATCTTGTCCATACTTCCCACCCTTTGTACAGTTTGCCACCTTTGATCCAATTACCGTACTTACTACATTTAGGGCTGTAAAAATAAACTGGAGAACTGAAAAATCGGCCCAAACTGGCTCGGACTGGTTGGTTTGGTCCGATTTTGGACCGGTTCGTTTCGGGACTGGTTCCTCCATTTTAAAAACCGATTATAACCAGTTCAGTCTCAGTTTTATTTTTTTAGGAACGGACCGGTTCGCATATTTATATATTTTTAATTAATTTTTAATAATATATATAATATTTTTTATATTATATATAATTTTTTATAAATTATAATTATATATGAAGTAATGTTATATTATAATTTATAATATAAAATTTTAATCTTAAACATGAACATTTATTTGATCATATGTTTTAAATATAAAATATGTATTGATTATATTTTATAGCTTAATAAATTATCAACATATTCCTTTTGATAAATATAATAGTAATACTAAAATACATTAAAAATTGAAAAATCGGGCCGAACTGGACCTGAACTAGTAAAACTGGAAATACCGGTTTAGGAGGGTAACTGGTGCGGTATTAGTTCTTAAAAATGCAAAACCGATGTATACTGATTCGATCCCAAAATTTATCCAAAACCAGACCAAACTGGACTAGTTACGCCCCTAACTATCTTATCTGTGAGCAAGGTGCTGACTGATTGGGTTGTATGTTTTTCACCCTCCTATTTGGCATGAGGGATGGTGGCCCACGTGCTGTAAGTGGTTGACTAGTGTTACTCGTGCCACCACTATTCTACCTATTACATCCCATTGTCTCCTAAACATGGCCTTTTCTGAATGAAAGGCTCACTGATGTTTCAGACACACTAACATGGTAAAAAAATTCAGTGTACTGAAATGATTGTCTCTTACCACCAAAATATTGACATACCAATTAGTCTATAAAATTAATTAGTCTACGCATCTATATATCTGTTACCTTCTCAGAGATTTTGAAGTTGTTGATGCATTGACCACAATTCAAGAATTCCTTTAAGTCAAAGACACGCTCGAAACTCCGAAATTTCTCTTGCAATGTGTGATTTACTCCTTTTCCCCTCGTTGCCACTCCTAAGCTCCTCCATGCATTTGATGGTGATGTAAGTTGCATCAAATATCCAAAACCCTCAGGCACATAATATCAAAAATAAATAATCACAAAAGAAGCAACTTAAGGGTTATTTTTATCGGTACATTGACTGTGAGGTTATTTTTCATAAATAATTTGGTCTTGATTGTATACGTTTTCCATGGTTTAAACTGCATCTCTAGGTTGCTTTTAAAAAGTATCAAGGGATTTTAAGTCCGGAAGGTTACTGCTATATATTGCTTGATTTGAATTTTAACAAAACAGATTCATTTGATCTCTTAAGTATTTTACTACTACAAAAACATTGTGTTTTGAATGCACATGGCAACTTATACTTGATTATTTCAAATCCACATATTAATAAAACTTAAATTCATCCACGAATTTCTGTAAGAAAATAAATTTTACTTATCATTCCTTATTGAAGCCACTTTGGAATAAAAACAAAATCGAAATAATTATTTAAACAACTTTTTATCCAACTGAATTGACTTACGAGTTGGGTGATATGTAATTCTAAACTTGGTACTGTATGTTATTTGTTGTGCGTGTTCTAAAGATTCATACTAATGATGAGTTATTTCCGTTTGGGGAAAAATCTCTGTACTATTGATTTATCATTACATGGCCATTTTATATCTCTGATCTAAAATTGATCAGCTAGCATTATAAAGGCCATTTTAAACTATTTTTATGGGGATTGCTTATAACTCATGCTAGCTTCTACCATGCAGTTCTCTTACTTGGAGGAAGTGTGGCAGCATCTGCAGCTACAATTTCTGCAGCTGATGTGAAAAGGGCATGGCTTATTTTAGCTTGGGTCAGCACGATAGCTGGGAACCTCTCGTTATTAGGATCAGCTTCCAACTTAATAGTGTGTGAACAGGCTCGCCAAGCTGATTCCCACCTTGGGTACACTTTATCCTTTTGGACCCATCTCAAATTTGGAGCACCCTCGACTCTTATAGTCACCGCTATTGGTTTGACATTCATAAGATGACTTTGACGCTCACAAGAATTAGGATATTTTGTGAGTTTCAATAAGTGCAAATGTAGATTGTCTCAGACTTGAGCGGCAATAATGTGAATTGTGCAAAATTGTTCAATATATTCGTTCCAAATCTTAGCATACAATAGATGTAAACACATTATTTCATGCAAAATTAAATGGAGAAAAGGCGACAATGTTTTGAGAGGGGTGGACACTGGAGAAGGCAAGGTACTGAATAATAAGTATGGTTTAAGAATTAATATTATAGGCGTGTTTGGACACTTGGAGTATTTTAGAATTTTGTGAATAGTAGTGAAATAGTTTGAGCGAGAATATTTTATTGAGTTTTGAAAAATGAGAGAAAAAATCCAATAAATATATTATAAAGTTAAAAAAATTGTTTGGATATAATTTTTTAATATTATTTTTGTTTTGAAGTTTGTAAAATTTGTATTGATTTTTGTGTTTTGTTTTGAAATTGGTAAAAAATGGAAGACCTAAGCCATGGCCTATACTCCAAAAAGACTAGTCGATGATATAATTGGAGTCTTATTAGAACCTATAAAGAGCAAGAACTTCTAATACCAAATGAGGTATCACAATCTCCCCCTTAAGTCTCCAACATCCTCGTTGAATCAATCTATCGTAGGTGGCACAACTCAAGTCCATATTTCTGATTGAGATAGGCTTTGATACCATTTGTAACGCTCCAATGGAAGGTCCAAACCACATATCCTATACTCCAAAAGGACTAGTCGATGATATAGTTGGAGCCTCATTAGAACGTTACAAAGAGCAAGAATTTCTTATTTCCAAGCAATGTGAGATCTCATACACCACCTATCTTACCCTCTTATCATATGGGGTATCACATGTATTGGTTTTTGTGTTTGGATAACGATTAGGTAATGGTTAAAGGAAAAAGTTGAAAAGTTGAAATTGAAAAGTTTTGTGTTTGAGTAATGTTTGGAAATGAAATTCCGAGAAGTTTTGAGAATTCTAAGAATCATTTGCCTGTCCAAACATGCCCTTGATCTTCTATTGGTTGAGTCAAGTCAACCATTTATGTGTTAAATGAATTGTGTTAAATGAACTTAAATGTAAAATAATTTTGAAGGTCATGGAATTTTAAAGGCCGAAAACTATGTCTCCTTTCATCTTTAACATTTTGTCTTCTTTTATTTGTATATATTGCGATAAAAATAGTAAGCGAAGAAAGTCATGTTCAACTAACTTCACAATTAGGTTATAAACCCAATGCAAATTCTCCTGTTTAGAGAGAGAAACTCTCCCTCCTCTCTTCTCCCTATCCATTACCGTAATGTGTATACACTTTCATGGTATTGTTTTTTTCTCCCCCCTCCACCGATTCGGTTTTGGTTAGATCTATTGGACTCCGACCGCCATCAGTCGACACGCACCCCACCACACCATTCTATAGCCTTTAAGCACACACAGAAACAAGCTGCACATGAGGACCATGCACAGAGCTTTTTGGCGTGATTTCGCTCCGTCAGTTATACGCGTCATACCAGCAGATTCCCCAAGCTGAGATCTCCCAGATCTACCCTGCCTCGCCTCCCTACCACCAGCACGTGGTTGCCACGCGTCACCACAGATGCGTGGGAAGACAGATGACTGGCTGCAAATCAGTCCATCTTGCCTTGCTTTCGACTATGTTATCGCCTTCCCTAACCAATGATTTTGGAAAAGGGACTACGGATCTCTCCAAAAAACATCTCAAGACAATAAACTGCAGTGCACCTGCAATTTTCACCTCTTCCAGCTGAGGTTCCATCGCCATCAGCGGTGGTTCCATAGTTTGCATAATTTTGTGAATTGCTAACTACCATCTTTTAACACGACGCCCTCTTTGTAGGGTGATAAAAGGGAAATAATGTTATTTTAAGTACTCTTATTACACTTGATTAAATAAGTTTTATTTGCAAAAATAGTATTTAATAAATAATGCATAACAGTTGGGCTGTTGACATGAGTAAAGACTGATTACACAGTAAAAATATACTTGGGCTCAGTTTTACTCAACTTAGACTAATACGGGCTTAATTCTCATGTGTATTGTAGGTTGAGGCCTAGTCTGCAATGGGGCTTATATAATTCATAATGTAGCAGTGGAAGGTTGAGGCCCACGTCTGCTAACTCAAAGGAGAAGAAGGGAAGATTCTAGATGGAAGTTTACGAAAAGCAGAAGAGAAGAGAGAAAGACAAGGGAAAGAGAAAGGAGAAAAACAGTTACGGGAACATGGAGAAGGGAAAATTAGTGGCACAAAGAGAGAAATGGGAGCCGGAAATGGGTATAAAGATGAGGAGAAACACCAGAGAGAGGATGTTAGTTAGCATACAATTTCCCTCCCTAATTTTATATTCCAGAAGTTTTTGAAAAGTTCTAGGATTTCATTTTATTGAGATATGATGTTGATGATGGTAAACTTAGGCTAAATCTGTAGCCTGGGTTGCGGTAAAACTTTCCTTTGCTCCTTGTGCTGGCTAGATTTCTATAGATCCGGTTTATATACTTCACTATATCTGAAATCAAGTTTCTTTGAATGAGTTTCTGTTGGATTCTCTCGTTCTTATTCCTGATCTGTTGTTGACACTAGGCACAACAGAACCTTGAATCAGTCGAGGTGTCTCTCAGCCAAGTGGTAAAGAAAAATTGGTTGATGATTAGTGATAAATTCTTTTAAAGCCTTGGTACATGATCTCTGAGTTTATGTTCTTCAAATTGCATTTTGTTAATACCTTGATTGGATTAATAAAAGAAGAGTAGTATCCAAAAATTTTGGTGATAAGTAGAGTCAAAAGAAGTTCTAAAATCGCAACCCAGGTGTTTGTCAAATTGTTTCTACAAAATCTGTAATTACTTTAGTGTCCCTTTAATTCTCTTTTTGCAATAGGGTGAAGTTAAAATTCTAGTTGTTTGTCATAAGTTGATTAATTTACTTTCTTGAGATTTAAACTACTCTAGCTAAGTCCATTTCCTTTCCAAAAATTTCATAACCAAGGCACTCTAAAATTCAACCGTACATATCAATGGCAACATATCCTTCTTTGTGAATAACACATTTCTTGGTTTATTTTCTTATTTTCATACAAAACTCTTTTCCCATTTGATAAATTATCCAATCTTTTCAAATATGAATCCTCGCAACTCATATAATCATTTGGCTGGAAATCCTCTTATCCATGTGGAGATGACCTTGGGTGCTGCCTCGTATTACAACTAGTCCACTTCTGCACTTGGGAGTAATAATTCGGAAGCCATCATATGGCATGGGTGGGAACCAAGAAAATGGTCCCAAAACCCGTTTTATTTTCTTTTTTCCACCATTTTTACACTGTGGTTACTGTACTAGGCCTTTTGTTGGGGAACCCCACCCCTCCTCATGTATCATCATTTCTGTTTCGAATAGAAATTTGCTTCCTTAGAAAAATAAAAAGGTTATAAACAACATTACAAATTGAATTGAATTAAAAATTACCGATTTTCACCTCATATCGTGTGGGTATGCAACTAATAGTCGCATATACTGGAAGCGCAGTCCTTAGTGATTGTTTTAGATTATGGGTGTTAATGCTTTTTTATCTTCTATCTAATATATATGCATGTTGTTGTCTACAAATTGTTGCCATGTTTAAGATTGGGAATAGCAAGGAACTCCCAGTGATTCCAGATCACCTCTCAGATGATGGGAAGGATTTTGTTAGGCAATGTTTGCAACGCAATCCAATCCATCGTCCTACAGTTGTTCAGCTTTTGGATCACCCTTTTGTGAAATATGTTGGACCATTGGAAAGACCTATTCTTGGACCTGAGCCTTTAGATCCACTTGCTGTGGTTACAAATGGAACGAAGGCTCTAGTATAAAATTCTATATAGTACAATGTAAGTCACTCTGTTTATGTCATGGTGGAATATGCGTGAATTTGGCTAATCACTCAATGTAAGGTAGTAAGATATCATATGGGTTTTGTAACTTCCATTTTTCTTATTTAATGCACTATAACTTGGGGATTCAAGTCCTTTATATATGTTAGGACCGGGGGCTGGGATAGAAAAGTAATATATGGATTGTATTATAATATGGGTTCATGGGGAACCCCTAGGGGTTGGCTCAAGTGGTAAGAGCCTTGGTTTTGGTGGTATACTCCCTCTAGGTCTAAGGTTCAAATCCTCTAAGATGCAAACAATTCATAAGGGTTATCGGATTGGGGAAATTTTCCCTTGAATTACCCTAGATGCAGTTGTTGGAAACTCCTTATTGAGGGTCTGTGCACCTCCAGGATTAGTCGAGACTTTGTTTTCGGACACCAAGTGCCAGTCAAAAAAAATTCTTCTATATCACAAAATTTGTCAATTTCAACATTGGGAATAGAAAGTTATAGGATTTCTTTTTCTTGATTTTGGAGACTTTATATCTAAATTTCTCATCAAATTGTTATGAAATTGAGAGACCCAGTTAGGAGTCCTAGGGTGGTAATCGGTCTGGGGGGTCATGGACTGAAAATTTCAGTCCAACCTTTTTGCCGGATTGGACCGGAAAAATTATCCTTATAGACAGACCGGACTGTAAACTATCAGTCCAAAGCTGGGGTGGCAAGACTATTGGGTCAAGTAATGAAAGGAGAAAAATATGTGCAGGAGCAAAGTGAATGGCGGGATAAAAAATGTGAAAAGAAAAGATGATGGGCAATGTCAGGTCATTGAGTAGAAAAGCAAAAGAAAAAACGCTGCTGAAAAAAATTATGTGGTGCATTTCGATGGTTCAAAATTTATGATAAGGTAAAAAAAGAATGTATTAATTTGACAGCATGGGATCAAAAGGATCACGTAAAATGGGTAGCTCAGCTGACCAAGAATGTCCTAGTTACACACACAAGTAATAAAGCTTCATTAAAATGTGCAAAACACCCATCTAGTTACACATGTTGTATGTACATTGATGACGTATCTAATGAGGTTAAGCTTTCGCAAGTGTACAACCTTGCCATATTAAGAACTCTCTTTCCTTATATCTGTTTGTTTTTCTGTGACTTCTTATATGTGCCTAATATTTTTAACCTTTGCTCTGGGTTAGAGCACTCTTAATGGATTAGTCAAAGTTAAAAGACACTTTTAACTAATGTGAGATGAATTTGGTTTTGGCTATTCCAATCTCCACATTGGAATAGTTATTTTTTCATTATATAACAATAAAATAATATGAAAAGAATTTGACTTCAGCTATTCCATTCACATCAAATTCTCATATTAGATTATTCATTTTTTCATTATATAGTAATAAGATAATATTACTTTAAAAAATATTTAATTTTTTTAATTATTAATTTATTTAATTTTATCATATTTTATCATTCTACCTATTATATGTGAATTAGTAATCATATTCTAATTAAATTAATGTTGTTTCATATGAAGTAGATAAGAAAGAGGAAAGAGAAATAATTGATCAAATATGTATTAATTGGTCTATCTACAATAATCTTCAAATTTGAAAAATATTTTGAAAGTCACTGTAGCTAAAGCCCAATTATTTGAAATTTAGCTAATCAATCATATTTTTTTCTCTAATAACTAAATAGTCAATGGATTTAGCTTTTAGCTAATCCATGGATTTAGTTTTTATGTGACTTCTTATATGTGCCTAATATTTTTAACCTTTGCTCTGGGTTACTGATCTGTTTCCAAGGGCATTGGGCAAGCAAGAAATCTTTCCACCTTAGATTCTGATAGACTTGAATTTCACTCATCTATAGTAGTAGTAATAAGTGTTCCATATTCAGCAAAAAAAGTGTTCCATCTAATATTATTGTCTTCATTTCTAGTGAGATTCATATTCAAAGGAACCTATCATGTCGGGAGCCCTCTTTTGCACTCGAGATCACCACAATACTCGAGTGAAAGAATGTCTCACCTATCAGTCATTTGAAGAGGTAAATTAGCAACTACTATAACACAACTGATATTAAAAACAAATAATTGTCACTTTAATTCAAACAAATGGTCAGACAGTAGCATCTCAAAAGTACTGGAAAAAAAAAGTTATAATATTTAGTACTATATATGATAAAGCTGTGTTATAATAGTTGTATATTTTTTTTGTTTTGAAGAATTATGCTTCTACCATTTCTGGCTGTTGTTAGAACTTATGTATTCGGCTTTTTCTCTTGCAATATGATCGTCTTCATTATTGCATTAGACCTATGCTTGTAGCAATTTAGATCCTCTATTTATTTTTCCCAGTTGGATGGTCCAATGTAAAAAGAGATAGACTAAGTATTAAATGTTCATCTCAATTTACATCACTTGAAAATCTTATACAACCAATATTAAATGTTGTAATTAAAATTCATATGATCTGTTTATCTCTTTTAAGAATTTGACCATCCAATCCGATCAATAGAATTCCAACAAATGATAAGTTCACTGACTTTACCCAAAAAAGAAAAAAAAAAAAGGGTCAAGTATAGTTTTCTCCGTAGAAATTAGTGCGTTTTCTACGTATTACGCCTCATACATTGTACATTCCAATATTACTACAAATATAAATTTATAAATTATGTCTCCGATAATTATGATTGTTGCGGCTCATTTAGGGAGGTTGTCGTAATGAAATTGACACTTCTATAGATCTTTGTAGCTTCCCATGATTTGAAATCTTGGAGAGCTCACTTCTACGGTTAATATGTTTGGAACCTGGAAGCAACTCACCTCATCTTAGTTGTGTTTAAATTTAAGACTAGCCCAACATCTAAACATACAACTCCCAACTACTGAACATCACTCAGTTCTGTCTTCCACAACTGACAAAAGGGGGTAAAATTTTTACATTTTCTGCATTGCGTGTTCTCTCTCTCTCTCGCTCTCTCTCAAAGGGCTGGCGCAATAGAAATCCCCGCATAAATTGCAAAAGTCTAGAAGTCGATTCTGGAATTTATTGGACCTTGGTCACTCTGTATTATACCGTCTTCATAACTTTATAATATGTACACAAATACTTAATATGTACACAAATAATGGAATAAAATGTGAGCATGATAATGTTGTCTTTTTATTGATAATATATTTACTGGAAACATGATCATTGATCAGAAAGGAATGGGTACTGAAGTACATATTTATTTTCATCGACCAATCAACTAGGGGTGCATATTACTTTCTTCTTTTTTTAGGTAATTAAAAAGAAATTTTAGTAGACAAGTAATTAGGCATAGCTCATAAACCAAGTAATTACTCATATTCCCCGGTCCATTCCGGCACTTATCATCCACAGATGCTCAAAGGTTGCATTCATTTTTTCCCCACTCGCTGAGTTTAAACGCTCAATCAAACATTTTCTCAACGAAGAGAAGGATGGCATGATGACCTGAATTCTGTTATTCTATTTATTTTTTATTTGTCGCTTCTGTAATGAGTTGTATATAAAGGGCAGTATTGTCATTGTATGGGATAAGTTAGTTAGAATATTCTTTGGTTGTTGTATATAATCATATCATTGGCATCATTCATAATTTACACGAGGAAATTTCTCTCTGCAATTTTGTCTTCCTCTGTTTCGCATTCCTTTGTTACATGGTACCAGAACTTTCGATCAATGGCCGACGCAAACAAGTACCTCAATTTCTCTGACCCTTTCAATCCATTTCGAATTGAGATTGGCGATAACCCAACTGATGCCCTTGTTTTCGAACTCTTGACTGCTGATAATTATGTCAGTTGGTCCCGTACGATCTCTCATGCTCTTCGCGCGAAGAAAAAACTTGCATTTATCAATGGTACATTGCCTAAACCTACTGACCCCTCAGACCCTCTTTTTGAAGCTTGGGAGAGATGCAACGACTTGGTTGTTTCGTGGCGACAGAATTCTGTAAGTCCATCTGTCAAATCTAGTCTTGCTTTAGTTGATGATTCAAGAGTGTTGTGGCTGGAACTCAGGGATCATTTTACCCATCAAAATGGCCCTCGAATTTTTCAACTCAAGCGTGACTTAGCCAGCTTATCTCAAAACCAAGAAAATGTCAGTACCTATTTCGGTCATCTCAAAGCATTGTGGGATGAACTTGCTATCTCTGACCCTCTTCCCGATTGTGAATGTGGGAAATTAAAAATCCTCCATGACCGATATGATCGAGACTGTGTCATTCAATTCCTTATGGGGTTGTCTGATTCATACTCAAACACCTGAGATCAGATAATGCTACTTGACCCTCTACCACCTCTTAACCATGTGTTTTCCATGATCCAACAACAAGAACGACAGCATTTGATGATTCCTTCTACTAATTCCCCTGACCTTATGGAAATGATGGCCAAACCAACCTTTAACTCCAACAAAAATTCCTCCAAGACCACTCACCAGAAAAATAATCGCCCATGCTGCTCTTACTGCAAGATTCCTGGCTATTCTCTTGAAAACTGCTTTAAGGTTGGAAATGTCGATCCACCACAATGCACTCATTGTAATATGACTGGCCACATTGCTGAGAGATGTTATAAATTGCATGGTTACCCACATGGCCACAAACTCCATGGGAAAACCATTAGCACTGCAGTAGCTGTTACTTAATCCCGAGCACTCTCAGATGGTGACCATGAGGAGGATCCAACTGAATCAATGATGCTTACCAGGAGTCAATACCAACAATTGCTTTCTCTTTTGCATTCCAAGGAAACTAGTTCAGCCATGGCATCACTATCCATTACACAACCACCTCCTTCCTCTTCCAATACTCAAGTCAGCAACTCTCAAGTTTCTAGACTTAGCATCATGGATAACGATTGGGATGGGTGAAGCTAGAGGCAGTTTGTATCACCTCCTTAGGTCTCGAGTGTCACCATCTGCTCTAGTTGATGCACTACCTGGCTTTCATCACTCAACTTTACTTCTTTCTGCTTCCCTACTCACACTACTTCATTGTGTGATTTATGGCATTATCGTTTAGGTCACATTTCTCTTTCAAAAATAGCTTTAATTATTGATCCAATTGTGACACACAATCAAACATTTCACAATCAAATACCATGTTCAATTTGTCCTTTGGCTAAGCAACGATGTGTTTCTTTCCCAACTTCTGCACATTCTGCTTTAAATAATTTTGATCTTGTCCACTATGATATATGGGGTCCCAACTCCATTGTTGCAGTAGATGGATCACGCTTCTTTCTCACAATTGTTGATGACCACTCTCGGACAACATGGGTTTATATGCTTAAAAATAAATCTGATACCAAGTCTTGCCTTATGGCCTTTTACAACTTAATTAAAACCCAAATCCACACCAAAATCAAAACCATTCAAAGTGACAATGGAGTCGAGTTCCAAATGAAAGAGTTTTTTCAAGCTAAAGGCATTATCCACCAAATGAGTTGTGTAGAAACACCCCAACAAAATGGAAGAGTCGAGAGAAAGCATCAACATATAATGAATATTGCCTGAGCCTTAATGTTTCAATCCCACCTTTCACCCCAATATTGGACTAACTGTGTTCTCACAGCAGTCTACCTTATTAACTATACCCCTACCCCTCTTCTTCATAACAAAGCACCTTATGAATCCCTCTTCCAAACCCCTCCCCAATACAAACACTTGAGAGTTTTTGGTTGCCTTGCATATGCTTCTACCTTATCACATGGGCGCAAAAAGTTTGATCTTAGAGGATGAGCATGCGTGTTTTTAGGCTAACCTTTTGGAGTTAAAGCATATAAATTACTTGATCTACAAACTCATCAAATTTTTTTATCCCGAGATGTCCATTTTCATGAATCAATTTTTCCATTTCACCTTCTATTCCACCTTCCAGGTCTATCACACATCCTTTAATTTCTTCACTACCTCATTCGGTTTCTATTCCTGCTCCACCACAATCTAGTCCTTTCTCCCACTTCATTACTCCCTCACATGCACCTATCATTCTAGATAATAATTCTCCCCCTCCCACAGTTTTAGCTCCCAATTCTCCCCCTCTTACTTCCTCCCCAACACAGCCTTCCATTTCTCCATCACCACTAACTCTTGCTACTTTCCATCAACCTCCAATTTCACCAGTGCCTCTTCGCAAGACAACTAGAACCAGGTCTGCTCCTGAGTACTTGCAGGATTACCATTGCCATCAAATTACTCTAGCTTATCCTATCCTGAAGTTGGACACGCTGCTATGTTCACCATCAAGTACAACTTCACCTCTACATAACACCTTTCTTACCAGCATTTTTCTCCAACTTATAAAGCTTTTTCAACCACTATTTCCACTCACATTGAACCAAAAACATATAAGCAAGCCCTTAAAGACCCCGGATGGTGTAAATCCGTAGATACTCAATTAGCAGCCTTGGAGGCAAATCAGACTTGGCAACTTACGGATTTGCCTCTTGGCAAAGTTCCCATTGATTGCAAATACATCTATGAAATTAAATATAACTCCAATGGGAGTGTTGAACGACTCAAGGCAAGACTAGTGGCTTGAGGCTTCACCCAACTTGAGGGAGTGGACTATCAAGAGACTTTTTCTCCTGTGGCTAAGTTGGTTACCGTAAGATGTCTCTTAGCTATTGCATCGATTAAAGATTGGCATTTACATCAATTTGATGTAAATAATGTGTTCTTGCATGGGGATTTGAATGAAAATATTTATATGAAGAAACCACCCGGCTACACAAAAGGTCCCCACTCAAGTATGTAAATTACTAAAGAGTTTGTATGGCCTCAAAAAAGCATCAAGGCAATGGTATTCCAAATTTCCCAATCTCCTTTTTGCTGCAGGTTTCTCTCAATCCAAGGCTGACATTAATGGCACATTCGTTGTCATCCTCTTCTATGTCAACGATATATTGGTTGCAAGCAATGACATTGCTGCTGTGCATGAGTTGAAGTCTCTCTTTCACAAGCATTTTCAGATCAAGGACCTTGGAACATTACACTATTTTCTCGGCATAGAGGTTGCGAGATCATCAAGAGGCATCCATCTCTGCCAGCGGAAGTATACACTAGATATTCTTGCAGATTCTGGCACCTTAGGTAGCACCCCTACTAAGGTTCCAATGCAGCAAAACCTCAACCTTACTCAGGCAACTGGCACTCCATTACTTGATCCAAGTGTTTATCGACGTCTCATTGGAAGGCTCCTATATCTTATAGTCTCTCGGCCTGATATTTGTTTTAGTGTCAACAATTTAAGCCAATTCATGGCAAATCCTACTGATGCTCATTTACATGCAGCCCACAAAGTCCTTCGATATCTTAAAGCTGCACCAGGTCAGGGACTTATATTCCCTAGTTCTTCCTCTTTACATCTTGAGGCTTATTGCGATTCTGATTGGGCCTCTTGCCCTGACACGAGACGTTCTGTTAGTGGTTACTGCATTTTCATTGGATCTTCCTTGATCTCTTAGAAATCCAAGAAACAATCAGTAGTATCTAAGTCATCGGCACAAGCTGAATACTGTTCAATGACTGTCACATGCGCTGAATTAACCTGGCTGAGATACATTCTGTCTGCATTGCATGTCCACCATCCTTGTGACGCCCCGACTCCCACTTTCAAAACAACATAGGAATCGTGACGTCAGGATGATGACAACATGGGTTACGCATCCCAATGACAAGTCTTCAAGTGTGTGCAACACGCAAAAGTGCACAATAAAACGCAGTGGATAAATAAATAAGTCAACTAAGTACTATAATTGTTTAATACAAATATCCAAAATAAAAGTATTACTGAAAATTATATCGTTATCACATAAAATATAATAGTTCCAAAATAAATATAACAAAGATCGAAACACAGCAACGAGTGATCCCAGATCACTCATCCAGCGAAGCCAAAATCTCAGGCTCAACATCTTAATCCTCATCTGCATCAAAAGCTACAGTACCATAAAACGGTACCGCATGTAAGTAATAATCCAAACAACCAACGAGATAAAAGTGCATTAATGCGACCAACATGCATGCATATGATGAAATATGCATTAGCCTCAAAACATCATTTTTTCCATAAATGAATATTGTTCCAATGCATGCCAAAATCCCATTTTGGCCCAAAAGTATAGTCCATCTCTTTTTCTAAAAAATGATTCACACAAAAACATTTATCGGATACTGTAGGTGGAAATCACAGGCGTGACTCTACCACTATCCCTACTGCATACACCGTAGGCAGGAATCACAGGTGGGACACAACCACCATCCCTAACGCGTGCACCGTAGGCAGGAATCACAAGTGGGACTCTACCACCATCCCTACAGTTCATTTACACACAAGAAGTACCAAACAGAGCACTGTAGGCAGGAATCACATGCGGGACTATACCACCATCCCTACTTACTACCATCCCTACCGTATGCACCGTAGGTGAGAATCACATGCTGGACACAACCACCATCCCTGCTTACCACCATCCCTAACGTGTGCACCGTAGGAGGGAATCACAGGCGGGACTCTACCACCATCCCTGCTTCCCACCATCCCTACAGTCTTTTTTTCCTTTCTCACATATCAAAACCCAGTTTTTAATAAACACATGAATATGAATGCAATTACACGAAAACTCAGTTTTCATTTACAAACATGAACATGCATGCCGATGCAATATACAAGACATGACATCAATATCCAATAACCAACAAAACACAGCACAATCCAATCACACAACTTTATCCTCCAATCCAACCAATTCACAATAAATGAGTTAGTGAAAAAATACATTTAAATCTCAAAAGTTATTTGGAAAAATACTTACAGTGCTATATTATAATTTTTGGAGGATCACGGATGAGCTAGAAGCAACAAAACAGAAACTGCATAGTACAAAATGCACTATGGCCGTGGGTCAAAAATAGGAGATTTTGAACGGGGTCAAACGAAGACTTGAGATTGCTAGGGTAGGGCTTAGAGAGGTCAATGAAGCTAGTGGTGGTGGCCTTTGGCCGTGGGTGGTGGAGTAGGTGGCGGTTTAAGGCTAAAAATGATCAAATTGGAGATGTAGATGTGGTGAAGAAATGGGAGGTAGAGGAAGATGTGGTGAAGAAATGGTGGCTGGAAGTGGCGTGCCAGCGACGCGACAACGGCACAGCGACGCAAGGAATGCCTCTGCTTTAGGAGGTGTGTGTGGGCCGACGGTGGCACGAGACAGCCTGAAATTGATAGGGTGTGGTCACCGGTAGCTGGGGAAAAGTTTGGGATGGGCGGTGTCGGTGATAGTGGTGAGCGGCGGTGCCGACTGGGAGGAGATGGTTCGGCCGAATGAGAGAAAGAGAGAGGGGGCTCGCGCAAGAAGGAGGATAAATAAGGAGAAAGAAAGTGAAAGAGAAAAGAAAAAGAAAGAAAAATAAAAGAGGAAAAGAAAAGATGGGAAAGAAAAATGAGGTTCAATCCTCATAACTTGGGTCACAAAAAAGATCTAACGAAAATGATTTTAAAACAATAAGCTTAATAAAATAATTCAAACACAGTGAAAGACTTAAATAAAACAATTTTAAAACCCATAAACAAACTGATTTAAATTATAGATCAATTTAAAAGCAAAACAATAATTAATATTAAGAAAGCACATTAAAAGTAATTTCACAATTAAAATAATATTATAAAATAATATAACAAAACTCTTATAATTTCAAAACAAGAGAACTAATATATGATTTAATTAAAATACTCCTTCAATAAAAATACATTAAAATACGGGGTGTTACATCCTCTCCCCTTAAATAAAATTTCGTCCTCAAAATTTGCAAGGTCAAACATCAACGCTAAGGCAGTTACAAGATACAACTCCAAACATGCTTAAGAAAGTCATACCATCAAACACTCCCAACAAGCATGAGTAATTCTTTCCTAAGTTTACTCATAAAGATGATTCCATTATACTCGCATTAGTCTCCTGATGGCACATCACACCCAATACTCCTAAGATCACCATGATATCCAAATCTCCATTCCACAAGAACCTTAATACAACACCTAGTAAATTTCAATGATTACCTTCACACAATAAACTGCTAACCTCAATCAACTCTTATGCTATAACTCTCAAACCTTCGTTGTATTCCACAAGTTGGTAACCTATTAGCCACTTCCAAAGTTAACCATCAATAAGCATTTCCATCATCCAGACCTATTCCCTCAAAATCAATAAGAATCATATTCTAAATCCGTACCACCAAAAGTTTAATCTCTAATTACAAGTATCATCTCAAATTTTCAAATCACCAATAATTCCTTAAGATCAACACAAGGTTTGAATCGTTAATTATATCACAACATAACACCATTGAGTACAAGGTAGCTTAACACCTACTAACCAGAAAACTCTCACCACAATTGGTAGAAAATTCTTGATCTCCCAAAACCATGAATTATTACACACTTTCCTCAAACTCACTAAAAATTCCTTCCTGAATTTGTTCCAACTATTATCCTTAAATTTAATATGGATCAAATCCTAAAACCTGCCACTGTAACCTCAAACTAATAACAATTATTATCCAAACTATATCAATACCTTCAATCCGAAAAGAGATATTCTCCTTGAAAATTCCTATATCAATAACTCAACTCTGATCAACCCCATTTTAATGGTCACAAACTAATCAATCTCCAAAATAAATCAAGCTAGCACACCAAGCCTACAGAATTAAAACTTAAATCTTATTACCAATCAGTCCTTCAAATTTGCAATTCTAAAACCTTAAATTATAATAGAATCACTTTCCGAAATCTATAAAATCGATGAACTTATATCCAGTAATAAGACAATTGACTCCCGAAGCTTTCAAAATCTAAAACATTAAATGATAACAAATCATTTCCTAAAATCTGCAAAACCTTAAACCTTTGGTGAAATTCTCATAAATCCATCCTTAAAGTTTTGTTGAACTTACAACCTCCTATTCTAAAGCCTCAAGTCATATCTCCACAAAATCTAAAACCTCAATTATCTTGCTGCCAAAAGAGATCACCCAGACCATGCCGTTCCTTACAAGCCTCGATATTACAAAAGCAACCCAAGTCGATAAAAGTTCGAGCCTACTACATTAAATATTAATATCTATCAATGGCATTCTCGGTCGTACCATCTTCCTGCCATAGCGTAACCCTTAACCCCACTTCCAATTCCAAACAAAACAAAATAAAATCAAATATAATTATAGCAAAATAAATTAAAATACAACAAAATACCATGAAATAAAATAGTATAAAGCCAACAAAATATAACAACAAACAATAAATTAAAACAATTAAAATAATACTTCAAACAAAATAATTTCAAATCACAACTTTAAAACTTTCTGGTACAGCACCTACGGGACATGTGACTTAAACCAAAGCCGAACTGCTCTGATACCACCTGTGGCGCCCCAACTCCCACATTCAAAACAACATGGGAATTGTGACGTCAGGATGATGACAACACGGGTCACACATCCCAACGACAAGTGTTCAAGTGTGTGCAACATACAAAAGTGCACAACAAAATGCAGCGAATAAATAAATAAGTCAACTAAGTACCATAATTGTTTAATACAAATATCCAAAATAAAAGTATTACTAAAAATTATACAGTTATCCCATTAAATATAATAGTTCCAAAATATATATAACAAAGATCGAACACAGCAACGAGTGATCCCAAATCACTCCTCCAGCGGAGCCAAAACCACAGGCTCAACATCTTCATCTTCATTTGCATCAAAAGCTACGGTACCATAAAACGGTATCTCAGGTAAGTAATAATCCAAATAACCAACGAGATAAAAGTGCATTAATGCGACCAACATGCATGCATATGATGAAATATGCCTTAATCTCAAAACATCATTTTTTCTATAAATGAATATTTTTCCAACGCAAAAATCTCATTTTGGCTCAAAAGTATAATCCGTCATTTTTCCAGAAAATGATTCACACAAAAATATTTATTGAACACTGTAGGCGGGAATCACAGACGGGACTCTACCACCATCTCTGCTTACCACCATTCCTACAGCATGCACTGTAGGCGGGAATCACAGGCGGGACACAACCACCATCCCTAACGCGTGCACCGTAGGCAGGAATTACAGACGGGACTCTACCACCATCCCTACTTACCACCATCCCTGCTTACTACCATCCCTACAGTCTCTTTTCCTTTCTCACACATGAAAACTCAGTTTTCAATAAACACATTAACATGAATGCAATTACACGAAAACCCAGTTTTCATTTACAAACATGAACATGTGTGCAGATGCAATGTACAAGACACGACATCAATATCCAACAACCAACAAAACACAGCACAATCCAATCACACAACTTTATCCTCCAATCCAACCAATTCACAATAAATGAGTTAGTGCAAAAATATATTTAAATCTCAAAATTTATTTAAAAAAATACTTACAGAGCTATATTATAATTTTTGGAGGATCACAGATGAGCTAGAAGCGACAAAACAGCAACTGCACAGTATAAATGCACTGTGGCCGTGGGTTAAAAATAAGAGATTTTGAACGGGATCAAACGAAGACTTGAGCTTGCTAGGGTAGGGCCTAGGGAGGTCGGTGAAACTAGTGGTGGTGGCCTTTGGCCGTGGGTGGCGGCGTAGGTGGCGGTTTAAGGCTAAAAAGGGTCAAATCGGAGATGTAGATAATGGGGCTTCACCGGTGATGGATCAGAGCTGAGGTTGGGTCCATTAGGTAGTTGGGAGGTCGAGGAAGATGTGGTGAAGAAATAGTGGCGCGATGGCGGCGCAGCGACGAAAGGAACGCCGCGACTTTAGGAGGTGCGTGCAGGCCGACAGTGGCACGAGACAGTCTGAAATTGATAGGGTGTGGTCGCCGGCAGCTGGGGAAGAGTTTGGGCTGGGCGGTGTCGGTGATGGTGGCGAGCGACGATGCCGACTGGGAGGAGATGGTTCGGCCGAAAGAGAGAAAGAGAGAGGAGGCTCGCGCATAAAGGAGGAGAAATAAGGAGAAAGAAAGAGAAAAAGAAAAGAAAAAGAAAAAGAAAAAGAAAAGAGGAAAAGAAAAGATGGGAAAAAGAAATGAGGTACAATCCTCATAACTTCGGTCACAAAAAAGATCCAACGAAAATGATTTTAAAATAATAAGTTTAATAAAATAATTCAAATGCGGTGAAAGGCTTAAATAAAACAATTTTAAAACTCATAAACAAACTGATTTAAATTAAAAATCAATTTAAAAGCAAAACAGTAATTAATATTAAGAAAGCACATTAAAAGTAATTTCACAATTACAAAAAATATTATAAAATAATATAACAAAACTCTTATAATTTCAAAACAAGAGAACCAATATATGATTTAATTAAAATACTCCTTCAATAAAAATACACTAAAATACGGGGTGTTATAATCCTCAACCCGTTTTACTACACTGTGACAACCAAACCGCTATCTATATTGCGGCAAATTCTGTCTTTCACGAAAGAACTAAACATATTGAGCTCAACTGCCATCTAATTCGAGATCAAATTCAGGTTGGCAACATATGTACTCGTTATGTCTCAAGCTCCAATCAACTTGCCGACATCATGATAGGCTTTATCCTCTACGATTATCAGTTTTCATTTACCCAAGATGGGAGTCATAAATTTTTACGCTCCATCTTGCAGGGGGTATTAGAGGATGAATCATCACAGCACCACGTCAACGAAGAGAAGGATGGCATGATTACCTAAATTTTGTTACTCTGTTTATTTGTTATTTGTCGCTTTTGTAATGAGCTGTATATAAAGGGCAACATTGTCATTGTATGGGATAAGTTAGTTAGAATATTCTTTGGTTGTTGTATATAATCGTATCATTGGCATCATTCATAATTTACACAAGGAAATTTATCTCTGCAATTTCGTCTTCCTCTGGTTTGCATTCCTTTGTTACAGTGTAGACGTTGTACCATGAATTTCAAGGATGACAGATATTTCTATTTTCATCTCTCTACAGTTGTCAGTCTTTCGCAGAAATCAGATGTTATGAGAATGGCGGGTCTCTACTTGAATTATTATAATAAATAAATAAAAAGGTAAAAAAAAGGTAGCAAAACTTTTCCCACTTGTATGACTACCATCAAAGTGATCAATTCACCATGCCATTCAACAAGATAAATATTATTGTGTTCTTGTAACCCTCCCACAAAAAGTAGGCGTCTATAGTTTTACTAATGTCATTTTGACAATATATTTTCAAATGGGAAGTATGAAAATCTTTGATTTGTTATGAGTACATCATCTAACCAAATTCAAACTGAAATCCCAGACTTTCTTTGCCAACTCGATGTCCCTACCTTGTGTGCTTGCCTCGGATAGGTTACTCATGTCCACAAAGCATTCGCCACTCACCCCCTTAACTTGAGGGTGCATGGCCGCATAACAAGTTGTCGCAGCTCCCTGTGATCATTTATAAACAATCAGAAGAAAGAACTTCTTTGTAATGATATGGTGGCTGGATTGCATTCCCAGTAACACCCATGTGCACTTCCAGATTTTCATTCATTTTGTTGGAAACTAGGATTAAAGAGCATTTTAGTACTATCAGACAAGGCATCTACCACTATAATGGTTATGAAAGGATGTACAATATGGTCACCATACTTTCATGAGACCTTATCTAAACAGTACCCATGAGACATTAATTCTAAACAGATTTGTTGGTGAGTAAAGATCTTCTTTTTGAAGCATGGATCTTTTTGTATAACAAAGAGGAGATTGAAGAGTTTAGAGACTATGTTAACAATAAGAAGCTCTCCCTCATTGACCCTTCTTTGGCATCCAGACAATGAGAGCAAAACTCAAAATGTCTAACACTTCCACGAGAGAAAGGCAATTAAGCATTTAAAGTCTATTTGAACATTTAAATGAAGCGAATATCATCTTAGTTCCCGAAAAATTTATGGAGGGTTCACGTATCTTAATTGATTCAGCTAACAGGTATAATTAAAATAATGCTTACCTGCTGAACATTTCTAAGCACAAATCTACCAAGCTTATCAACAAGACCTGCACCAGAATAAAGATAGCTATTAACCCATGATATTTTGAATCAATCATGAAAGGAGTCATCCATGACCTTTGAGATTTTACACATTCTAATGTAGAAACCCTGCATATTTTACAAAAGCGAAAAGAGTCAATAGCTTGCTCTAAGAAATCAAAACATCTCTAGCAATAGGGGTTTCAAAAACATGTGAAAAGCCAATATATGAAATCATGGAGGAACTGCTGCATAATTTCTGAAAATATATCATGGTATATTCACAGGTATGGTGGCTATGTTTACTCAAAAAAACTAAAAATCCATAGGATTGAAATAAACTAGGAAATTTAGTGGAAACTATAGTTCCACGATGGAACTGCACCTACACCTACATACACGTATTTATAACGAGATTCAATAAAGCGGGTACCATTCACAATGTTGTTCTGGCGAAAAAGATTAGTGACAATTGCGCCAGGGTGAAGTGAATTTGTAGTTATATCCACCCCATCTTCCTGTTCAAGAAACCAGCACCGAAATAATGGATACAACTTCAACATGACTAATTCAGACAGACAGAAAAGTAAGCTCAGGTATGTGTATATTAATATATATAATAAAAGCTAATACTGTAAATGTTGAACCCCTCTCTCTCTGCTCTCCGTTTCTCCCTAAACCCCCACAACCTTCAGAATCGGTTAGAGGGGGTGGGAGCTTAGACTCCCTCCCCCCTCACTCCTTCCCTCCCTCTCTCCGTCTCCTCCGTATCTAATGGTTTAGGTTTTTATCTTGTGTTTTTTTCAAGCTAAATAAAGGGAGAATCGACCTTCAGAGCTCTTCGGCACCCAACAACCAACACGCGCCCTGGCTAGAGGTTGCCCAGCCGCCGATCAGCAAAACCACGCCCGGGTCGAAGAATTCGGAGATCGCCGTCCATGGCCCTCACGCGCCACCAAGGAACACTCTACCGCTGCTACGCACGGCTGTTCCCGTCCAGGCGTCTCTGGATCTCCCAAGCCCGATGTTCGTTTTTTCCTCCAGCAACCCTTTTATGCACTGTTTTTTTTTTCTTTTTATAGTGTTTTCACAATGTAATTTTATTTATGCTTGTATTTATTTTCCAAGAAAACAAAAAAAAAAAAACCCAAAATTGTAATGCCTTCAAACCTAGTCCGAAGGTAATTCTCCCCCCTCCGCTTAGACGATGATGTTTGAGGTTTGGTTCTCCATATTTTGATTAGTCGGGTATGGAGTTTGGTTACTTGGTTACTATAACTCTGTCTTAGACAGAGTTGGGATATCTCTTAGACTTAGGTCTTTAGAGATTTACCTTCTGGACTAGACTATGTTAGTCACAGAAGTGCACTGCGAAACTATCAACGATTGTAATTGACTTATTTCTTAAGTCAACTTTGTATGTCCTTTATTAATGAATGGAAAGTGATCCGTTATTATCAACAACAAAAAAATACTGTAAATGTTACACAGAAAGGAGCCTCTACCAAGGACTTCTTTTGAAACTGTACATAAATATGACATGTAATAGGACAATGACAAATAACCTTGGCATGCTCTATACTTGTAAACCTTTTAATTGGCACACAGTGTCCAAGAACAAAATTTCGACTAATCTTGGGGGTGCGCAGGCCCATGGTAAGGAGTTTCCTACGAGTGCACCTTGAGTAATTCAAGGAGAAATTCTCCCAGTCTGATGGCCCTTAGAAATTGTCTGCACCCACAAGGATTCGAACCTTAGACCTAGAGGGAACATACCACCAAGACCAAAGCCCATACCGCTTAAGCCAACCCTTGGGAGTTTACTTGTTAATTGTTAGTTGGAAGTTCAAGTCTAAACTGCAGGAGCAGATACAAAGTTCAACATAACAAAAACTTAAGCAAAATGTCACCTCAGAAATTCATCATTTTACAACAGAATATCCTTGTTGCTCCTAAAGATCAAACCACTATGATTAAATATATATATATATATATATATATATCTTTATGCACAATAAGGAAGACTCTGACAGTCAAATTTGAAATTTCCCTCATAGTCCACAATTGTAAATTGCCAGTCCCTTCAAAGACTTATTGTACTGCGACTATTTAAGAATGAAACATGATACTCTTTATTAACTAAATAAAAGGTTTGTAAAAAGATAACATGGTCGGAAGCCAGAATACAATCATTTGAAGAAAAGAAGCACTTTGGATTAATTATAGGCCAGATAGCCTGCTAGTCATAAATAGATTGCATTCCACATAATCTATCACCTCAGCTTCTCTTTCCTAATAGGTCAGCGTGGTGTTTCCATTCAAAAGCACTAATTCCCCACTAATAGAGAATGAAACCATAGTGCGCTTAAGTTTGTTTTTTCGTGGCAAGTATACTGTTAAGTCACTAATTACTACATTGTAAACAAATTTATATGTCCAGAAGTCTGAGGACATCCTGTAAAGGAAGGACTTAAAATAATGTTAGGCCACATAATCTATTAGTCACAGTTGTTCCAAATAGAGCAGTAGTACACAGCGTAAAGCATATAAGGAACAAAGGACTTGCCAAAATTTCTAACATTAATCTCAAACCATGACGGAAGACTGAAATCCTGTCTTCATCCCTCTTCAACGATCACCAACACATGTAGATCCTATTTCATTCCTGTTATAGGACACTCAGTTGACCATGCGTGTACTCAAGACACACAACAGAAATCTTTTTCCTCTCCAACTTGGTCACTGAGAAGCTCCCCTCCTGGATGAAATGTTTAAGTAGATAGTAGTGTACCTACATGGTTAGAAACATGCTCCAACTTCTCGATTGCCATAATTCCTACACTTGAAAGAAGGGAAAAGACAACCCCATTGGGCTATCCAAGAATATTTCTGATCACTACACCAAGGAATATTGAAAATATGATTTTTTAACTAATAATTTGTGGTTATAAGCATTAACACTACAACAGAGTAGGGCTTTCCCAGCGATTTTTTATGTGTCACAACAGAAATCGACGAAAATAGCCACATGTTACGTTGTTTACAAATTTCGTCGGCCAAAAATAGCGCCAAGTAACTCCTAAAGCGCGGGTATACAGTAACTTTTCTTTTCCTGTCGAGATTCGGCTTTATTGCAGCGACTTTGTTGTCACAAGTAATTTTTCCAAATCGCGTCAGCTACTTCCTTCGGTAAAGATGATTAATTACAGCGATGTTTTATAAAACGCCGCTACAAACCTTAAGGAAATTTCTTTTTTTCCCCGTGTCCAGGTCTCATTCTTCTGTTACCAACCACCATCATCGACATCCCCCTGTCATTCCCCTTTCGATTTTCCCTTCCCAAATCGAAGACTCCTTCTAGCAATTCACAGATTCTGTGGTTGTTCCCCAAATCCGAAGGTACGGTAGGCAAAAGAAAATCTCGAGCCCTATCTCCTTTTTCATTGTCTTCGATCTATAATGTCATTCCTAGGGTTTATGGAGTATTTTCTTGTTCTTCTCGAGTTTACAATCTTATCGGCACTACATTCCTTCGAATATTGCAGCAGTAGAGTTGGAGATAGGATCCCACCATTGACGATGGAAAGCAGAGCTCGATTTCTAGGAGGAGCAACAGTGACGAATATGAACTGAAGATGAATGATTAAGGTATTTTGATGGACAGTTTCAAATTTTGAGTTCTTTTAGACCCTATTTACGATACTCTTGATGCATCCAATTTTACCCTGCATGGTGTCCATACTCACTTAGCATACACGGATAGAGACCTGTTGTGAAATTGTTGTATTGTAATTGCAGAAGGGATGGGTTTCTGGTTTCTATCGTTGGGTTGCTATAGCTCCCCCCCCCCCAGCAGATCAACTCGTACTTCTAAAAACATCGTTTCTTAATTAGGAATAAGCGTAGAAGAACACTAAGTGTTTGGGAGAAAACACAAAGGAAAATATGAATTAATATTACGCTTTGTTTCTAATTCATTTCTCATGCATAGTATAACAGTATTTACAGGCATATTGCCTCAACAGAATACACATGACAGCTCAACTTACAATTTGATGGCATTGCATGAAACCCGTTCATTGGTGAATAGTTGGAACTTCCACATATTTTGGAACAAAAAAAAAATTAGATTCTAGAATATTATGAGGACATGAATAGGTGGACAGCTTTGTAAGATGAGTCCGAATCTTGGTCCTACCTGTGGTAGTACTAGTGTCATGTCTGATTTCTAAAAGCAATTGCATGGATATTCATCCTCCTAATTATCATGATATTTTTAATTAAAAGATTAATTTGCTCAATAATAAGTTTTACTTTAACCCAAGGACTCAGTTTTCCAACCGAAACTGAGCTGCTAGGTTGGGACAGTAGGCTTGTTTGGGTCTACACAGGGTTGCATATTGGACCCTCACAAACCATCATTAACCTCTCAATAAGCTTTTCTTTTCTTTCTATTTTTGACAAATAACAGGCCATTAATCTGTATATTAATTTGGTCTGCAAAGGCATTCAATATCTGCAAATGGACCTTTAAATTGGCAGGAAGTTGCATGCACAGCATATTAATGCCTAAGTTCAGAGTTTATATATATATATAGGGTCGTGTCGATAGCTTATGCATGTCAGTCCTAGATAAAATGAAAGTTCCACAGAAATAAAACGATAAATATATGGCATCAATTATACAAGTTTTCAACCCATTTTGATTAATTTAACTAACAATTTTTTTTTGTCCATTTTCCTTCAAATTAAGAGTTTTTAATTCAGCATCAATTGCTTTATATATACAATAGCAGAGATGTCCAGACAATTAGAAAATATATCTCTTGTGGGGTACTTCAGTTTCAATGTCACAAAATCCTCTTGCATTTTTCTCATGATTGGCATATTTTCTTCAATTCAATTGGGATCGGGAAATATTATCTTCATCTGGTGTCGAAATTATGATTTTACTTAAACATTTATTTTTCTGGAAAGAAATTTATCATTTACATGACACTGGGGAGTGGTCACAAATTCACTCCCCAGTATCCTATCATGCATGCATCTAATGATTAAATCTACCTTGCATCATGAGAAAAGATCTAGATGCATGCATGGGATTTATTTTTGAAAATTATGTTCATGATTTCCATGATCCAATCAATTAATTTGCACTTTTAATTACATGACCTGGGACTTATATTTGCTTTTAAGTACGGTAATTCTCTCACAACCAAATTGAATCAAAGAAAACATTAGGACAGCTAGAAATAACTAATTAGCGAGAGTGCATTTTAGGGAAATCGTAATCCTAAACCTAAAACTAAGGGCCAGCTATATTTAGAGGATGATGATCTGGATAAATTACCCTTGCCGGCCAGCAATCCTGGAGAGATCAGACACATGATGTTTATCTCCTTCGGGATATTGCGACATTAGTTTTTCCCCCCCTCAACCACTAAAGATACGGTACTATTAATTGTTTTCTACGTGCTAGTTGGATGCCATATATGCATGGAGATCATATAATATCAATAAAACCATGGAATATTACATAATAATGGAATTATTTCGCTGATCTACGTTCAAATAGATCAGGAAAACCGTACGTAAAAGTGTTTCATCAAAGCAATAGTACTACTCATGTCATAATCTCATGTCATCAACTTGAGAGTAGCTCATCCCTAGCTACTCTCCAGTTGATTGGTTTGGCTACTTTGTTTTTTTGGTTTGATAGAAATTAACTGGCATATATAAATGATGAAGATCCTACATATATACTACTTTGCATTTTACACTAGTACTTTTGCACAATTACTTAAATAAATAGCTCATATTTTTAATATGATTACGCATTGATAAATTGTTGATGTGTTTGGATTAATAAATTTTTTTATTTTATACAGCCTATGCTTGTATTGTGATCCCTTTTAGACATTTATGGAGAAATGAGCTTTGCATAAGATGGTTATTTGAAAAAAAAGTAACGCTAAAACGCCTTTCCGGTATCTCTTACAACCAACCTCATTGAGAACTTTATATAAACTCTATTGCAAAGCTCTTTAAATAGGCTTGCATCCCTTAAACACGCTTTTTCCAGTTTTAATACATGAGTGGCTTAGGAAAGATCCTACTTACCATGTCGCATCTCTCCACCTTATCCAATAGTAAAATCCTTCGAAGTATGACCCACTCCACTCTATCTTCTCCTAAGATAATGTTTTGCTTATTGGATGAAAATTTAATTAAATTTCACCTTCTTTTGTCTAGTATGATAATGCTATGCATACATATTGTGATGGATTAATTGATTGCCTGCCTGAGAACTATTATCTTTCCTAGGAACAGCTCATCCGGCGATAGTTTAAATTTCAATATCTTCTGCCTGCCTACTATGATAGTGTCTATGCATAATGCATCACTCTACGATATCCCCACCTCCACCCTCTGGTCACATCTAAGGTCTAAACGTTTGTAATTTTCTGGTGTAAAACTTGGTAGTTCTCTTACAATATCCGCCACAAATTTCTGGGTTATGAAATTAGAAGTTAAAATCACTAATACGAAAGAGACCTTTTTCCAGAGTTTCTATATTTGTTGCACAAAAAAATTCCAGTGTGCAATAAGATCTTTTTTGCGTCAGATTCTATGTCTCTGTACAATAATAGTGCGGAGACACGAACATCGATGGGCGGCATAAGAAAATCCCTTATACCCCTATATCCTTCCTTCTAGTTCCATTGTCTTCAATTTGTAAAAAATTGGATGGGTTTCTATAGTTATTAATATGCAATTGCGGTTGTTATCTTAATTACACTATTCGGCATAGCTATCCTTCAAAGCTGCATGACAATCCTGACTTGGAGGAAGGAATGCACCATTAGCCAACAGCAACATTTGTGGGAGGAGTAGAAAGCCGACTTGGTGTTAGTTAATTCGGTGCTACATTTCAGGTATCTTTTTCCTGGAAATTCATCATTGATTATTAATGTCCTGTATTTTGCCGATACTCACCATGTGCAATTGTAGGTAAAAGGCTACTGGTCGAGGTTGGCAATACGTAGCGAAATAGTAATGTTAAGCACAATAGTATAGTAATCATGTGCAATTTCTGAGCTGCATCTGAAGACTAACCATACAGCTTAACGGGCATGTTTATTATGTTTGGGCATGAATGACTAACTAGTTATATATGTTACGCCACATGTGAGGTGTGTATAGATGTTTAGTAATGTCTAATAGGTAGCAGGTTCGTCAAAATTAATCGCCGTCAATAGCCACCCTTATCATGGTTGTGCGGTGCCTAATAGTTTACGGAAAGGCTACCCAGAGGGAGAAAGATGCATAACAATTAACTAGCTTATTTTTGCAATATACTACCTGCACCGAAACACAAACAATGAACATTTAGTAAGAAATAAAAATGGGCAGGGCATTCCAATCGAGTTAGTGCAATTAAGCGGGCCTGGATAATATGTTGGAAGAATAACTAGATAGGTTAACCTGCATAAAACACTAGTGCAATGCAAGGCAATTTAGTTAGAGGTAAATAATTGGATATGATGACTATATATATTGGATTTGTGGGAGTGGAAAATTTGGTTATTAAACGTTGGACTCCTTTATGCCTATATATTTATTAGTAGTAAATTACTAATAAATGTGCTTCCACTAAGGAAAGTGTAAGTCAAAGCAAAATTGTTGTTTCCCAAACTTAATTGTTAAACATGAAATCCACAAAAGTCGCAACACTTAATGATTATGTAAGATGCCATCATTTGCAAATTACAACTTTCATTCCCAATTATGACATGCAAAACTGGGAGATAATGTGTTGATCAAGCCAGTTTTATAAAATGGATAAAATTGTATTCTGATATTGGCAATAATGATTTAATGCCACTCGTGAAGATACTTGATGTAGTATGATGCATATGTAGCATGGATTTTGATTATACGTTAACTCAAAAGAAGGGTTTATAATTAACTTGGTATAAGTTAATCAATGAATTAAAAAGCTACTATCCTCAGTGGGGTGGGGGGGGAGGTATTCTGATATTGGCAATAATGATTTAATGCCACTCGTGAAGATACTTGATGTAGTTCGATGCATATGTAGCATGGATTTTGATTATACGTTAACTCAAAAGAAGGGTTTATAATTAAGTTATTTTAAGTTAATCAATGAATTAAAAAACTGTTATAATCAGTGGGGTGGGGGGGAAGGTATTCTGATATTGGCAATAATGATTTAATGCTACTCGTGAGTTGTTCTTGATGTGGTCTAATGCATATTCAGCACTAGGATTTTGACTTGACGTTAACTTAAAACAAGGGCTTATAATTAAGTTATTTTAAGTTAGTCATTGAATTAAAAAGCTGCTATAATCAGTGGGGTGGGGGGAAAGGTATTCTGATATTGGCAATAATGAATTAATGCCACTTGTGAAAGGCCTACTTCAAGTAGTATGATGCATATGCTTAATAGGATTTTGATTATACGTTAAATTAAAAGAAGGGATTATAATTAAGTTATTTTAAGTTAATTGTAAAATTAAAAAGCTGCTGTAATTAGTGGGGTGGGGGTTACAGTATGATAATATTAGCAATAATAATTTAATGCTACTCTTCAAGATACTTGATGTAGTATGATCAACGATATGCTTCCTAAAATTTGGATTATACGTTAACTTAAAAGAAGGGTTAGCAGTTAAGTTATTTTAAGTTAATTAAGAATAAAAAAGCTACTGTAATCAGTGGGGTGGGGGGAAAGTTTTGGCGCTGGAATTGATATGGGCGGGAGTTTAGATCCTGAAAGTGGGAATTAAATGGGTAAATTTGGAACAATTGGACATAAATCTGATGTCAATCAGCTGACATCATGTACTGGCAGTTGGTGCTCAGTAGATATAGTTGAACTCAGGTGTGAGAAAGTGTTTGGTGTTGCACAGAAATATCAGCTCCTTGACGACTTGCATTTCTTTGGAAAGTCCTCCCCCTTTAGCATCTGGATTATCGGTAGCCACTCATTTATGTGCCAACATAATCAGAATAAAGCACACGTCTTCTAAAATGTTCCCAAGGTAAGTGAGGAAGGTATTTCTTGAATGGGTTCTTCAAAGGTTTTGGGTACTTGGATTCACAGCAGATTGGTTGGTGCTCATAGATTGTTCTCTGTCCAGGTATGTTGCTCAAAAGTTTTTATTGGTTGTGTTTTATTTTTATTTATTTGGACAACTTTTTGGAGATACACGAGGGACATTCCTAATGGGTGGGAAGGAAATTGCCACTTTCTTGTGAGTTGTCTTAGCTGGGATAAGAGGGGGACTAGCATTTGATATGGGGAAGTTATATAGGCTACCATTCAGGTATGGGAAAGATCATTCCATCCAAATAGGTAGAGAGTGATATGCTTGAGTATACAGGCAAAAAAAAAAAAACTAGAAAGAAAAACTGAGTAAACCAAATATTAGTACATTCCAGGTCAGGTTTCGTTTTCAAGGATTCTATGCACTCCATTTAACAACAATCTAGTATTACTCTCCATGCTTGAGTGCTGAGATAAAAGGAACGGGCATTGTACTCCATGTATATGACGTGTAATTTGCTTCCAATTTCATAGTAAAGTATGCTTCCTACAGGCTGATATCGAGTAATTTATGGTAAACCAAGTGATTTATGCCTTCTCATTTGGTGAATTGACTCATGACAATTCAATTGTGCAGGTGATTCTATTCCCAGCAACCAGCCATTGAGTCATAGGAGACAATCTACTTGTCTATCACTTGGATTACCAACCTCATAAGGTGGGAAGCTACTCAATTGAATTGTCATTAGCCCAGGTAAAACTGTAAGGGTTGGTCCTGGCACAAATTGAGTAAATTAATATGCATTTTCCTACAATTCAGACAATTACTTTTCATAGATTTGTCACTTATGCATTGCATAGGTTGAGGAAGATTGCCAAACTTCATGGTGTAACATTAAAGACCTATGCTTTTCCAAAATTAGTTGTTTTAACTAATTATATAAAAGACACGGAAAAAATGATCATGTAAGGGAAATAATATTCAGATTTTTGCGTGACGTGTATAGGAGGATAATCTAGACTATTATTGGAGTTTGGTATTAAGCTGCATGGTGTAATTGGCAGTGTCTTCCTACCTGAAATAGATGACATATTTATACTCACCATCAGCCAACATCTAGGTGGAAGGAACTATGTAAGAGGTGAACTCAAATGTTTAATGCAAAAATTTTCTGTTAAGGTTGATTTTAGAAACTTGAGTAACAAACCTGGACAGATATTGCATTGGATGAACTTATAATCTAATGACTCTTCTTCAGACTTAATATATTATATATGTAAGTGCAATGCTTTACCTTAATGTGTGATATTGCATACAAATACATTTAAAATGAGGAAAGCGTGTGGTTAATAGAAGCAACTATGCCACAAATTCAGTCATCTGTTTTCTATTATGGTGAAGTTCTATGATTCAGTAGGCTTGCCATTCATCTGTTATATGGCCCAAGTCAGTATTTAATTTATTGCATTGTTTGTCACCTAGTGTGGTTAACCAGATGGACCAAAGACGAGGGGTCCGAATGAGGGGCAGTGGAGTCTTGAAGTTTAAAAGACGACCTACACCATATTCAATTAGAGGCTGACCACGACCTCCACTTATTTGGCTATGGAGTGAACGAGAGGTTCAAGGCGAGAGCCCTGATGAGTCTACACAACCACCGAGTGACAAAATAAATACTTCCAATGGAAGTCCATTGCTAGAAGCCGACACTAATAGAGACAATATTTGGCGATGGAGTCAACGAGAGGGTCAAGGCGAGAACATTTCTAAGTCAACACAGCGACGGAGCGTAGAAATAACTACTGAAGTGCATAATCCAATACCGGAAGACTAATGGAGGCAATATTGGTAAGTAGAAACAGTGTTTATTCACTTTGGTGGAGATTCCTTTGCTATGCACATGATATTTATTGATAATGGCAAATACTTTGAATTATATGAAGTACAAAATTTATTTCATAGTTGGTTTGCCATCTTATTTCTTTAGCGGATGGGGCAGCGGTTCCCATAACAAACGTTGCACAGCAGAAACATGGGCGTGGGCCTGCTAAGTGCACTGAGTTCGAGAAGCTGAGGAGGTATGGGAAAGTACCTTTGAAAATAAACGATGGGGAAACAGCACCATGTTGTGAGAATGCCTCCATGTTTACAACACGAGTAGCATGGATTTTGAAACATCATGCAGACATGAGCTATGCTAGATGGACGGATGTACCCAAGTCTGTTAAGGATGAGTTGATTGACAGGGTTAGGGTAAGACATTTATGCCTTAATCTAAAATATTGTAAGGCATGCCACTGCAGGAATTTTTGACAATTTAGAATTTTGTTTATTTGTAGGGTGACTTCGAATTAGTTTGGGAATTGAAGAACCATTCGGTTGGCTGTTTGGAAGCAACTACGTAAGAGATTTAATGTCTTCCACTATAAGTTGCACAAGAAGTATTTGGCATATGCCAGCCATGATGAGGTATTGGCTGCTAGTGTAGAGATGGTCGACCCCATAGTATGGGCTAAGCTATGTGGCCGATGGGGAAGTGATGCATTCAAGGTATGTCAAAGTGGCTTTTTAACATTGATATCTTGTGATAAATTGAGTTAATTATGTGGTCTGCTTCCTCTCTTTTTTATGAAGCAGAGACATAGATGCTGGGGCAGTGCATTAAGCATGTGTAATGCTTATATATTTCCTTGGCTGGCCACTTACAAGTTAGGTTAGGGGTTAAGCCACACGGAAATAGGAATGTGTGGGGAGAGATCAAGCATAAAATCTTTAACTAGTTTATAAAGTATTTTAGATTGTCATGCATATGCAGATTGTGATATTTGAATAGTTTAGATGTGCTCACATTATACCTAGTCGCTACTTTTTAACCTAAATATGCCACATGTGAGGTTTAAAAACATAAGGCTGAAACTTTACTGTCAATTTATTAATTATTTTCAGATTTTGCATACTGGATTAAAACCATAGAGAAAGCACTATGTTGGATTGAGGAAGCCACAATCAAAAGCACACATAACTAGGGGAAATAAAATTATTAAATGTGGTTGCACACTTTAGCCTGAACTGCAGATTTTTGTTAGAAATTGTTTGTTCTATTAGTTTCAGATTGTCATTCCTTCACCATCCAAGTAAACTGTAATTTATCTTCCGTAATAGCGATCTGAAGGAGCAAACTTGGTGGACTTCTACAAGGAAGTCCGCTGGTCTAAGAAGAAGGATAAATTTGTCACAGATGCCACCGAAGATTTATATGTAAGGCTTCTCATACCTTTCAACCCAAGTAGACAAATAGCTGGATAGTCATTCTGGAAATTTTTATGTAGGGTGTTTCTTGCATGGCACTCTAAATACTGACGTTAAGATGTGTGCAGAAGGAGATGGCGGGAAAGATGGATGAATTAGCCTCTGAGGATCGTACTGATGAGGCGGCTAGAGCTGTCTTTCGGGAGGTGCTTGGTCATAGACCAGGATATGCACAAGGCCTCGGAGAGATGGTGATACCAGAGTCAACGAGAGCAAAGGACCGTGAACGAGATAAAGAGTACGCAATGTTAGTGGAAAAATATAAGAAAGATGCAGACGACTACAAGAGTGAACTAGCGCGTGTGAGGGAAGAAATACAAATGGATCGGGAGAGACAAATAGAAACTGAGAATATGTTGAGGAGTTTCATGGCATCATTTCAGTCGCACCCGAGAGACTCTCTTCGGGGGACACAGTGACCCCCGTGCTGCATGCAAGGACAGAAGTAGCATTATTTTGCTAATTTTGGGTGCCTTTTTGGTAGTGTCTATATATAAATGTTAGTGCATGCTTTTTGGAAAAGGAGGAGAGGGTGGCTAGGGATTATGTATGTTGATACATATATATATATATATATCAATATAAGTAGAAAGCTCAAATTTATAACATGACCCTTTGTTTAGGGTAGTCACAATTCTGTTTTGTGGACTCCAAAATGGCAGGTGTGGGAAGGTGGGGGAAATGGATATTGTCTGCTCCAATTCCTTGGTTTATGAATATAGTAGGGGGTTTTCAGGTCCTAACTTGATATTAGGGGGGAAACACAAAGGGTTAGCAGACAAAAACTAGAAGAAATATGTAAGTATCCAAGGTTGCTCAATGTTTAAAGCATTGACTTGTCTAGTTGGATATTGCCATGTGAACTGACAGGATTTGTTGGTATGCAGGTACAGCGAAGTGCAAATTTGAGTTGGTCTCTGCTGATTTTGTGCAACTAGATGACTTATAGGACTTGTGCGTGGGTTCCAATATTGGAAAACATATGTTCAAGTGTAATGGCAGTTTGGAGATGTTTGGTTGGCAGTTACAGAAATTTGAAAAAGGTTTGATGTTCCTTTATAAAAGTCTATGCGGTTGTGGGATGGTTGTGCTTTGACTGGAAATGTGTGATACTTTGTTGATTTTTACCTGACATAACTGCTCCACTCACTCATTATGTTAATCAAAGTTATGTACATAACTATTAAAAACTGGCCTTGGTATAATATACTTGTTAAATGGTTCTGGAAACTGGTGTTGAATTAAAGGTTTGAATTGTAGTTAACAAAATTTGTATGGCAAACATATAATGAAAGAGGAAAAGTGATGAGAATCACTTTTCATGCATGGTACTTTGCATTAGCATGAACTTATGCTCCAATTTCATTCTCCCAAGCTAATGGATGGGGGCTTCTACAAACATGGGGCAGCACCTGTTTATGGTAATATAACAATAACCGCCTATGCACCGGAGGGATACACTGATTAGAGACTGGTGGAAAAGTGTATTTGACTTTGTTGTGTCTTCTGAATTTACTTTCCTTCAAACACGTATGTTTGAACACTTGTAACATTCTAGTGCCCTGTAGCATGAAACTGATAAGTGGCACTCCATTTGAAAATTAAGTCATTGTCCATCTTAATAAATTGAGGCTACTAGAATTTGCTTTCTAGAAAACTGGTACAATATTCTTGCCAGAGGTAAAGTTAGCATGGTGTCTAAGATTTGTGGGGTATTGGCATACTATAACAAAGGAATTAGGTATTTTATTGCAAAAAATACATTAGGCGAAATGGGAGGCGATTAAGTGCTACATCACTATTGTCTAGTGAGTGACCCAAAGTGTAGGCTGTCCAAGTTTTTTTTATATATATTTGTATAAACTCTAAGTAGACCGTGATAGCATATTTATGCATACATGAATCAGAAAAATTCTTTATATTCCAATGTACCTCCAGTGATGTTATGATAATTACTGGAATGCAGGTGGTTGGAGTTGATGAGAGTGAATCTGTTTTTAGTGAACTGGGCTGCAATGCAAGGAAATATTTTGTTGGAGATCTATAAATGTTTTTGGAGATCTATATGCATGTACTGGAGGTTGCTATCTATTCCAAAAGATGAAGAAGATCATGTGGCTATAGAAGTTGTTGCGGAGGAGGACCTGAATTCTCATCGCTTTTCACCAGCCACCATGTCACATTTTACATCCTCGAGTTCTCAGGAATGAAAGTCTACAATGGAAGCTATAAATGTGCAAATCCCTCCCAACATAAATAGGAACATGGGCCACGTTGAGACCATTAGAAACCGATTAACTCCCAGTGAGAATGATATCCACAGTGTCCATAGTGATATGTTGGAGTCCGCGAGAAATTCTAATGCATCAAAAGAATTGGCAAATGATGCATCTTCTCAGAAAAGGGAAGAAATTCACTACAAGAAATCATCCCTTTTTCCAGCGATAAAATTCGCATCAGTGGATAGACTAAGAGACGCACTTTCTGTACAGCCTTCAGAAGGAAATGAAGATTGGACCTTGAAATGGAAAGGATGTGGAAGTCATGCGTTTACCTTGTCACCATAGGGATGTTGATTGCTTTGCTCATGGGTCTGAATATGTCATGGACTGCAATTACTGCTGCACTTGCTCTTGTGGTTCTTGATTTCAAGGATGCTAGGCCATGCCTTGCAAAGTTATAATCTGTTAACATTATGCTCTTTCTTCTTCTTCTTATTTTTCCCTTCAACTATTGGTGGAACTTGAAAATATTAGAGCATACCTTGTACTCGATAAGGAACGTGGATTGCTTGTTCGAGAGTTATATCTGAAGTCTATTTCTGTTCATTGCCAGGTCTCCTATTTGCTTTTAATTTTCTTCTGCGGAATGTTTATCACTGTTGATGGCTTCAACAAAACTGGCATCCCAAGTACTCTATGGGACTTAATGGAGCCCTATGCGCAAATTGATCGGGCTAGTGGGATAGCAGTACTGGCCATTATCATACTCATCTTGTCAAATTTGGCTTCAAACGTACCAACTGGTATGCTGTTGGATTTCTTCCATGTATTTTTGTGTTATCCATTTCATCATTGTTCTTGAAAAATGAACCCTAGAAACCACTTGAAATTAAACAAAAGCTCGTGGACCAATATAAGAATTTACCCTTTTCATTACATGCTTTGTGTTTTCGATTGTTCCCATACTCCCTTTTAAAAACTTGAGATTTTCACATGCATGTTCAAATCTCACTCAAGTTGAGAGTGTACCATCATTCTTCTAAGCAGACCTTTCAATGTGAAAAAGTTTTCTAACTTCCACTCTTACACGTACAATCTGGCACTTCTTAATTATTTCTGAAGACTTGAATAATTGCAATAATGGTTAGATCCCTTATGGAGGTTTGTCTCTCAATCACGGCATAGGGTGTCCGGGACAACGTGCCAACTAATCTTGGGGATGCACAAGCTCTCAGCAAGGAATTTTTCACAATTGCACCTCTAGTAATTAAAGTGGAAATTCCCCCAGTCTGATAGTGCTAAGGGCATCAATGCGGAGTTTTGAACCATTGCTTGGGCTCAGGGCCTTTTTCTCTTGCAATGTGCTAATTTCTTCTTTCCCAAAATCCTCCTTACCATTCCTAATCTCCGCAGGTTAGGGAGAATTCACCCTCAAATGTTGAAAGTGCTTGCTTCAATCCTTTGAATGCTGCTCGATCAGTCTCCTTTTTATTCAGCATCACTCTTGTGCCCATAAACTCACTAAGATTGGAATTTCTTGCATCAAATTGATAGAAGCCAACAGTCACCAACCTCTCACAAATAGATTAACTGGAGAAAAGAAGCACTTTGGATTAATTATAGGCCAGACAGCCTGCTAGCTAGTCATAAATAGATTGCATTCCACATAATCTATCACCTCAGCTCCTCTTTCCTAGTAGGTCAGCGTGGTGTTTCCATTCAAAAGCGCTACTTCCCCACTAATAGAGAATGAAACCATAGTGCGCTTAAGTTTGTTTTTTTGTGGCAAGTATGGTACTGTTAAGTCACTGAATACTACATTGTAAACAAATTTATATGTCCAGAAGTCTGAAGACATCCTGTAAAGGAAGGACTTAAAATAATGTTAGGCCACATAATCTATTAGTCACAGTTGTTCCAAATAGAGCAGCAGTACACAGCGTAAAGCATATAAGGAACAAAGGACAAGGACTTACCAAAATTTCTAACATTAATCTCAAACCATGACGGAAGACTGAAATCCTGTCTTCATCCCTCTTCAACGATCACCAACACACATGTAGATCCTATTTCATTCCTGTTATAGGACACTCAGTTGACCATGCGTGTACTCAAGACACACAGCAGAAATCTTTTTCCTCTCCAACTTGGTCACTGAGAAGCTCCCCTCCTGGATGAAATGTTTAAGCAGATAGTAGTGTACCTACATGGTTAGAAACATGCTCTTAACTTCTCGATTGCCATTCCTACACTTGAAAGAAGGGAAAAGACAACCCCATTGGGCTATCCAAGAATATTTCCGATCACTCCACCAAGGAATATTGAAAATATGATTTTTTTTAACTAATATGGTTATAAGCATTAAATGTCTATTGAAAATATGATTTTTAACTAATAATTTAATTAGAATATAATTAATAATTAACATATAATCGATAGAATGGTAAAATATGATAAATTAAAAAATTAAAAATTAAAAAAATTAAATTAATATTATTTTATTATTATATAATGAATAAATAGATAATTCAATATGAAGATTTGATGTGAATGAAATAGATAAAGATAAATTTATCTCATATTATTTTTTTATTATATAATAAATAAATAAATAAATAATTCAATGTAAAAATTTGACTCAAATGAAATAACTAAAATCTAATTCATCTGTTAACTAAAAGAATAATCCTAGAGCCACCGCTGATAAGAGCTACCGTTGGCTCTAGTATGTGATTTTTATGTGTATTTTTTTAGTTTTTTTTTATATAGATGTTTTTAAAAATTTTAAATATTTTAAAAAAATAAAAAAATTTACAATATCATTAAAAAATACTCCCTTAATCACGAAGTAAAATAAAAAATTATTTTTTTATTTTATTTCGTGATTAAAGAAGTATTTTTTTAATAATTTTTTTTTACTTCGTGATTAAAAAAGTATTTTTTAATGATATTATAAATTTTTTATTTTTTTAAAATTGTTAAAAATATCTATATAAAAAAAATTTAAAAATATACATAAAAAAAAACACATTAAAACCAGCGATAACTCCAACGGTTGGCTCTAGCACCACTCTAACTAAAATTTAAATTTAACTTTGATTATTTAGTGCTCCCAGAGCTAACATACAACCCAACTGAACACCGGCCCACTTTGCCAAGAAAAAAAGAACACCGGCCCACTTGAAAAAAGGAACAAAGAAAGACTAGGACAGCTGGCCACTGCCATGACGTGTGACGAAAAGTTTTTAACCTTTTCTTCTATCTTTTCCAAAAAAGTCCTGAGCCACTCGTCTTTGAGGCTCCATTTATAATTACGCGGTTTCGTTTCATCTACTTTCTTGCTTTCTACTCTGAAAACTTTCAGTGGAATCTAATACATCCAATCCCAAAGCAGGAGGCAGAAGCTGAATACAAGCTTCCACTTTTACACGCAGATGACACTTGTCAAATTTTGAAAGTTGCAGATTATTTCAACTCCCGCTTTGTTCGGTTCAGAAGTTGAATGTGATATCTTAGTTCCTCAATCTCAGGTTAGAAATTGTCTCTTGGGATTTAGCTTAGAAAGCCACCGAAACGGCCATCGAAATCGCACTTCACGACCTATAGATTTTGACTTGTGTGCGAGTCATGCCGTCTCAAACCTCTTGTGAAATTAAAGAGCGGCTTAATATATGTTGACTTCTTATGCATTCCCTCACATTTCTTAATGTATGTAGAAAACTTCTGATTCTGGATATTCTGGTTTTCTGAGACTCAGTTCGGAATCTCACTGAGATTAGCTGAATAATACGTTTTGTTGACGAACCAAGTCTTGTCGATCAGTGTTATGTGCGAAATGTTCCCTTACAATCAGTTCGTTTGGGAATACAGATATTTTTTAGTCTATTTTATTACTATTTATTGGCTGTTATTTCATTAACGAACTATTTCATTATGGAAAAAGCTATTTTGCCGCACAAACCTTACCGCCCAATTTGACCGCTTCGTAGAAAAAAATAATAATAATAATAATTTTTTTTATTTAATGATTAAAGAAGTAATTTTTAATGTAGTGATATATTTTTTATATTTTTAAAAATTATTTAAAAATGACAAAAAGACGTGAATAAAAAAATTAGATAAAAATAAAACACTAACTTTGCACTAGCGGTGACTTGCAGCGGTAAGCTGCAAGCGGCACGCTAGCTTTACTCTTTCATTATATATCAAACTGAGAACATTTGACGTGCCTCGGAAACAGAAAAATCCAAACATTCATTTCGGCTGGATTTTGCTTTCAATATGAATCCTGGGTTCTTCTCTTGAGCAATTCTAGATAAAAGAACAAGAAACAGGAAAAATCTAGATTGTTAGTGCTAGTTGAACTTGTCGATCTCCTGTATCACTTGACCATGGGCTTATTTTCTGTTAGTTTATTAACTAGAGTATTCGAAGTTGCAACATATCTGCATGCGTATCTTCCTAGAATTTTTTTGAGCTTAGTCTTTACCTTCCAGCTGTTTGGTCGCAGTTCTTCAATGAATTTTGCTATCATGTTAGTGCGCTTAATGTATTATAGTGTCGGAATTCTCCACAGAAATTTATTTTTCAGTTGTTTTATGGTAAGATGGCGTCAGCTGTGGAATTTCACTAATATATTGAGCCCTTGGAGCTGTAGAGTTTTTTGGCTCACCAAGCCGAAAAGATGGCATTGGCTACTTCCGTGAATGTGGTTTTAGGCTCCCTTGCTTTCGCAATCTTCTGGGTTTTGGCAGTTTTCCCCGCTGTTCCTTTTCTACCAATTGGGAGGACTGCAGGGTCCCTCCTGGGGGCCATGCTGATGGTTATATTCCGAATCATAACTCCAAATCAAGCATATGCTGCAATTGATCTCCCAATACTTGGTCTCCTCTTTGGGACAATGCTTCTCAGTGTCTATCTCGAAAGGGCTGATATGTTCAAGTACTTGGGAAAGTTGCTCTCATGGAAGAGTAAAGGAGCAAAGGACTTAATTTTCCGAATCTGCCTGATTTCTGCCATTTCAAGTGCGCTTTTCACTAATGATACCTCCTGCGTAGTTTTGACCGAGTTTGTTTTGAAAATTGCGAGGCAACATAATCTCCCACCTCATCCTTTCCTTCTTGCTCTGGCATCTAGTGCGAATGTTGGGTCTTCAGCAACTCCAATTGGCAACCCCCAAAACTTGGTTATAGCTGTTCAGAGTAACATATCTTTCGCGAATTTTCTAATCGGCATTCTCCCTGCGATGCTCTTGGGAGTTGTTGCCAACAGTCTAATTCTTATATGCATGTACTGGAGGTTGCTATCTATTCCAAAAGATGAAGAAGATGCGGCTATAGAAGTTGTTGCAGAGGAGGACCTGAATTCTCATCGCTTTTCACCAGCCACCATGTCACATTTTACATCCCCGAGTTCTCAGGAATGGAAGTCTACAATGGAAGCTATAAATATGCAAAGCCCTCCCAACATAAATAGGAACATGGGCCACGTTGAGACCATTAGAAACCGATTAACTCCCAGTGAGAATGATATCCACAGTGTCCATAGTGATATGTTGGAGTCCGCGAGAAATTCTAATGCATCAAAAGAAGTGGCAAATGATGCATCTTCTCAGAAAAGGGAAGAAACCACTACTTCACACAATGCTGCATCAGTGGAGAGACTAAGAAACGCACTTTCTGTACAGCCTTCGGAAGGAAATGAAGATTTGACCTTGAAATGCAAAAGGATGTGGAAGTCATGCGTTTACCTTGTCACGATAGGGATGTTAATTGCTTTGCTTATGGGTCTGAATATGTCATGGACTGCAATTACTGCTGCACTTGCTCTCGTGGTTCTTGATTTCAAGGATGCTAGGCCATGCCTTGCAAAGGTATAATCTGTTAACATTATGCTCTTTCTTCTTCTTCTTCTTATTTTTCCCTTCAACTATTGGTGGAACTTGAAAATATTAGAGCATACCTTGTACTAGATAAGGAACGTGGATTGCTTGTTCGAGAGTTATATCTGAAGTCTATTTCTGTTCATTGCCAGGTCTCCTATTTGCTTTTAATTTTCTTCTGCGGAATGTTTATCACTGTTGATGGCTTCAACAAAACTGGCATCCCAAGTACTCTATGGGACTTAATGGAGCCCTATGCGCAAATTGATCGGGCTAGTGGGATAGCAGTCCTGGCCATTATCATACTCATCTTGTCAAATTTGGCTTCAAACGTACCAACTGGTATGCTGTTGGATTTCTTCCCTGTATTTTTGTGTCATCCATTTCATCATTGTTCTTGAAAAATGAACCCTAAAAACCACTTGAAATTAAACAAAACCTCATGGACCAATACAAGAATTTACCCTTTTCATTACATGCTTTGTGTTTTCGATTGTCCCTTTTAAAAACTTGAGATTTTCTTGGAATAAAAACAAAATCGAAGTAATTATTTAAAAAACTTTTTATCCAACTGAATTGACTTACGAGTTGGGTGATACGTTTTAAACTTGGTACTGTATGTTATTTGTTGTGCGTGTTCTAAAGATTCATACCAATGATAAGTTCTTTCCGTTTGGGGAAAAATCTCTATACTATTGATTTATGATTACATGGCTATATATCCCTGATCTAAACCATTATTGATCAGCTAGCGTTACAAAGGCCATTTTAAACTATTTTTATGGGGATTGCATAACTCATGCTAGCTTCTACCATGCAGTTCTCTTACTTGGTGGAAGAGTGGCAGCATCTGCAGCTACAATTTCGGCAGCTGATGAGAAAAAGGCATGGCTTATTTTAGCTTGGGTCAGCACGATAGCTGGGAACCTCTCGTTATTAGGATCAGCTGCCAACATAATAGTGTGTGAACAGGCTCGCCAAGCTGATTCACACCTTGGGTACACTTTATCCTTTTGGAGCCATCTCAAATTTGGAGCACCCTCAACTCTTATAGTCACCGCTATTGGTTTGACACTCATAAGATGACTTTGACGCTCACAAGAATTAGGGTATTTTGTGTGTTTAAATAAGTGTAAATGTAGATTGGCTCAGACTTGAGCGACCAATAATGTGAATTGTGCACAATTGTTCAATATATTCGTTCCAAATCTTAGCATACAATAGATGTAAATTATGAGTGATCGTGCAAGTAAAGCACATTATTTCATGCAAAAATTAAATGGAGAAAAAGCGACAATGTTTTGAGTGGGGTGGGACAAGGCAAGGTATTCAATAATAAGTTTGGTTTAAGAATTAATATTATAGGCGTGTCTGGACACTTGGAGTATTTTAGAATTTTGTGAATGGTAGTGAAATAGTTTGAGCGACAATATTTTATTGAGTTTTGGGAAATGAGAAAAAATTCAATAAAAATATTATAAAGTTAAAAAATTGTTTGGATATAATTTTTTAATATAATTTTTGTTTTGAAATTTATAAAAGTTGT